>WPIO01000165.1:35000-150000 GCA_009760855.2 Cristatella mucedo
GTATGTAAATGCGATACGTTACTGCTCTTTGAGCAGTAAGTCAAAAGAACGCTGACCAACAATGCTTCTGAAGGATAACGCTGACCAGCCGGGTTCTTGAGGACTGATTACAAAATTCATTAGTCTTTACTTCAAAATAAAAAATGAAGAATTACGAAAGTAAGTCGCGACTAGATTAAATGATCGACTTACGCATCGTCGGGAATTAATCCCCGATTAATGACGGATCCAATGGAATTGATCGAATCAATCGCAATTCGGTCAACAATCCCACGAATGATCCGTTGCAGCATTGCTAGGGGCCCCGAAACGGCAGTTTGTATATATGTGCACGCGTGTGTGTGGAAGCCGATATGACATCTAGTCGTCGTCCAACTTAGGATGCAGATGCACTCTCCAAGCAGATACACTCTACCCACGGCTGCATTCCTAAGTAGGTCGCTGTACACCCTAAGCAATGCTGACTCTGACCCAACTTAGGATACAGTTATTCCTCATCGCGCATGGTTAAAACCGTACAAAACTAGACAAATTACATTAAAGGTCAAGACTGATCGAAGGTCAGCCCCGAGGAGATTGCAGCAGGAGAACCTGCTTGCAGTAGGCAATAAAAGATTGGCCTTCTGCCGGACTCAAATCCACTACTTGAGTCGGCAAGTGCGAGTAATAATAATAATAATAATAATATTGCACTTGATAAAGCGCCCTCAGAGAACTTAATCTCTTTCTAGGCGCTTTACATTTGCTGCAAAGTGATACGCAATAGAAGTCTTATCATATGCTCAGGGGCCGATACGCCGAGCATCATTCAAGTTACTTATTATTTATGCCCGTGCATTCATGTCAAAATAAATGAAAAATGAAATATATATGAATTAATAATAATAGATGTAAATAACATATATAATAATATAATAATATATAATCGATATAAATGAATTATATATATTAAATATGTGCGCACAAGGTAGTCTATTAATCGGAATCAAAATTTGTTTATTTTTTCATCGACGAGTACAGCATCCACAATTCTATGGAGAAGCACAACCTACTTTCGAAAAGTTCTTGCCTGAAACTTGCCTTCACGGCCTTTAACTGCCTTCACGCTTGTTCACGGCCACGCACTTACGCAAAGGCACTGCACCCGGCTTAAAAAGACGCCGAGCTAGCCAAACTTTGTGCGCTTGCGCGAGGCTTTCTATCTCTAAGGTTATTCCGAAGGCTATTTCAGAATTTGGTGTCGCATTCCGAGCTACTGTTTCATAAATCGGCCACCGTTTTGTCACGCCGTGTCAATTTTCAAACGTCAGAGTAGTGTTTACGTTGAGCTCTAGAGGACGACTGGTATTGCTCTCCAAAAGATGAATCTTTCGCTAGCAGA
This sequence comes from Cristatella mucedo, assembly GCA_009760855.2. Lineage (NCBI taxonomy): Eukaryota > Metazoa > Bryozoa > Phylactolaemata > Cristatellidae > Cristatella > Cristatella mucedo. The sequence goes on from WPIO01000165.1 coordinate 36,382, forward strand.
TGAGTCTCGCGAGATCAAGAGTTGTCACGTGACCCACCGAGAGAAAACGACTCCTAACGATTGCGACGGTCGTATAAGCACCCGTTAAGCTACGTCGTCTGTACGCGTTCAATTAGGATACATTGTTCAGGGGTTTCTTTTTTTTTTTATAAAGAGTGAGCTGAATAAGTGAAAACGAAAGCGCTTAATTGTCGAGCTTAGGCTCCTTAATTTAGTTACGAGGTGTAACTGGTGTCTCTCTCGCTCTCCCTCTTCGCTCGTTGATACTGGTCGCTCGAGGTCGCTGACTCTGATGTAATATCTGACTCGCACTGAAGCACAGTCGCCTGTCCCTTGACGCCGGCCTTACGTTGATTTGATGGCGCCGATTAGTAAAGTGCCACGCGAGCGCGGCGATCAAAGGATTATTTAGCCGTAGCTTGGCAACTGTCGCCTTGAGCTCGTATTCTGCTTTCTCCGAAACTCGAAGCCGGTTTTGAGCTGCCGACGAAAGAGTGGACATCGTGAGAGAGAAAACGTCACGTGATTGCAATACAGTGGTCCCTCGTTAATCCTGGTAAATTAGTTACAGAATCTACCATATTAAGTGAATTTCCGTGAAGTAGGATTCTAGATTTTAATGCTTCTTTGGGAAGAGGGGTCGTCCCCAAGTCCTTCAAATCGGCAATCGTTAGACCTATTCTTAAAAAGCCTGGATTAGACACATAGGTCCTAGCAAACTATTGCCCAGTTTCCCTTCTACCGTTCTTATCAAAGATTCTTGAAAAAACTGTTGCTAAGCAGCTGGTTGAACATATTGAAAATAATGGAATGTCAGAAACATTTCAATCAGGGTTCAAGAGGCAGCACTCCACTGAAACTGCTCTCCTCCGTGTTAACAGTGACATTCTACGTGGCAACGACGACGGGAATGTCACTGCCCTAGCTCTGCTAGATCTGTCTGCTGCCTTCGACACCATTGATCACGAAGTTCTGCTTGAACGATTGAGAACAACGATCGGTCTGGCAGACGAAGCACTGGCGTGGTTTAAATCGTACTCGTCTGATCGTGTTCAATCCGTCTCGTGTGGGGGTCAGGTCTCAGACACGAGAAGGGTCACCTGTGGAGTCCCTCAAGGGTCTTTACTTGGACCCTTGCTGTTCTCCATTTATACGCAACCTCTGGGGAAAGTGATTAAGGCCCATGGAATAGGATATCACTTCTCTTCGAGTGGATTAAAAGGCTTTGCCGTCCTAATAGGTGACGCTATTGTGCGGCCATCACCACTTGCTCGAAATTTAGGTGTCGTGTTCGATAGCTGCCTCAATTTCAAAAGCTTCATTCAGAAGACTGCCTCTACAGCTAGCCATCACATCCAATCCCAGTCCAAGATTAGGAGCTGTCTCCCACAGTGGCTTGTAAAAAAATTAACTAGCTCTCTAGTTCTGTCTCGGCTTGATTATTGTAATTCCCTTTTGGCTGGGCTGCCAAAGAAAGCTATTATGCCACTACAGCGGACAATGAATATGGCTGCAAGGCTAGTCTTCAAGTCCCAGCAGTTTGAGCGCGTTTCTCCTTTGCTGAAGGAGCTAGGATGGTTGCCGGTTGAGCAAAGGATACAGAGCAAAGTTCTTACGCTGACCCACAAGGCCCGCCACGGCTTGGCTCGTTCGTACCTAGCTGAACTGCTGCACCAGTTTACGCCTCATCAAGCCCTCGGGTCCCGCATGGACAATAAATTAGCTGTTCCATTCCTCCGCTTAAAGACCGTTGGCGACAAAAGCTTTAGCTCTGCAGGTCCTAGACTGTGGAACTCGTTTCCACAATTCTTACGCAACAACTACTCTCCAACTGCCGACTATGGCACATCCTTTTCAGCGGTCCTGAGCTGCTACTTTTATGCTACTCACTACCTCAACTGCTCTCCTGACTCAGCGATGCTTCCCACTTTCTCTTTGTTTCGTGAGACGAAGTCTGTTGGCTACCAAATGCGTACCGAAAGCCGCTTAGGCTGTGAGTGCGCTATAGAAAACTCTCCTGCGTAACATCCACATGGTCTTAATGACTTTGTGGAGTGACAGACGGAGATAAATTACATTACATTTATTTATAAATCAAATACTTTCGTAGTTAGAGCATAGAGAACCTGTACAAGACCTCTAAATACGGTTTTAAGCGTTATTAGAGGATTCTGGACATGAAATAACATAGGCTTTAGCCACCATTACACTCATACTACCCAACATGTTAGACAAAATAAGAAAAAGTAAGGCATGCTAAAAGTTAAAAATATTACAATTATTATTATTGTGCAATTAGTTGCACTGGGATAGCCAATCAGTCAATAGCACGCGCTGATTGGCTAGGTTTCACGACACTCAATCTTTTGGAGCAAAGTTCTTGCCACCCGCAAGGAGCGGTCGAGCGGCTGTATGCCGGCATTGAAGGATTTTCGGGGGTGCCCGAAAACGTAGGCCTGCAGTCTGCCGTGATGGCACACTAGATAAGGCAGTTGCTTTCACGACCTGGGGACCGAGGTCGTGGGTTCGATTCCTACGGTGGGCGATTCTTTATCGCCACTGCAAGCGGTGGTGATAGCCGTAAAGGCTCTTCTGTCGCTATACAAAAAGAGGCTGTTTAATCAGCTAGGATTTTTTTATTACTTGAAATAGTTTTAATTTTAGCTTTAATACAGCGGTGTATAATTGACTCAGACTGCCGAGCTCACGCTTAATCATTTTTACCACTTCGATCAACTCTTTTTTAATCTCTACTTACAAAACCACGATAATGTAAGCGAAAATGTAAGCGCGAAGCGTGGCTACGAGCGATGACTGAATGACGCCGAGGTTTCTGAGAGGAGTACAAAGAGGCAACTGCCACGCGCGCACTGCAGCCGCATTTGAAATCTGCGGCTGCTGCTGCGGCGGCGGCGGCGGCGGCGACGGCGGCGGCGAAAGCGGCGGCGGCGACGGCGGCAACGGCGACGGTGGCGACGGCGGCGACGGCGACGGCGGCGGCGGCGGCGGCGGCGGCGGCGGCGGCGGCGGCGGCGGCGGCGGCGAGGCTATGCAAGCTCTTCGAATACCAGCCGGAGTGCGTGGCGGTAAACGCCATGCGAATGATAGAGTAAAGTTTTCAAATAAATTACTCAAGAACCGCAAAAATGCAGCGATTTTAACTGCTAAGCTTCAAGGAACTAACACTCACACTGTCCGCAATTTCCAAATATGTCGCCGCGTTTTGACAGCTTGGCGCATTTATGTGTCCGTGTCCCCTCGGTAAGGATGTCGCAACGAGAATAAACATAACAACGCCGTCGGCAAATATGTGATCGCGAAACAGCTTCTTGCCAAAACATCGGCCGATTCTAAGCTTGTTGCTAGCAAGGCCTCTCGCGCGGGCGGCTCATCTCAGCGTTAGCTGCAGGCTGTGGCCGAATAGCGATAAGGATGGGAGCGGGTCTGGCTATCAGCACTTGATTGGTCAGCTCTTGATTGGTCAGCTCTTGATTGGTCAGCTCTTGATTGGTCAGCTCTCGATTGGTCACCTCTTGCTACGGTGAGTGCTTTCGTGATCTTGTCGCTCGCATAACGTTTTTGCATTTCGGTCAGCACAGGTTCAAGAAGTCATCCAATATCGTGACAGCAAGGTAGTCGCAGACTCTAATATAAATCTCGAAATCTCGCGGCCGAGTGCAGAGCTCCGAAAAGGAATGTGTCATGAGATGTCTGACCGAAGGATGTATTTTGTATTTATATATTTATTATATTATATTCTAATATTATATTTTATACATATAAGTATATTTTACAATCTAACAACATCGCTAAGCTTACAGCCTACTCGCTTACTTTTATCAAATCTCATTTCTCCCGCGAAGTTTTCCGCCATTCGCTGGGCCACATCGGCATCTCATCGTCAGCCTCGTAAAAAAATCTTCGCACCTTGCGTTTCAGCCAAGGTAGCTGGATAAAACAAGATAGACGGCGAAGGTCAACACTGTGGACATTCCCACGAGCTTTCGTCTCCACACGCGCCGAGTGCCTCGTAAGGTTGCAGAAAGATTGTGAACTTGGAATTCATCAGTTCACAGAACTTTGCACCACTCAGCTGGGGTCCAGTGCCGGTGTTTACGGAGAACTTTGCACCACTCAGCCAGCTGGGGTCCAGTGCCGGTATTTAGTGGGCGAGAGCTTCATGCCTCCTAAGCTTGTGCCAAGTGGCGGCTTCCGCTTGAAAACTCTCGACCGCTTACCGCATGCTCCGCATGAGCCCCTTCCCGACCGTTCCTTTGCTGACAGCGAATCCCTGAAGTTCTTGCAGCAGCTCCAGTTCTTTCTTAATTCTCAATGAACTGGTAAACCTGCCACGCACTGCCGCCACCTTTATCTTACGGTCCTCGCGTGTCGTCGTGCAGCGACGCGACGCCAACCAATCCCGATCCGGCGACTCATCGTTCCGGTCTCCGGTTCTGGCTTCTTCAAATTGTACCGCGCTGCCGCGTCTGTGGCACAGATCTTCCTCACAATCGCTCGATTAGAATAATCCTCGCTTTTCAATGCGAAGAGGGCACACTTCTGGTGCTCCGTGAGTATGGACAATCCGGTCATCTTCAGTTGAGCCTTACTTACCGCCGAGAGCCTCTGAATCTTAAGTGGCCTGGCCGCGTAATATCTAGAATATTGCCTGCAATTGCATCCTGGCATTCCTGTGCGATTCTCTGTAGCAGGGTGGCAATGTTAAATGCAAGGTTCCCAGAAAGAGATCGAGTTCTCTGAGTGCGCTATATCAAATTTATTATTGGTATTAATTTGTTTACCTAGACATGCTTCCCTAGTTTTTAGGAGAGGGGTAGATAAGTCCAATGGCCCCGGTTCGGGTGATTTCCAACTTCACTCCATTAAAACGTCAATAAAACGGCAGACGGTGAAGCTTATGAGCCCTATTGTTTATAATTTGATATAAAACACATTTCACTAGTAATCCATAATTTATCTGTGCAATTAATAGGGCCGTCTCTCTCTATATATATATATTATCGAGAACACAATTTTAACTAGTATATATATATATATATATATATATATATATATATATATATATATATATATATATATATATATATATATATATATATATATATATATATATATATATATATATATATACATTAACCGGCGGTGCCCTGTCCTGCCGGGGTCGAGCGTGCTACCCGGGCCTCCCGGTTCAAGAGCAGGGACCGCACGGCTTCCGAGCCGGTAATGAGGTCCGAGATGCAGAGCTGCCTCAATGCCGTTCTCTCTGAGCGAGCGTGGGATGCCGAGGTCGGCCAGGCAAGCTTTATCGTCTGGCCACCAGCTGCCGAGAGCCCCGACCGCGAAGGGCCTCTCACCGCTGCCGACCGGTAGCCAGCGGTCAGGAACGACTTAGAAATGGCTGCATACTTACCGGTCTAGTTCCGCGTCTCCACAATCAGAGCATCCCTCGCTGCTGTCGAACGGCACCGACACATCCACAATTGCTAAATCAGTTCCGTTGTCGACGACCGGATCCGGCTTGAGAGCCAGGCCACCGGCAAGCGGGAGGGGGCGGCCCGCCTGCCGGTGCAGTTGAGCCGGATGAGCTTCGATTAAGCGGCCCAGAACCAGGCGGTGTCGGGCCGTATTATATAATTAGATATAATTCATTTGTATATAGCGCCCCAAGAGAACTTTATCTCTATTCAGGCGCTTCACATATGCCTCGGGGCTTAAGCCCACGACCTCAGCCATACCTTGGTCGGGGCGAGCACCTTATCCGCTGGACCAAACCAGCTCGACTCGACTGCCGCATCGGCCGGCAGTGGCTCAACAAGTGGCAAACGGTCTCTGCCTCCGTGCGGTATAGTCGGCAGCCGGTAACCGTCCCAGGGTATGCCCGACTCCTGTCAATCCCTGACACTAATGCACATGCATCACCTGTGCCCAATAGTTACGCCACTGAAGCAGCGCAGCGTCGGGCCACTGGTGCGGGTCATAGTTCGTGTCGTCTGCTCCGATTGATTGGGCTCCCATAGATATGCGTGCCCGTCGAGAGCAATAAAGGAGAGTCTCATTTACCGCGAACGTGCGCCCGCTCGCTGTGTCTCCGTGAGACTCCCACTAAAGCAGCCGTCGCCGGAGCCGCGTTGTCACACAGCACTGGCGGTCGCAGAGACGGGTGGCAAACGTGGGCGGACATGACGTACGCCGACGTACAAATTTCACGTCGTTAGCGTACAGCTACCTATTCCGCAGCCACATTTGGGCCACATGTCCACGGCAGCAGAAGCAGCAGACGCCGCGTACAGCGCCTACGCAGTATATGGTAGTGTGCACGGTCATTACGTAATTGAATGGCTCCAGCTGCCCATTTCGATGAGAAATCGCCGTGTTTCGTCAGCGCTCGATGCGTTGGTTGTGCTCTTAATGTCAGATGCCGACTCCGGCCAGCGGCGGCGGAGAAGACAGCAGATGTCAGAGGCGCTTTCGTGCTTTCTCGACGACTCGTCGTCGCCTGCGTTTCCGCCTATCGTTCTTTTGCCTGTGGCTTGATGCGGCGTCCCGCGCAGGCGTCCTGCGCAGTCCTTTCCTCGAGACGTCGCCTTGGCGCGAATGCGGTTTCGTGATCGGCGTGGGCATCCTGCATGTCGACCGCATTCGAACGATTGCGACCGGTTCGCTGTGGTTGGGCCGTAAAAGCAAATTCTTCAGACTTCCTCATCCGGTTCGCAGTAACTTGATTTCTCACTGCGTTTCGAAAATCCGCCGGCGGTTGCTCGGCAACCGCGACAGCAACGACAGCAGCAGCAACCTTGGCTCAGCCAAGGTTGCTGCGCCCAGTCCCAGTCCGCAGTCTGTCTAACTGAATGTAAGGCCTGCAAGACTGGACTGGTCGAACGATGTCGTGATATTAACCTGTCAACACGTAGTGGCGACTGTACCTGCAGCGGCGCCGCGGCGGCGGCGGCGATCTGTTGGCGCAGTGCGTAGCTCTGGCTTTCTACTTCCGCTTCGCTCTAGTTTACGCTTCCAATTGCGTTATAGTTTTGAAACCGTCTCGAGAATCTTATCGGATGGGTATGAAGCTACGAGCGTTCGGTCGCGTCTTCGGCTAAATAAAGTGACGGACGATGATCGTATGACGTATGAAAAGCCGAGGAATGATTTCGCGACGGCCGATAACTCAGAATTATCTAAATTATCTTATTATTTTCTTATTATTATTATCTTTATTAAATAATAAATTTGTATAAAATCATTAATATAATTATTATAAATATTAATGACACACAATATTAATAATAATACCATATAATATTATAATATATATATATAATTTTATTAATTATCTGAATTATCTTAATTAGCTCTGCCGAGGAGGATTCGGACGATGACTCTGGAGAGCTGCATATGTCGTCGCGAGTGCAAGTTCAAGCATGATTTTACTTACTATTCAATTGCATATCACTTTGCAGCAAATGTAAAGCGTCTAGAAAGAGATTAAGTTCTCTGAGGGCGCTTTATCAAGTGCAATATTATTATTCTTATTATTAAGTCCACGGCCGGATCATTTGCATCGGTCTTCTGAGTCTTTAGATATTTTTTTGATCGAGGTACAATTCAGTTACAATTTGCTGTTGTAAAACCTGCTCGAGAAGCAAGTCTGACTCGGACGCCTCATTTCGAACTAACTGGATGAATGGTGGGTGTGAAGCCGTAATGGTCACTTCTTGCACATTACCAGCTTCAAGGAGTCGCGTTCTGGTCGGACTATTACGCTTCTAGCCAAGACGAGGATTCTCAGTCGTTCAATTATGGATCTGTCGAACTTATGAGACAGCTTTCGGATTTCGCGATCTCGAATGGGATCTTATACAAATAGCTGGCGGTTTTTTCGAGTAGTTGCGCGGGCTGTTTGTCCGTCCGTTCGACTGATATACGCGGGTTTTTTACTTTGCCCATTTTAGAATGGTTTGGTTGAGATTAGGATGCCCGGATTCAGGGGCTGGCGTATCACTGTCTTTTGAGGGTTGCTGAATCCTCAGGCTTTATCCTTTTTCGCTTGGAAGTTTGAGTTGCAATTGGATCCCGGTTTGACCTCTGACCTAACGTTTTGAATGGCTCTTATGCATTTATTGAAACAATAATAATTATTATACTAATAAATTTGCATAGCACCCCCAGAGAACTGAATCTCTCTCAAGGAATTTTACAGCTGCTGCATTTAAAGTATTACCAATTATTAGGTGGTAACATCCGCAAGCAGCAGGTACACCAAGTAGCGAGCACAAGCGAGCAAGCAGGTGCATGCACACGAAGGACGAATCACACAGACCCACCAAATATAGTAATAAAAAGGTGCATCTTAAGCTTCTTTTTAAATGTCGTCATGTCAGGGGACGTTGTGACGTCACACGATAGAGTTCCAGGCTTTGAGAGCATACGAACTAAAGGTACGGTCTCCAACGGTTTTGAATTAATACAAGGTATGGCTAAACGATTCGAGTCAGAACAGCGGGTTGTACGATTCTTCACTTCGTTGGGGAATAGTGCTGACAGGTAGGCTGGAGCCAGAGTATGAAGGGACCTACAAGTGAGTGACACAGCCTTGAAGTCGATGCGCTGCTTGACTGGGACTAAATGCAGGTCGGCGAGAACTGGTGTGATGTGGTAATTGCGACGCTCACAACAGACAAGCCTAGCTGCAGAGTCTTTCACCCACTATAATAACATGATTGCACAAGCCGGTAGACGAGCAAGCAGTGAGTTACAGAAGTCAAGACGAGATGTTACAAATGCATAGACCAATTTAGATATGGTATCACCGTCTAAACAAGCGCGAATTTTTGCTGTGTTAAGTAGCTGAAAGTAGGCAGAAGACTGTGGAGCTGACGTGGTCGTCTAATGAAAGGTCAGTTTGGAACAGGACACTTTGATTACGTGCAGATTCAACAGGATCCCGTCTTCATCCGTGCAAGATTAGGGTTTGATTTAAGCCGTTTCGAGTGATTCTTGTAGGTTTGGTATATATTATAGCAAACTTGCTTACTCGGGCTAGGGCTATTTCGTTATGGTCGAAACTAGGAACCTATAGTTCACGGTTTAGAAACACATTCCACTCTACTTCGTCTCCAACACGGAAACTACGTGATGTATACAGTTGACACAAGTTTGGAGCCGCGATATGGGCTCCCAGAATTTCCCCTATATAAGTCTCGTTGGATCCTTGCACCATCGAAACTGCAATCATGCGTGAGATACAAGAATTTGCTTTGTTGGTGCACATCAGATCAGGCAGAGACATTATGGTTATTGTCCCTCTTGGGTCAGTTTGATGGCAATACTTTACAGTCATCTCGCTCTCAGATCGTTGACAGGGGATGTTGGTCCAGAGGTAAGTTCTCCGTCGGCTCAGATTAGGCTTAGAGGACACGTCATACAACTGTGCATGCGATCGTGGTGGAACGATTTTGTCTACTAAATGTCCGATTGCTAAAAACCAAGGGGTTACTTATCCGCGATCAGGTGGCCCAGGAGAAGCTAGATGCATTTCTGCTTACCGAAACGTGGATGGCGCCTTCTTCCAGTAGCTGTGTATCTGAAACCACCCTACCCGGGTTCTCATTCTATCTGTCCAAGCGTTCTGACAAGGTTGATGGCGGGGTTGCAATTGTTGTTCGCGAATCGTTTGGCTATAAGATGTGCAGTTTTTCGCATGGGCCATCGTTTGAATCAGCTGCAATCATGTCCTCATCAAAATCAATGCCTCTCGCTATTGTGATATGCCGACCTCCTTCTGGCTGTCTAAACTTTTTATAGAGGAGTTTTCGGAGTTCCTCGCTAAAATATTTGTGTGTGACAAGCCGTTACCGATTGCTGGAGACTTCAATGTTCACATTGACAACCCTATAAACAGCCAGGTCCGCTCATTTCTTGACTGTCTGGAGAATTTTGGTTTGGTCCAACACTTTAATCATACCACCCACGTCGGTGGCCATATTCTAGATCTCGTGATCACTAAGGACGTCTTCCATACTGACCTTGTGGTCCGCCAGCTGACCCTCTCGGATCATTGTTGGGTCTCGTTGACTGTTCCTGCTCCTTTGTACATAGAGGGTAATGTCAAACTTGTCCAGCGACGTAACTTGAAAAAGCATTGCCATAGATACATTTTTGAAGTCTGTTTTTGATGCAGTTCTTCTTGATCTGCACTCAGATTCGACCGACAGCCTCGATACCCTAACTGATGCAGTGAGCATGAAACTTAAGAATGCTCTTGATAAGCATGCTCCAGTTCATTATATCCGTGTACAGAGTCGTGGAGATTACTTTCAATTTATAAAAAACTTCAAAAAAGATGCGCCGTGTTAAGGGCAGGCTTGAACGTCGTTTCAAGAAATCTGGGTCTGATGCAGATCTAGTCAATGTCAAACACTTCCTTGGAATTTACATCCGGAAGCTTCAAAAAGTCAGGGCTTCTTTTTTCACTCGAAAACCAAATTTCTGCCAGATTTATAAGACAGTAAACAATTTACTGGCCAATGCTAAAAAGGTCTGAATCCTCAGATACTAACCACTCAGCAAAGAAGTTTTCAACATTCTTTACTGAACAAATTGTGCACATTCGTGCCTCCAAAAAGCCCCCTCCGAGTAAAGCCATTGTGGAATCACAACAACATGCAACCTTCCTTAAAAGGTTTTCCAAGGTTTCTGCCTGCGATGTGACTACCTTAATGAGGTCTAGTAAAAAGAGCTCGTCTCCTGAAGACACTATGTACCATAATCTCGGCGGTCTTCACTGGCAGACCAACTTAGCCCTGCTATAACCAATATTTGTAATGCTTCTTTGGAAAAAGGGGTCGTACCCAAGCCCTTCCAATTGGCAATCGTTAGACCGATACTTAAGAAGCCTGGATTAGATCCAGAGGTCCTTGCAAACTATCGCCCAGTTTTCCTTCTTCCCTTTTTGTCAAAGATTATTGAAAAAATTGTCGCTAAGCAGCTGGTTGCACATATTAAAAAGAATGAAATGTCAGAAACAAATTTCAATCGGGGTTCAAGAGGCAGCACTCCACTGAAACTGCTCTCCTCCGTGTTAACAATGACATTCTATGCGACAACGATGATGGGAATTTCACTACCCTAGCTCTGCTGGATCTGTCAGCTGCCTTCGACACTATTGATCAAGATGTCCTACTTAAACGATTGAGAACAACGATCCGTCTGGTTGACGACGCACTGGCGTGGTTTAAATCTTACTTGTGCGATCGTGTTCAATCCGTGTCGTATGGGGGCCAGGTCTAACAGACGAGACGGGTCACCTTTTGAAGTCCCTCAAGGGTCCGTCCTCGGTCCCTTGCTGTTCTGCATTTATGCTCAACCTCTGGGAAAAGTGATTAAGGCCCATGGAATATGATAAAACTTTTATGCTGGCAATACTAAACTGAATTTGTCATTCAAACCGTCGGAATCTGCTGCAGCAACTGATAAACTGAATGCTTGCCTTGCCGACATTCGATCCTGGATGTAGGAAAACTTCTTGAAAATAAATGACGCTAAAAGCGAACTGCTGCTCATAGGACACCCTAAGCGTGTGGCAGGATTAGAAAGCTTTGCTCTTCTAATAGGTGATGCTGTTGTGCGACCGTCACCACATGTTCGAAATTTAGGTGTCGTTTTTGACAGTTGCCTAAATTTCAAAAGCTTCATTTAGAAGACTGCTTCTACAGCTAGCCATCACGTCCTATCCCTTTCTAAGATTGGGAACTGTCTTCCACAGTGGCTTGCAAGAGATGTAACTAGCTCCTTTGTTCTGTCTGGGCTTGATTATTGGAATTTTCTTTTGGCTGCGCTACCAAGGAAAGCAATTAGTCCACTGCAGCTGGCTATGAATATGGCTGCAAGGCTAGTCTTCAAATCCCAGAGGTTTGACCACGTGTCTCCTTTGCTAAAAGAGCTAGGATGGCTGCCGCTTGATCAGCGAATACAGAGGAAAGTTCTTACGCTGACCCACAAGGCCTGCCACGGCTTGGCTCTTGCATACCTAGCTGAGCTGCTGCATCAGTTTCAGCCGGTTCGCGCCCTCAGGTCCTGTGTGGACAATAAATTTGCTGTCCCATTCCTCCACTCAAAGACCGTTGGCGACACAAGCTTTAGCTCTGCAAGTCCTAGACTGTGGAACTCGCTTCCACAATTCTTACGCAACGACAACTACTCTCCTGCGGCCGACTATGGCTCATCCTTTTCAGCGGTCCTGAGCTACTACTTCCACGCTACTCACTATCTCAACTGCTCTCCTGACTTTGCTATGCTTGTCATTTTCTCTTTGTTGCGTGAGCTTTGTGGAGTTACAGACGGAGATACATTACATTACAGCAGGTGTCCTTATCCAAAGTAAATTTTCTTTATAAATACGTATGGCTCTGACTTGGTAATTAAAATGGTCGATGTCATTTTTTCATAGGCTTGGAGAACATGTCATACAGTCAAGTCAACGAGAGTGGTGGAGCAGCAAGTGCTTGACTAAGGAACGTTTTCTTTGTAAGTGCGCATGGCTTAGACGGAATGTCCGACTAACTGAAACGATCGATGTCATTTTTCTGCTAAGTTGTGGTGTAAGTCAGTCTTTCTGTCGTTCCTATGTTTCTCGATTAGTATATATCTCGGGCATTCATCGCACGTGTTTGATTGAGATACGCTACTGCCAAGTGTTTTATCGCAGGCAGAACCAGTTCCATTCCGGATTCTTGTTTCGTCTGCAGAGCGTGTTCAGTCTGTCCCGCCGCAAAGATTCCCTTTCATCTTTCATCGTTGCGGCAGCGGCGCTCAACTGCAACTAGGCCGTCGGCTGATACCGAGTTGCAAATGGCGGGCGTAGGAACTTCTATGACTCTTCTCACGGATGACGGTAGATAGAGGCAAGACGATGTAACGAGCGTCATAATAAAAAATACTAGCCGGTTCCACAGCCTCTTTTGTATTCCGACAGACGAGATTTTACGGCTATCCCCACCGCTTGCAGCGGCAATAAAGGATTGCCCACAGCAGGATTCGAACCCACGACCTCAAGCGAGGGCGCGCGGTCATAATCCAAGCGGCTACCTAGTCGGAAAGGCAGTAGTAGTAGTAGTAATAATAATAATAATAATAATAACAATATTAGCTGATATAACAAGTTTATTTGTATAGTGGCAGATGAGCCTGAACGGCTATCGTCACCGCTTGTAGTTGGCAATAAAGGATCGTCCACTTCAGGATTCGAACCCACGACCACTCGGTCATGAAGAGCGAGCACCTTATCTCATGGGCGCTATCGCGGTACCTTGTCCCGCAGAATTATCGAGTGAATGCGGGAATACTTTGTACAGGATCGCGTAAATACATTTGTGCGTGTCCATAAAGATCAGCCAATACATCGATCCCATTTCTGAACTGCGTACGCCTCCGCTATCAATAGCCCTTTAGGGTCTGAGAGGTGTGTGTGCGTGTGTGTTTGGTCACGTGACCACTGCCGCACCTCATCTGGTGGCTTTCCTGACGGATGTTTGTAAGCGCGGGTAAGCGGTATCAATCAAGAGACTTCATAAAGGGCTTTGTTCGCGAACTTCAGCTGTTTTTGTTACACCCGTCATTACGTTGCGACGAGCGCCGCATTTACGGCCTAATCCTGCCCGGATGCGGAAGCCGCCACGCCCGGATGTAGCAATAGCACTCTGGGAGTGCTCGAGCATAGACAGGCACGCGCCAATTTCGGCGGCGACAGCAGCTCTTTGGTCACGTGACGATCAGCAAATGAAGTCTCGCCGAACCCGCGTCAGCATTGCTCGACCTGCTCGTCACGCGAGCTCACCTCGCGGTACTCTCGTGTCTTCCGCTTGCGTACTTCCGGCAGCGTACTTCCGTCCATTCGCTCCGCTCTGGAGCACTCTACACTCTTCGCAGCTAGGCCGAATGGCAACCGGTCGATCTGCCATCGGTCGGCCTGGAGCGGCAGCGCCCCCTAGTCTGGGCGCTCGCATTTTGGTCGAACGAGCTCGCCGCAGCATCGATTGACGTCCAATTAGCGCGAGCAGTTTATTCATGCTCACGCTCGCGCGCGCGCGCGAGCGCGCACACAGCACTGCAGTGCGGCGCCGCGTCGAGTGCAGCAGCTTTTATTTGCCGAAACCGTACACCGGATACGGGTACGGATTCGGATACATCTTGACGTAGGGAAAGCGAGAAAAATGATGCTTCCATTTCCACCATTTCTTCCTCTTGTCGGCGTTCGCTGCTGCAAATAAGAAATAGACTGCTAAGATTGCGACGCTCCGACTGCGTCGCGGCGGCGGCGGCGGCGGCGGCGGTCGCGGCGGCTGCGGCGGCCGCGGCGGCCGCGGCTCGCTCTTCTTGCTCCCCTCGAGGCCTCGGTCTCGTCGTAGTCTGCTCGTGACTTCCGGCGGCGGAGACCGAAGTCTTACTCGGCGCTTTTCTGCGGAGCTTTTTTAGATTCGCTCTCGCACGCGCGGCAGCGCACGCGCGCTGCCGCGCTTGCGAGAGCGACGCAAGAGCGTTCGTCAAATATCGCCGACGGAGGGAAAGAAAAAAATCGAACTAAGCGGCGGGAAGGCGCCCCGGCGAAGTCGGCTAAGGCGGGCGTCGGCGCAGCAGCAGCAACGTCATCATCATCATCATCAGCAGCAACACTAGCAGCAGCAGCAGCAGCAGCAACATCAGCAGCAACACTAGCAGTAGCAGCTACCAACTCGCGGAATGCGGACGTCGAGTGGTCGGCTTTGCGCATGCAAAGCAGTAAGAATAATGATAATAACGCACTTGATAAAGCGCCCTCAGAGAACTCAATCTCTTTCTAGGCGCTTTACATTTGCTGCAAAGGGAAACGCGATTAAATGGTGAGTAATAGCATGCTTGATAAACAACATGAATAACATGGTTAGTGCCAGCATGCACAGTGTCAGCATGCATAAGCGGTCCTGAGCTGCTACTTCCATGCTACTCACTACCTCAACTGCTCTCCTGACTCTGCTATGCTTCCCACTTTTTCTTTATTGCGTGAGACGAAGTCTGTTGGCCACCGAATGCGTACCGAAAGCCGCTTAGGCTGTGAGTGCGCTATAAATAACTCTCCTGCGTAACACCCACATGGTCTTTATGACTTTGTGGAGTTACCGACGGAGATACATTACATTACATTACATTACATAAGCACATAAAGGACAAATCACAGGGACCCACTAAATGCTGTTCTAAATAAGTGTATTTATAAGTTCTTTTTGTATGTGGTCAAGTCAGGGGATGTTGTGATGCAGGTCGAGAGTGAGTTCCAGGCTTTGGGAGCATATAAACTAAATGCACGATCTCCAAAGGATTTGAGGTTTGTACGAGGTATTGGTTAACTGCTGGATTTCGAAAAGCAGGTGGTACGATGCTTGGCCTGGTGAGGGAGTAGATAGGCTGGAGCCAAAGAATGAAAAGACCTAAAAGTGAGCGACAAAACCTTGAAGTCGATCCGTTGCTTGACTGGAAGCCAGTGTAGGTTGGTGAGAAGTGGTGTGACGTGGCAACTGCGACGCTCACGACAGACAAGCCTAGCTGCAGAGCTTTGCACCGGCTGCAATCGCCTGATCGCACATGGTAGTAGGCCAGCCGGCTGCCGGCTCAGACGGCCACGAGGACTCAGGACTCCGCGGAATTATTACGGTCCATGCCGGAGCAGTTCGGCGACCCCCCGGCGGCGGCGGCGGCGCCTGAGAGCTCACCTTCGGCGTCGCTCGGGGCGGCGGCGGCGTCGTCGACGGCTGCGTCGGTCTCCTCTTCTTCCTCGGCGGCGGCGGCGCGAACGAGCGCAACCGACAGAGCGACGGCGACCAGCAGCAGCAGCGGCAGCTTCATCGCGGCAGATCTAGGCAGAGGTGCGAAACCGCCTGACCGTTCGCTTCACTTCCGGCGGTTCCGGCTGGCCGCAAGGCTGCGGCCGAGCGCAGGCAGCCCGCTCTCTCTCTCTCGCCTCGAATACAGAGCAGCGAGTCGGGTCTGCGCGAGGAGCGACGCGCTCTGCGGCCGCTCGCACATCGTGGCATCGCGCATGCGTCGAGCATTCTTTTCCGTAGCGCGCTGCTGCAGCAGCGGCTCCACCCTGAGCGCCGCGTCGGCTCCGCGCTCGCGGCGGCGGCGGCGGCGGCGGCGCAGCGGGAGCTGGCCGCGCGAGGCGGCGGCAGCGGCAGCTTTCTCTCGGGCGCAGCCGCCGCCGCCGCGAACCGCCTCCGTCGCGCCTGCATCGCGAGGTGCGCCAAGTCAGAGGGTCAGGGCGCGCGGCGCGCTCGGCGCGCGAGCGTCGTGTCGATCACCAGCGTCGTACTCAGGCAGAGGCTCAAGCAGATCGCCTGGACTGTCGGCGAGCTGATTTACCTGTGCGACGCACTAAGACGGCCCTGACGTACAATGCACACGCACTCACACTTGATATATATAGATATATATTCATATACACACACATATATATATATATATATACTGCAAGGAAGGGACCGGATGTCGGGTGAGTCATTTGGACGTCGCGCGTCCGACGGTGGCTCCCTCTCTCCTCCCTTTCTTCCGCGTAGCTTCGTCGCCTTCGCTTGGTCCGATGCGGGATGTAGGGGCGGTGGCGGTGGCTTGCTGGCCGCAAGGCGGTCGGCCCAGACGGTAAGAGTAGGCGTCGCATGGTCGAGCGCTCCACGACTGCGGCAGGCCGCACGTAGCGGCGGCATCGGGCGGCCGCCGCTGGCGGCCCCGGAGATTGGATCTAGAGCGGCAAGCGCAGTAGCTGTTGCGGCGTCGCAAAGTCGGAGACAGCAATTCCACTGCACTGCGCTGCCGCAAAGACAGAGAGAGGGGAAGGAGAGAGAGAGGGGAAGGAGAGAGAGAGAGAGCGCGAGAGAGAGAGGGAAGGAGAGAGAGCAAGAGAGAGAGAGGGAGAGAAGGAAGGAGAGAGAGAGAGCAAGAGAGAGGGAAGGAGAGAGAGAGCGAGAGAGAGAAGGGAGGAGAGAGAGAGAGCAAGAGAGAGAGAGAGGGAAGGAGAGAGAGCAAAAGAGAGAAAGAGAGGGAAGGAGACAGAGCAAGAGAGAGAGAGAGAGGGAAGGAAAGAGAGCAAGAGAGAGAGAGAGAGAGAGAGAGAGAGAGAGAGAGAGAGAGAGAGAGAGAGAGAGAGAGAGAGAGAGAGAGAGAGAGAGCAAGAGAAAGAGGGAGAGAGAGATGGTGCATGTGAGAGAGGGAGAGAGCGAGAGATCCACTCTGCCCGGAGAAATGCTGGCGGCACGTTCCATCAGCCAGACTTTGATGATCCTGGAGATTATTGGGATTCCTAGAGGGACCGGCGGTTACGTCATTATCTGCAATTTAAAAAGTATGGCTGGACACTTCAGTTTGTCAGCGAGTATTTTGGCCTTCCAACCGGTTATAAACTGTGGCGGGAGCTGTGAAAAAATTAAAATATGCTTTATTCATTTGCATAGCGCCATAAGAAAACTAAATGTCTACCGAGGCGCTTGGCATATGCCGCCACGGGGCCACGAGCCCACGACTTCATTTACTCCAGGCGAGCACTTTACCTCCCGGCCAAGCTGAGGCTGCAGAGATGTGACCCAACGTGGCCATCGACTTGAAAGCTCTGCGTTAACGAGTTGGTCTTGTATATCACGAGGTGCGGGCGCTTTTGATTTGTGCCGGGCTCTGCGACCATCGGCAAACTTGCGCCCAGTGGGCGGAGCGAGGACTTTTATCTGGTTCGGGAAAGACCTGCAAAATTGTTGTGCATGCGCGTTAAACGCGAAACTCATTCGCGCAGACGGGAATAGACTTTCAATTAATGAAGGATTATAGCGTACAGTAGTAGCGTTTATTCGACACGAACTCGGCGGTTACTTATCGAGCAGAGTTAAGACACAATGGCGTCTTTGGCGACGGTCGGGGGTAGGAATACGTGGGCATACAGATCTCTGCATCGCCACAGCCGGGGAGACAAATGCCCTCCACCCAGCCCTCCTACTGGCTCTGCCGCTGCTTGCAAGGCGCATGCATGGGTGCGGCAACTCGTGACTCGTTCGCCGCGCTTCGATTCTTTCGGTCAGGCTTCTTATAACCTTTCGGTCGGACGTCTGCCTTCGGACGGACTGGCGCTGTTTTGCCTTCGCCATGCTTTTTACTATGGGGCTTTAGTTACAGAGCCGCTGCCGTGCATTTGTAAAATAACTTTTAAATTGTAATTGTAAACTGTAAAGTAATGCGTGTTCGTTGACGAGAACATCTTTTGCCAGTGTCATCACTTGTGACTGCAATGGTGAACATCGTTCCTGAAGTGCTCCTCTGTATCACGACGATCCGGTGAAGCATGCAATATTCATCTCGTCGACTACCTGAGTGCTGAATCGACCGTTTGATCTGCACAGTTTTAGGTTAAGAAAAATCCACTACCAATTTGTTTCTAGGATTAGTTCAGGAATTATGAAAAATTCTAGAATTCTTCGTCTTCCACGAAGAAAAATGATTAAAAAGTACTAGCTAATTTAACAGCCTCCTTTTTTTATAGTGACAGAAGAGCCTTTACGGCTCTCACTGACGCTTGCAGCGGCGATAAAGGATCGCCCACCGTAGGAATCGAACCCCACGACCGTGGGGCCTAGGTCATGAAAAGCAACCGTCTTATCTAGCGAGCCATCAGAGGCTCATGCGAGGCCCGTAGAATAGTATGTCACATTTACGCTGACGATTATCAGCTGTATTTGTCATTCAAACCGTCGGAATCTGCTGCAGCAACTGATAAACTGAATGCTTGCATTGCCGACGCTCGATCCTGGATGTTGGACAATTTCTTGAAACTGAACGACGATAACACTAAACTGCTGCTCCTAGGAAACCCTAAGCGTGTGGCTGGATTAGAAGGCTTTGCTCTTCAAATAAGTGTAACTGTTGTGCGACCATAATCACGGGTTCAACATTTAAGTGTCGTTTCAAGCTACTGCCAAAATTTATTAGAGCTACATTAAGAAGATTGCTTCCATCACAGCTAGCCATCACGTCCGATTCACATTTCCAATCAAGGAGCCGCCGTCTTCCACGATGGCTTACATTAAAATTATCTGGCTCCTTAGTTCTGTCTCGGCTAGATTATTGTAATTCCCTTTTGCCTGGGCTACCGAAAAAAGAAACTAGGCCACTGCAGATGGCTATGAATGTGGCTGCAAGGGTAGTCTTCAAATCCTAGAGGTCTGGTCAACTGTCTCCTTTGCTAAAAGAGCTAGGATGGCTGCCGGTTGATCAACGAATGCAGAGCAAAGTTCTTACGCTGACCCACAA
The DNA here is from genome assembly GCA_009760855.2 of Cristatella mucedo. Taxonomy (NCBI): domain Eukaryota; kingdom Metazoa; phylum Bryozoa; class Phylactolaemata; family Cristatellidae; genus Cristatella; species Cristatella mucedo. The sequence continues at coordinate 55,717 of WPIO01000165.1, forward strand.
GGACTGCCACGGTTGGCTCCTCCATACCTAGCTGAACTGCTGTACCAGTGTCAGCCCCCTCTTGCCCTCAGGTCCTGTATGGACGATAAGTTAGCTGTTCATTCATCTGCTTAAAAACCGCTGGTAACAAAAGCTTTAGCTCTGCAGATGCTAGACTGTGCAGCTCGCTTCCGCAATTCTTGCGCAACGACAGCTGCTCTCCTGCTCCCAACTCTATCACATCTCTTCTTGTGGTCCTGAGCTGCTACTTCAATACCACTTAGTACCTCAACTGCTCTCCTGACTCTGTCATGTTTCCCGTTTTCTCTTTGTTGCGCGAGATGAAGTCTGTTGGCTACCGAATGCGTACTGAAAGCCGCTTAGGCTGTGAGTGTGCTATACAAAACTCTCCTGCGTAAAACCCACATAGTCTTTATGGCTTTGTGGAGTTACAGACTGAGATATATTACATTTTTCAACCATTTTGAGCTGTTTTGCTGACTGTGTCTGCAGTAGTAAGTCAACGGGAGTTGTCTGCACTTTAAGTCAACGGATAGTTTGCTGCTCTCGTTACCTGCTCGATGGGAAACTGATTTTTGGCTAGTTTAGGCGCGGCGACTGTTTGTCTGTTTGTCATAAGTGAGAGCACAATGACAACGAAAAAGACCGCTCGCGTCAATTTAAGGGTTCCTGCATTTCCATGACTCGTCGTAGCATTTCTGCTGATTTAAAAAAGCGTTCTCCTGTCGTATTAAAGACGTGACATTTTATGCGGTTATTATCTCGCAACTTCGAATGCGCAAAAAAAGTCCCGTGATCTTTGCGCATGTGAGTATCAACCGACTTCGTGATGCAGAGACAATGCTGCGATTGCTTAATTTGCACGTTGTAAAAGCAGATGCACGTACGTCCGCTTCTGATTCGTAGTGATGTCACTGCGTTTCGAAAGAGTCTGCGTGCAGTGCGGGCATGATGAATTAAAGAGAACTTCAGAATGCGGCTTGGCAAACTTGTTTTACTGAGGGTAAGGTCCGGCGACTGGTTTGGTACGACGGTGCTAGATAGATGATGCAGGATATCAACCTAGTCGCAATCGCTTGTGCAACTGAGCAACTGAAGCGTAGAGCTCTTTCTGGGCTGTGCGGTGAGTACTCAAAACTGCTGTTCAAGTTTTGAGATCGTTCCAGGTTCCCCCCTTAGCGGGGCAGTGAACTGGGCCACCCCCTAGTCTTAGGCCCCACAACCGCCTAAACCGATGACTATATTATTGCTTGCTTCTACTAGACAAGCAACCGCCGAGTTCTCGTAGAATAAGCACCAGTGGGTCCGCTGGACACACTGTGGACCTTCCTCTTCCGGTTGGATTTGCGCCAGAGAAAAAATGGGACCCATTCATTGACTTTTATATATTAACCCCCCTCCCCCGGCAGTGGTCGGTTGTCATGGCCACTAGCTCCCGCGTGGTTTCATGCGTTCAGCAATAAGCAGCCGCGTTGTCTGTTCGGTCTTTCGACGTGTGCGACTGCTCATAAATGTTCACGCACGTAGCGAACACCATGATTTCTCGCTATAATTATCTATTATTATAATTATCTATTATTATAATTATCTATTATTATAAATATCGCTATATTTATTCTCATTACGTGCGGGCCTTGCCCCCTACGCGAAGATAATATTGCGTGTCTCGCCCGCCGCTCAGACGAAAATCCGCGTTTTGCCTCTCGCTCTTCTGATTCATTGAAGCACTTATCGATTCAGCTGCCAATGATGAAGCTGAAACAAAATTTAAAAAAATCCTAGCTGTTTAAACAGCCTCTTTTTATATAGCGACAGAAGAGCATTGACGGCTATCACCACCGTTTGCAGTGGTGACACAGGATCGCCCACCGCAGAAATCGAACCCACGACCTCGGGACAGAGGTTGTGAAAGCAACCGTCTTACCTAGTGTGCCATCACGGCTCACAAAATAACCTGATGACCCAATGACCCGACGACCTGTGACCCGATGAAGCTGAAACAAAATGGGCTGCGACCACTTAATTTAAGGGGTGCCAGTCAGTGAAACGTTGGCGTGCTTCGTTGGCTAGATTACGGTCGCCCTATAGATTAGTAGAGGTTCCTGAATTGTAAGCTGTGGGAGCAGAATATTGCATGATCTATAGTTTGCTAGGTATAGATGGACATGTTAAGCAATCATTAGTGAGCTGTACTGTAGGCTTTGAATGCGGCGACTGCACGGCGATTGCAGGCGATGCGCACTATGGGAGTAGGCGGTTCCAAGTTTACGGCGTAGACGCGCTGCATCGGATCTGGACACTCTGGATTGCTGCCGCCTGGACACTCTGGATTGCTCTGCTTCTGTCGGCCGGGCGTGTCAACCGGAAGAGCAGCTAGCGCGACTCGCTAGTCTCGGCGCGAGGGGGACAGGCTCTACCCGTCGACTCGTCAAGCGTCCGCAAGGACCAGCACCCGTTACGTAGCGCTGCGTTTGGGCTTTCGGTGACGGAGTTCAGCTCTCCAGTTCAGTCACGTCTTGAGTCTTCCGCTTCGTCTGGTTGTTCGCATCTCATGTACGAAAGCGTTCGGTGGCAGCTCTGGCGACTCACAAATTCGAGCGCCGTTTAATGTGACCCTGTTGGCTCGGAATTCCAAGGAGCGCCGTGGCTATCAGAACGCAGCGAGCAATCGTCGTCATCGTCGTCGTCATCGTCATCGTCATCGTCATCGTCATCGTCTCTCGAGCTGTCGAGCATCCAGCCGTCCCGATTTGCTAGCACCACGCTGCTCACTTTCTTAGCTGTCCAAGTGCCTCAGCTGCTATGCTGTGACTTTCTCTTGCTGCCGAGTGACGATGGCAGCAGTTGGCTACCTCGCGCACACTGAAAGCCGCTCAGGTTTCTAGTGCCCGTGCCATAGATATGTTTTGCTGCCAAATACGCTCGCTTGGGCCTCGCGGCTTTTCGGAGTTGCAGATTGTTTTTCAAGCATGATTTTACTTACCATTCAATTGCATTTCACTTTACAGCAAATGTAAAGCGCCCAGAGAGAGATTAAGTTCTCTGAGGGTGCTTTTATCAAGTGAATTATTATTATTATTATTATTATTAAGGTGATGGATTGCATTAAAAAGACCGATCTCGCCGCCGCCGCCGCCGCCGCCGCCGACGCAGACGACGGCGCGGGAGAGTATGTGAGTATGTGACGCTCGAGAGCATCGCACAACGGGAGCCGGAGCGTCGTCCGTGGCGACTCGTCGATGGCGATTCTAACTCGGCGCTGAAGCCGCTTCGTCGTCCGACTGCCGATGCACCGAAGTACGGCAGTCGCGGGACCTGCTCGCACGTCATGTCGCTCTCTTTCTCCGACCGCTTGCTGCTCGGAAAATTCTGACGGCGAACTCTTGTCAGCAGTGGATCCGAGAAACTGGGGCAGGACTCTGCCGGGACAGGGGGCGGGCAGGTGACGGCAGAGTCTGGGCATGCGAGAGCCAAGATGGCGGATAAAACATGCGAAGATGGCTGCGACTGGCAACGGGCCGCTCGCATCTGCACTTCAAAGATGCACCGAGCGCGACAGCCAATGCCAACATTTCTGCGAAGGCTGACCAACCGCAATGGCATTTTGATGCGAGGCTTTTTCTCTCTTTCTATCTTCTGAGTGGCTACTCTCCTACGAGAACGCCGTTCGGAGACGCTTTGCACTTTTGCTGGTGGGGCGACAGACCGGCAAAGCGGGCAGGGAACGGTAGGGAATTCCTCGAAAGGACCTTTCGATCACGCGATCTAATCTCGGTTCAATCGGTAAGATAGAGTTGCATCTGGGGCCTAGGCGCCATTCGGGTATCCCCGACGATCTTGTCTCCGAAGTGTTACGAGCACACTGTTGCGGCTTGTGCGAAAAAGTTATTTGCAGCTGACACGGTACGTACAGCAGGGCTAGTCCGTGCCGATCAAGACTCAACTGTCTTGCTGCACGTATTAATGGCATCCGCACATGGATGGCAGCAAACTTTCTTATGTTGAATGACGGTGAATGAGGTTAATAAAATTATTATTATTATCATAATTATTATTATTATTGTCATTGAAGTTCATCTCATAGTCAAGGAAGACTATTTTCACTCTAGACCCTAAACAAATCTGTTCTCCTTATGAGATACTTGGATTTGCAGCTGCCCAGCAAGACTAACGTAATACAAATTACCTCATTCATCCTACATTTGATATAGTACCCTCAGAGAAATCAATCTCTTTATAGGTGCTTTACTTTGCTGCAAGGGAAGCACTATCGAATGGTTATTGGTAGCATGCTCAGTGAGAACAAGAATAACATGGTTAAGGGTGACATGCACACGGGCAGCATGCAAATGTGCTTAGTGACAGCATGCACAGTGTCAGCACGCATAAGCACGTAAATGACGAATCACAGGGAGCCACTAAATCCTGTGATAAATAAATGAGCTTTTAGTTTTTTTTTAATTTGGTAAAGTCAGGGGATGTCCAGACGCCAGTCTTAAAGAAGTGAGCTCCAGGCAACTTGGCAACGATGGCTTCTTAGCAAGCCATCGTGGTAGACGGTCCTTAATCGTAGACAGGGATCCGACGCGATGGCTAGTATTGAAAGCGATCGCAGTAAAAAAAACTTTCAAAATGTAAGCATTAACAAAAGAGACAACTAAATTCCGAGCACAGGATGACGGCCGGGCCACTTCACCATCAATTAGATGAGCGAGGTCTGATTTGGCACTGGGGTCAAGGTCACCTTCTTAGACGATCGAGGTCGTGTGGTCGAGCCCTGCGGCGGCACTAGCGAAGCGCCTGAATAGAGATTTAGTTCTCCGAGGGTGCTATACAAATTAAATATATATATATATATATATTTTACAGTTTATAAGGACACCTAGCACGCATCGGGTGACCTATGAGTAAGACCTGGATGAGTGCTGAAAAATGCTAGCTAGATATATTTAAGTATATGCCCGATCCTTGCGACATCAACACAATACTCCTAAGAAGCTTCGCGAGCAGAATTAGCTAGGTGTGCAGGTCGGCGAAGGTGAAGGTAGGGAGGAAGTTCCCAGGAGGACTGACCGAAAGTCGTCCATCGTAGCTGCTCACGCAGCTAGAGAGTAGGCAAAATGGACCGACCCGACAGAGCAGGCGCCCGCTTTCTATTCGCTGCGAGTGCCACGTGCTACTCGTAACTCTAAAGAAAAGTTGGCGACTCAACTCTTCGCTTGTGCCCGACTTGTGAGCCGCCTGAAGAACTTGGCCTGTCAGATGATGATGAAGTCAGATGATGAAAATTGGGCAAATAGAATAATAGCTGAGAACCCTTGTTTACTTGAGAGTTTCAATTGTAGGTGTTATCTTATTATAATGTCGCTTAGTTGCCCAATCACCGCAATGTCTGTAAAATGTCTTGCCCTTTTTAGTGTTAAGTAATAAACCATAAATCCTGAATGACTGACGTAGCTATGGTAATCAGTGCTGCCCTTCCCCCTTAGCCTAAATTTTTTTTTATTAATTATTATAATAATATTTAATTATTATTAATACGTCGCTCTTGGTGTCGCACCTCATGCAGGCTTGTGCTGACCTGTCTCAGGCGATGCTGAAGTACTAGCAAATTGAAGGTCTCAATGCCAATTACCAAATAAGAATAATAATAATATGTTTGATAAAGCGCCCACTATACTTCAATGTCAGGCCAGTCAGAGTGGTTTCATTCACTTGCTCACAGCACGAACTCGCCAGCTCACAGCACGCGCCTTTAGCGTCAGCCTTTATCTGATACTGGAGCCTGGAACACTCTCATGATTCGATTTGATCGATTTGATCATGATTGATGATTAATGATTGATGATTGATTTGATCATAATTGATGATTGATGATTGATTTGATTTGATTGATTTGATCATGATTGATGATTGATGATTGATTTGATTTGATTGGTTTGATCATGATTGATGGAATAATGAATCTCATGATTTGAACAGTGTCAGTACTCACAGCTCAGTGCAGAAAGAGCTCCAGTTGTTGTACAAGAGACTGCGACTCGATCGATATCTTGGCCTATATGTGTCTGCATCGTTTCATCATTAATTAATTAATACAAGCTGATTTAACTAACCTCCATTTGTATAACGACAGAAGAGGCTAAAGCTACAGAGGCTAGAAGGCTAGCGACAGAAGAGGTTCTAGACTAGAGGTTAGAGGTTAGAACTAAAAGTTAGAAGAGATTAGAAGTCAGAACTAAGCGACCGTGGAAGCCGGGGAGTGATTTGAAGCTTGGTTAGAAAATATTTCGTGCGGGTAGGCTGAAACCACAGAATGAAGTGACCTAAACGTGAGCGATTGAAGCTTGGAGCTTATTTTTAGCTTTTATTAATTGCACTGTAATTCTATTACAGAAGAAATCGAATACGAGAGTGCCTTTACCAAGAGGCACGGCGGCGGCGGAGGCCCAGGAGGCCGAGGAGGAGGAGGAGGAGGAGGAGGAGGAGGAGGAGGAGGAGGAGGAGGAGGAGGAGGAGGAGGAGGCGGAGAAAAGGAGGACGCGGAGGAGGATCGAGAGGGCGTGAAGGAAGGGCGTGGCAGGATCTGGCAGCAAGATCGGGTCGCAAAACTCGCCCCATCGCTCCGGCAAACGACTCACTTTAAATTACGACTCGAAAAGTTCGTCCGTCAATCGAGAGTTTACGTTGACTAAAATAAAGTGCATACAGACTTTACTTCGAGCAGTGTTTCGTCACTAATCTGTTTAATCAAGCTCTGAGCTTAAGAAGAATTACTGCGCGTGCATTGAAAAGTATGCCCGCCGCTAAGAGCTTGCAAATGACGAGCTTCCGTACGATACGATGTGTTCTCCATGCTTTTCTCAGACTTAGGAGGCCCTTAGGAGGGAGAGAGGCTAGTCGAGGTTCTGTTCCCGGCTCATGTAAGGAAAACCCGCGAACAGACATCCTCGACAAGAATAGTGTGCGTAACGCTGCAGCTGGCTCCTCTGCCACTATACTAACCCGGATGTTAAATCGTCCTAATAAAAATGTATTGAAATCTTTCTAGAAAGGAATGCACCATCTCAAAACGCAAAAGCAAAGCATGTCGCGGAAAAGTCGCACTGGACGTATCAAACAAAGACTTCGAGGAACATGCGGGGTTTTAGCTTTTGTATGTCGTCCGGTATTTCCGGCCGACATTTTGAATGCCGTTCAGTGTGGCGCGTGAAGCACTCATTCTGGTGCCTTGCATGTGTCCATTCCGTTCTTGTCGTTCTGCTGCTTCTCTCACGTCGTGGCACGTGTCATTAAGGCACGATATTGCGATCGTTTGCGTAAAACTGCGGCTTCGCCCATGGCTGGTCACGAAAGCATCTCTACCCGTTAAAGTTGGTCCACGCATTTGCGACATCCCGTCTCGACTTCTGCAACTCACTGCTTACTGGCCTACCGGCATGTGCGATCAGGCGATTGCAGCCGGTGCAAAACTTTGCAGCTAGGCTTGTCTGTCGTGAGCGTCGCAGTTGCCACATCACACCACTTCTCGCCGACCTGCACTGGCTATCAGTCAAGCAACGGATCGACTTCAAGGTTTTGTCACTCACTTTTAGGTCACTTCATTCTTTGGCTCCAGCTTATCTCTCAGATCTACTCCCCCACCAGGCCAAGCATAGTAACACCCACTTTTCGGAATCCAACAGTTTACCAATACCTCGTACAAATCTCAAATCCTTTGGAGACCGTGCAGTTAGTCCATATGCTCCCAAAGCCTGGAACTGCCTCCCGACTTGCGTCAGAACATCCCCTGACTTGACCACCTTTAAAAAGAACCTAAAAACACACCTATTTAGGACAGCATTTAGTGGGTTCCTATGATTCGTCCTTGATGTGCTTATGCATGCTGACACTGTGCATGCTGTCACTAACCACATTCGCATGCTGACCCTGTGCACGTCACCCCTAACCATGTTATTCATGTTTATCAAGCGTGATATTACTACCATTTAATCGCGCTTCCCTAAGCAGCAAATGTGAAGCGCCGAGAAAGGAGAAAGAGATTGAGTTCTCTGAGGGCGCTTTATCAAGTGCATTTTATTATTATTATCCTGCTACATCCGATATCTCGGCTTACGAATATATATATATATATATATATATATATATATATATATATATATATATATATATATATATATATATATATATATATATATATATATAGTAGTACCTTGGCTTACGAGTCTCTCGACATACGAGTGTTTTGAGATACGAGCTGGCGCTCGGCCGATTTTTGCTTTGAGTTGCGAGCTGAAATTCGGGTTACGAGCCAGCTTCTGATACTCCACCGCAAGTTGCCGCAGCGAATGTCACAGTGCTTCTTGTGGTTATTCAGGGCCAATAAGGGTTGGGCAGCGAATGACATTCCGTTGCTAGACGTTGCCGTACGACCCCGGATGTGACGCCAAGCGCAGACCTGTTGGTTCTCTCCCAGACAGACTCGAGCGTGCCATCGTGGTGCTTGGACGCACAGGATCGCCAGACTCCAGGGTTAAATCCGACTAAGGCAGGAACAGCTAAGTACAATAATCTATTTAAAGCGATATCGTCATTGTGCGAGAGTTAATCGTATTGGTGATAACAATCGGTGCGTCCGCGTAAAGGCCCAGCCAATCAACTCAAAGCGAGGAAAAAAGCCGAGGGCGAATAACGGCGAATAAGATATTCACTGCATCACTTTCCCCATGTTTGAATCTTCTAGTCGTCCGATCTCCAAGCTACTCGTGTACAGTAGGATTAATAAAACCCCGCTTAATGCAGGACATTCAGTTGTATTGCTTTCAAAACAATATTTGCGATTTATATGTACATGTTTTAACACGTGACACAAATCGCAGTGTTTCTTTGGGGGTCTGGAATGGATGAGTGGCATTTTAATAGGGAGAAAAGATTTGACATAGGAACAATTTGAGTTACGAGCTCCCGCACGGGACTAATTAAAATCGTTAGCCGAGGTACCGCTGCAGTTTTGTTAACGACGTTGTAAGCCTGTCGCGCTGTTAATGTAGATGCGTTACAAAGGTGTAAGTGAGCAATGGCACGACGGTGTAAGCTTTTGGCCGCGTGGAGGAATATTATGGACTCTAAAGTTCCGTCTTTGTTAGGTTGCGAATGCCGAATGATAAGAATGCGAATGATAAGACAGCGAAGCTGCAAATCCGGGTTCAAGTATAGGACACGGGATGCTGTTGTTCGACAGTCACCGCGTGCCCGAAATTTAGGTGTCATTTTCGACAGCTGCCTCAATTTTGAAAGCTTCATTCAGAAGACTGCTTCTACAGCTAGCCATCGCGTCCGATCCCTATCCAAGATAAGGAGCTGTCTTCCACGGTGGCTTGCAAAAATGTTAACTTTGGCAACTTTCTCTTTGCATGTAGCTTTCTCTTTGCGTGTAACTTTCTCTTTGCTTGTAGCTTTCTTTTTGTTCAGTGCGATGAAGGCAGTTGGCTACCCCATGCGCACTGGAAGCCGTAGGAAGCTTCTAGTGCGCATACCTTGGATAGGCTCCACTGCCACACGCACTCGCTTGGTCCTTGCGGCCTGAGTTGCAGACGATGGTGGATTGCTGATCTCGCCGCCGACACAAGCGACAGCTCGCGAGACGGCGCTCACGCATGAGACGCTCGAGAGCGCGCGACGAGAGCCGGAGCGTCGTCCGTGGCGACTCATCGATGGCTAACTCTAACTCTGAGCAGAAGCTTGCCGTGTCGTCTGACCCATGATCGAGCCAAAGTACGGCAGCAGCAGCAGGACTTGCTCGTATCTCTATGTCGCTCTCTTTCTTCGACTTCTGCTTGCTGCTCGGCAAACTCTGATGGCGAACTCTGTCAGCAGTGGATCCGAGACACTCGCGCACGACTCTGCCGGGACAGGGGCGCGCGGTGACGGCAGAGTCGGGCATGTGAGAGCCAACATGGCCGATAACACATGACAAAACATGGCAGCAACTGGCGATGAGCCACTCGTACCTTAACTCGTCAAAGATGCACCGAGCGCGACAGGCGAGAGCCAGTGCCAATATTTCTGCGAAGGCTGACCGACCGCCATGGCAATATTGATGCAAGGCTATTTTCTCTCTTTCTCATAAGAGGCTATTCTCGGACGAGACCGCCATTCGGAGACGCTTTGCCGTTTCGCTGGCGGCGGAGCGGCCAAGCGGGTAGGAAGCGGGAGGGAATTCGCCGGATGGAGCTTTTGATCACCCGATCTAATCTCGGTTCAATCTGAGTGATAGCATTGCATCGGAGGCCCACGACGCCATACGGGTATCCCAGACGCTCCTGTCTCCAAAGAGTTACGTGCACAGTATAGCGGCTCGTGTGCTTAAAGTCATTCCTGCAGACACGGCACAAACAGCAGGGCTAGTCCACGCCGACCGAGACTCAACTCCCTTGCTGCATATATTGATGACATCCGCACATGGATGGCAGCAAGCTTTCTTATGTTGAACACGTACAATGCACACGCACTCACACTTGATATATATAGATATATATTCATATACACACACATATATATACTGCAAGGGAGGGACCGGATGTCGGGTGAGTCATTTGGACGTCGCGCGTCCGACGGTGGCTCCCTCTCTCCTCCCTTTCTTCCGCGTAGCTTCGTCGCCTTCGCTTGGTCCGATGCGGGATGTAGGGGCGGTGGCGGTGGCTTGCTGGCCGCAAGGCGGTCGGCCCAGACGGTAAGAGTAGGCGTCGCATGGTCGAGCGCTCCACGACTGCGGCAGGCCGCACGTAGCGGCGGCATCGGGCGGCCGCCGCTGGCGGCCCCGGAGATTGGATCTAGAGCGGCAAGCGCAGTAGCTGTTGCGGCGTCGCAAAGTCGGAGACAGCAATTCCACTGCACTGCGCTGCCGCAAAGACAGAGAGAGAGAGAGGGGGAAGGAGAGAGAGAGGGGAAGGAGAGAGAGAGAGAGAGAGAGAGAGAGAGAGAGAGAGAGAGAGAGAGAGAGAGAGAGAGAGGAGGAGAGAGAGAGAGAGAGAGAGAAGGAAGGGAGAGAGAGAGAGAGAGAGAGAGAGAGAGAGAGAGAGAGAGAGAAAGAGAGAGAGAGAGGGAAGGAGAGAGAGCAAAAGAGAGAAAGAGAGGGAAGGAGACAGAGCAAGAGAGAGAGAGAGAGAGAGAGAGAGAGAGAGAGAGAGAGAGAGAGAGAGAGAGAGAGAGAGAGAGAGAGAGAGAGAGAGAGAGAGAGAGCAAGAGAGAGAGAGAGAGAGAGAGAGCAAGAGAAAGAGGGAGAGAGAGATGGTGCATGTGAGAGAGGGAGAGAGCGAGAGATCCACTCTGCCCGGAGAAATGCTGGCGGCACGTTCCATCAGCCAGACTTTGATGATCCTGGAGATTATTGGGATTCCTAGAGGGACCGGCGGTTACGTCATTATCTGCAATTTAAAAAGTATGGCTGGACACTTCAGTTTGTCAGCGAGTATTTTGGCCTTCCAACCGGTTATAAACTGTGGCGGGAGCTGTGAAAAAATTAAAATATGCTTTATTCATTTGCATAGCGCCATAAGAAAACTAAATGTCTACCGAGGCGCTTGGCATATGCCGCCACGGGGCCACGAGCCCACGACTTCATTTACTCCAGGCGAGCACTTTACCTCCCGGCCAAGCTGAGGCTGCAGAGATGTGACCCAACGTGGCCATCGACTTGAAAGCTCTGCGTTAACGAGTTGGTCTTGTATATCACGAGGTGCGGGCGCTTTTGATTTGTGCCGGGCTCTGCGACCATCGGCAAACTTGCGCCCAGTGGCCGGAGCGAGGACTTTTATCTGGTTCGGGAAAGACCTGCAAAATTGTTGTGCATGCGCGTTAAACGCGAAACTCATTCGCGCAGACGGGAATAGACTTTCAATTAATGAAGGATTATAGCGTACAGTAGTAGCGTTTATTCGACACGAACTCGGCGGTTACTTATCGAGCAGAGTTAAGACACAATGACGTCTTTGGCGACGGTCGGGGGTAGGAATACGTGGGCATACAGATCTCTGCATCGCCACAGCCGGGGAGACAAATGCCCTCCACCCAGCCCTCCTACTGGCTCTGCCGCTGCTTGCAAGGCGCATGCATGGGTGCGGCAACTCGTGACTCGTTCGCCGCGCTTCGATTCTTTCGGTCAGGCTTCTTATAACCTTTCGGTCGGACGTCTGCCTTCGGACGGACTGGCGCTGTTTTGCCTTCGCCATGCTTTTTACTATGGGGCTTTAGTTACAGAGCCGCTGCCGTGCATTTGTAAAATAACTTTTAAATTGTAATTGTAAACTGTAAAGTAATGCGTGTTCGTTGACGAGAACATCTTTTGCCAGTGTCATCACTTGTGACTGCAATGGTGAACATCGTTCCTGAAGTGCTCCTCTGTATCACGACGATCCGGTGAAGCATGCAATATTCATCTCGTCGACTACCTGAGTGCTGAATCGACCGTTTGATCTGCACAGTTTTAGGTTAAGAAAAATCCACTACCAATTTGTTTCTAGGATTAGTTCAGGAATTATGAAAAATTCTAGAATTCTTCGTCTTCCACGAAGAAAAATGATTAAAAAGTACTAGCTAATTTAACAGCCTCCTTTTTTTATAGTGACAGAAGAGCCTTTACGGCTCTCACTGACGCTTGCAGCGGCGATAAAGGATCGCCCACCGTAGGAATCGAACCCCACGACCGTGGGGCCTAGGTCATGAAAAGCAACCGTCTTATCTAGCGAGCCATCAGAGGCTCATGCGAGGCCCGTAGAATAGTATGTCACATTTACGCTGACGATTATCAGCTGTATTTGTCATTCAAACCGTCGGAATCTGCTGCAGCAACTGATAAACTGAATGCTTGCATTGCCGACGCTCGATCCTGGATGTTGGACAATTTCTTGAAACTGAACGACGATAACACTAAAACTGCTGCTCCTAGGAAACCCTAAGCGTGTGGCTGGATTAGAAGGCTTTGCTCTTCAAATAAGTGTAACTGTTGTGCGACCATAATCACGGGTTCAACATTTAAGTGTCGTTTCAAGCTACTGCCAAAATTTATTAGAGCTACATTAAGAAGATTGCTTCCATCACAGCTAGCCATCACGTCCGATTCACATTTCCAATCAAGGAGCCGCCGTCTTCCACGATGGCTTACATTAAAATTATCTGGCTCCTTAGTTCTGTCTCGGCTAGATTATTGTAATTCCCTTTTGCCTGGGCTACCGAAAAAAAGAAACTAGGCCACTGCAGATGGCTATGAATGTGGCTGCAAGGGTAGTCTTCAAATCCTAGAGGTCTGGTCAACTGTCTCCTTTGCTAAAAGAGCTAGGATGGCTGCCGGTTGATCAACGAATGCAGAGCAAAGTTCTTACGCTGACCCACAAGGACTGCCACGGTTGGCTCCTCCATACCTAGCTGAACTGCTGTACCAGTGTCAGCCCCCTCTTGCCCTCAGGTCCTGTATGGACGATAAGTTAGCTGTTTCATTCATCTGCTTAAAAACCGCTGGTAACAAAAGCTTTAGCTCTGCAGATGCTAGACTGTGCAGCTCGCTTCCGCAATTCTTGCGCAACGACAGCTGCTCTCCTGCTCCCAACTCTATCACATCTCTTCTTGTGGTCCTGAGCTGCTACTTCAATACCACTTAGTACCTCAACTGCTCTCCTGACTCTGTCATGTTTCCCGTTTTCTCTTTGTTGCGCGAGATGAAGTCTGTTGGCTACCGAATGCGTACTGAAAGCCGCTTAGGCTGTGAGTGTGCTATACAAAAACTCTCCTGCGTAAAAACCCACATAGTCTTTATGGCTTTGTGGAGTTACAGACTGAGATATATTACATTTTTCAACCATTTTGAGCTGTTTTGCTGACTGTGTCTGCAGTAGTAAGTCAACGGGAGTTGTCTGCACTTTAAGTCAACGGATAGTTTGCTGCTCTCGTTACCTGCTCGATGGGAAACTGATTTTTGGCTAGTTTAGGCGCGGCGACTGTTTGTCTGTTTGTCATAAGTGAGAGCACAATGACAACGAAAAAAAGACCGCTCGCGTCAATTTAAGGGTTCCTGCATTTCCATGACTCGTCGTAGCATTTCTGCTGATTTAAAAAAGCGTTCTCCTGTCGTATTAAAGACGTGACATTTTATGCGGTTATTATCTCTCGCAACTTCGAATGCGCAAAAAAAGTCCCGTGATCTTTGCGCATGTGAGTATCAACCGACTTCGTGATGCAGAGACAATGCTGCGATTGCTTAATTTGCACGTTGTAAAAGCAGATGCACGTACGTCCGCTTCTGATTCGTAGTGATGTCACTGCGTTTCGAAAGAGTCTGCGTGCAGTGCGGGCATGATGAATTAAAGAGAACTTCAGAATGCGGCTTGGCAAACTTGTTTTACTGAGGGTAAGGTCCGGCGACTGGTTTGGTACGACGGTGCTAGATAGATGATGCAGGATATCAACCTAGTCGCAATCGCTTGTGCAACTGAGCAACTGAAGCGTAGAGCTCTTTCTGGGCTGTGCGGTGAGTACTCAAAACTGCTGTTCAAGTTTTGAGATCGTTCGACAGGTTACCCCCCCTTAGCGGGGCAGTGAACGAGGGGGCCTCCCACCCCTAGTCTTGGGCCACCCCACAACCGCCTAAACCGATGACTATATTATTGCTTGCTTTTCTACTAGAGAAGCAACCGCCGAGTTCTCGTAGAATAAGCACCAGTGGGTCCGCTGGACACACTGTGGACCTTCCTCTTCCGGTTGGATTTGCGCCAGAGAAAAAATGGGACCCATTCATTGACTTTTATATATTAACCCCCCTCCCCCGGCAGTGGTCGGTTGTCATGGCCACTAGCTCCCGCGTGGTTTCATGCGTTCAGCAATAAGCAGCCGCGTTGTCTGTTCGGTCTTTCGACGTGTGCGACTGCTCATAAATGTTCACGCACGTAGCGAACACCATGATTTCTCGCTATAATTATCTATTATTATAATTATCTATTATTATAATTATCTATTATTATAAATATCGCTATATTTATTCTCATTACTTGCGGGTCTTGCCCCCTACGTGAAGATAATATTGCGTGTCTCGCCCGCCGCTCAGACGAAAATCCGCGTTTTGCCTCTCGCTCTTCTGATTCATTGAAGCACTTATCGATTCAGCTGCCAATGATGAAGCTGAAACAAAATTTAAAAAAATCCTAGCTGTTTAAACAGCCTCTTTTTATATAGCGACAGAAGAGCATTGACGGCTATCACCACCGCTTGCAGTGGTGACACAGGATCGCCCACCGCAGAAATCGAACCCACGACCTCGGGACAGAGGTTGTGAAAGCAACCGTCTTACCTAGTGTGCCATCACGGCTCACAAAATAACCTGATGACCCAATGACCCGACGACCTGTGACCCGATGAAGCTGAAACTGAAAAAATGGGCTGCGACCACTTAATTTAAGGGGTGCCAGTCAGTGAAACGTTGGCGTGCTTCGTTGGCTAGATTACAGTCGCCCTATAGATTAGTAGAGGTTCCTGAATTGTAAGCTGTGGGAGCAGAATATTGCATGATCTATAGTTTGCTAGGTATAGATGGACATGTTAAGCAATCATTAGTGAGCTGTACTGTAGGCTTTGAATGCGGCGACTGCACGGCGATTGCAGGCGATGCGCACTATGGGAGTAGGCGGTTCCAAGTTTACGGCGTAGACGTGCTGCATCGGATCTGGACACTCTGGATTGCTGCCGCCTGGACACTCTGGATTGCTCTGCTTCTGTCGGCCGCGCGTGCCAACCGGAAGAGCAGCTAGCGCGACTCGCTAGTCTCGGCGCGAGGGGGACAGGCTCTACCCGTCGACTCGTCAAGCGTCCGCAAGGACCAGCACCCGTTACGTAGCGCTGCGTTTGGGCTTTCGGTGACGGAGTTCAGCTCTCCAGTTCAGTCACGTCTTGAGTCTTCCGCTTCGTCTGGTTGTTCGCATCTCATGTACGAAGGCGTTCGGTGGCAGCTCTGGCGACTCACAAATTCGAGCGCCGTTTAATGTGACCCTGTTGGCTCGGAATTCCAAGGAGCGCCGTGGCTATCAGAACGCAGCGAGCAATCGTCGTCATCGTCATCGTCATCGTCATCGTCATCGTCATCGTCTCTCGAGCTGTCGAGCATCCAGCCGTCCCGATTTGCTAGCACCACGCTGCTCACTTTCTTAGCTGTCCAAGTGCCTCAGCTGCTATGCTGTGACTTTCTCTTGCTGCCGAGTGACGATGGCAGCAGTTGGCTACCTCGCGCACACTGAAAGCCGCTCAGGTTTCTAGTGCCCGTGCCATAGATATGTTTTGCTGCCAAATACGCTCGCTTGGGCCTCGCGGCTTTTCGGAGTTGCAGAAGGTGATGGATTGCATTAAAAAGACCGATCTCGCCGCCGCCGCCGACGACGCAGACGACGGCGCGGGAGAGTATGTGAGTGTGTGACGCTCGAGAGCATCGCACAACGGGAGCCGGAGCGTCGTCCGTGGCGACTCGTCGATGGCGATTCCAACTCGGCGCTGAAGCTGCTTTGTCGTTGCGATAACAGAACTATCGGGCGGAACCGAAACAACGTGACCAATCAGGAGAGGCCTGGCTCACGGCGCGGTCCTGGAGTCAACATAAGGTGGTTGCCAATAAACGTGGTCTGTTCGTTGTGCTGCGTCTTATCATTACATGGTGGCCGCGGTGAAGTTATAGAGTTTCGCCCTGAAAATCAAAGCGATGGCCACGTGTAACCCTCCAGCGGAATTCACATTTGATGAGCCGGCGTTATGGACGGCTTGGAGAAATCGTTTTCGCCATTATGCGACAGCAACGAAGTTGACGGCGGAGGAACAGGACGTACAGATAAGTACACTCTTGTACGCCATGGGGGCGCAAGCTGAAGCGATTTTTGACACCTTTACCTATGAGGTCGACCAAGTGAAGACGTTAGATCTCATCTTGGGCAAGTTTGATAACTATTTCATACCGCGAAGGAATATTATCCACGATCGGGCTATGTTCAACCGCCGCTGTCAAAATCCGGGTGAATCCACCGAGGCATTCATACGCGCACTATTTGATTTAGCTTCGCACTGCGAATACGGCGCGATGAAAGATGCGTTGGTCCGAGATCACTTGGTTGTGGGCTTTTCCGACCTTAAACTTTCAGAAGCCCTGCAACTAATCCCCGACCTTACGTTAACTGTGGCAGTACAAAAGGCGCGTCAGGCGGAGACGGTAAAATCACAGCTGAGTCTGCAGCACCCGATTTCAGATGTCTCTGAGGTTCGTCGGCGAACACAGTCCGGTGACTGTACTGAGCCCTACGTCTTAGAGGCTAGCAGCCGCACAGACCGTAGGAGAGTTAAGCTTTTCGACGTAAGAAAAGCTAACAGCTGCCGGAATTGTAACTCGGCTCACACTTCTGGACACTGCCCAGCGCGAGACGGCCGTTGCAATACCTGTGGGAAGTTGGGCCACTACGCAGTGCGGTGCCAATCACGCATAAAACCCGACGCTAAAATAAGAGAGATTGCGGCTGAATCCGACGGTGAGGACTACACCGTGGATGCCGATACAAAGCCTGTAGCGGTGGAGTGCCAGTCGGCAAGGGCATCATCACCCTGGCAAGTGGATTTGTTCGGGTATGGAATGAACATTCCATTTAAAATAGATAATGGCGCCGACATAACCGTCATTACGGAAGACACGTATGGTCGACTGCTACGACCACCTCACCTCGAGCCTACAGCAGCAAAATTACACAGCGTCGGCAACCGCCTGGCTTATAAAGGTACCTTCAAAGCGAGGTTAAAGCGGAAAGGAACAATTTATCTTCTGCCGGTCTACGTAGTCGCTGGAGCAAGAAATAATCTCCTCAGCGGACAAGCTTCTCTATGCATGGGACTGATTAAACTCAGCCTAGAGGAGACTATTCTTCGAGACCCGGTATTTGGAGAGATCGGATTGATGCGATGTCAGCCGGTGAAAATTCGTCTCAAACTTGATGTGGAACCATACTGCGTACATACAGCCCGCCGCATACCCAAACCGCTGTTTCCTTTGGTAAAGGACAAACTTCTTCGAATGGAGAAGAACGGCATCGTAGAACGTGTATCGGAGCCGACCGAGTGGTACTCCCCAATCGTACCGGTCCTGAAGCCCAACGGCAAAGTGCGCCTTTGTGTCGGCTTGAAGTGCTTAAATCAAGCAGCGGTTCGTGAAAGGTACGTGCTACCTACGCTTGATGAAATTTTGCCTCAGCCTGTTGGTGCTACAATGTTCTCAAAGTTGGACGCCTCTAGCGGATATTGAGCTATTCCGTTGTCCCACGAGAGCATTCGCTTAACGACGTTTATAACACCGTTTGGACGTTTTTGTTTTCGCCGGCTGCCTTTTGGTATAACTAGCGCGCCGGAGATCTTTCAGCGACTAATGCATGACCTCTTGGGTGAGATCGAAGGTGCAGCTATTTATATGGACGATGTTTTGGTTTATGGATCCACGGCGGCTGAGCATGACGATAGATTGCGTCGTGTTATCTCCGAAATTTCAAAGTCGGGCCTAAAGTTGAATAGAGACAAATGTATATTCCGCCAGCCAACTTTGACGTTCTTAGGGCATGTTATTGATGCCAGCGGTGTCCGGCCGTCAGACGACAAAATAGAAGCCATCCTCAACCTCCCTGATTCAACAAACATAGCCGAACTAAAGAGATGCCTTGGTATGATGAACTACCTCGGCCGGTTTGTGCCGAATGTGGCCATGGTCTCAAAGCCGCTAAATGACCTCCTCTCGTCTGACTCAGTATGGTACTGGGGGCATAGCCAGAAGAAAGCATTCCGGGAAGCAAAGTTGCTTTTAACAAAGGCACCAGTGTTGGCTTATTTTGACCCAAAAAAATCGGCGATTGTCAGTGCCGATGCCAGTAGCTATGGTCTAGGTGCCGTTCTGCTGCATTGCCATGGAGCGGGAGAGCAAGATGTGCGACCTGTCGCATTTGCATCCCGCACGTTGTCAGGCGCCGAAACGAGATTCGCTCAGATCGAAAAAGAGTGCCTTGCGGCGGTGTGGGCGTGAGAGAAGTTAAGTCGGTTCCTTATTGGTCTGCCTTCTTTCGAGCTTCGTACTGACCATAAACCACTTATACCGTTGCTTATGACTAAGGACCTTGACCAGGTTCCGGTTAGATGCCAACGCCGAATGATGCGTTTTAACCCTCACGCCGTGTAGGTGCCTGGGAAGACCCTTGTGACAAGTGATACGTTGTCAAGAGCACCACTGCGTGGGAGTGAGGAACACGACCAAACCGAGGCTGTTCAACTCTACGTAGACACTGTTGTTTCTAAATCGCTTTCAGTAGCTCGCTTGAGCGAAGTAAAGCAGGCTACTGCTGGCGAAGTGAGCTACAGGATGTCATTAAGTATACGCTGTCAGGGTGGCCTACATCGAGCAAGGGCCTACCGGAAACCTTGCGGAAGTACTTCACCATAAGTAGCCATCTTTCTGTGTCAAATGGATTACTACTGTATGACGATCGCATATATATCCCTCAAAGCCTTCAGGCTTTTCTGTTGGAGCGGATCCACGACGGCCACCAGGGGGTGACCAAATGTAGGGACCGAGCAAGGTCGTGTGTATACTGGCTAGGAATTAGCTAAGACGTTAAGACATTTGTCGATTCGTGCAGCTTCTGTCAAAAGAACCAGAGGAGACAACTACAGGAGCCACTCATCCCGACACCGTTGCCCAGTGTTCATTGGCAACAAGTCGCTGCCGATCTCTTCGAACACGAGGGACGACAGAACCTGATTGTGATCGACTTTTACTCCAGATATATGGAAATCACTCCATTATCTAAATCGACGACCAAAGAAGTTGTGGCCGAACTGCAGACCGTATTTGCTCGCTGGAGCATACCAGAGTCGTTACAGTCTGACAATGGTCCACAATTTTCATCTCTAGAATTTGGCGATTTCGCGAGACGATATGGGTTCCAACATGTTACGACCAGTCCACATTTTCCACAAGCGAACGGGGAAGTGGAAAGAGCGGTGCAAACTGCCAAATCTATTGTGAGGCAGCCTGATCCGTGCCTCGCATTAATGATACAGAGGTCGACGCCACGCACCTCTACAGGCTTCAGCCCTGCACAACTGATCATGGGACGGCAGATTAGGACGACGTTGCCAGTGCTCCCTCGGCATGTCGAACAACAATGGCCTGCAACGGAAAAGGTGCAACTCAACGACGACCGTGCAAAAGAGCTTCAACAGCACTACCACGATCGCCATCATTCTGCTCGCCCACTTCCACCTCTTCAACCCGGCCAACCGGTATTAGTGCGCACTGATGGTGAAAGCAGCTGGAGCACACATGCAACGGTGACAGCTCAAGCAAGTACACCTCGGTCATTTGTCGGGCAGACTGATAATGGCAGCACTCTTCAGCGGAACAGAAGGCATCTTCGACCGATTGACACCGATCCACAGGTCACCAACAGCGAATATCCTGGCAGTTCCCTACATCTACCGAATTCTACACTTGCAGCTCAAGATCAGTCTCCAAGTATTGCCGATGAGATGCACACCTCTCAAGGTCAAACGACAACAAGGTCTGGCAGGCTGGTAAAGCCAGTCCGAAGGCTAGATCTTTGAAAATGAGACAGTTCCTATTTGGAGGGAAGGTGTGATAACAGAACTATCGGGTGGAACCGCAACAACGTGACCAATCAGGAGAGGCCTGGCTCACGGTGCGGTACTTGAGTCGACATAAGATGTTGCCAATAAACGTGGTCTGTTCGTTGTGCTGCGTCTTATCATTACAGTCGTCCGACTGCCGATGCACCGAAGTACGGCAGTCGCGGGACCTGCTCGCATGTCATGTCGCTCTCTTTCGCCGACCGCTTGCTGCTCGGAAAATTCTGACGGCGAACTCTGTCAGCAGTGGATCCGAGAAACTGGGGCAGGACTCTGCCGGGAAAGGGGGCGGGTGGGTGACAGCAGAGTCGACATAAGTGTGGCAGCATGCACAGTGTCAGCACGCATAAGCACGTAAAGGAAGAATCACACGGACCCACTAAATACTGTGATTAATAGATGAGTGTTAAGTTTTTTTTAATCTGGTAAAGTCAGGGGATGTCCAGACGCCAGTCTTATAGAAGTAAGCTCCAAACTTCTAAGAAAGCCATCATGGTAGACGGTCCTTAATCTTAGACAGGGATCAAACGCGATGGGTATTATTGAAAGCGATCGCAGTGAAGAAAAACTTTAAAACTTTAAGCATTAACAAAAGAGACACCTAAATTCCGAGCACAGGATAACGGCCAGGCTACTTCATCACCAATTAGATGAGCGAGGTCTGATTTGGCATAGGGGTCATTTTTATGTCGCTTAGTTGCCCGATCAACACTGTGAGTATTTTGTGCACGCAATTTCTGTAAAATGACTTGCCCTTTTTGGTGTTAAGTAATAAACCATAAATCCTGAACAACCGACCTAGCTATGGTAATCAGTATCGCCCTGCACCGTCGCCCAAAGAGATACTGACATAGCTATGGTAATCAGTGCTGCCCTTCCCCCTTAGCCCAAATATTTTATTAATTATTATAATAATATTTAATTATTATTAATACGTCACTCTTAGTGTCGCACCGCATGCAGGCTTGCGCTGACCTGTCTCGGGCGATGCTGAACTTCTAGCAAATCTGAAGTCTCATTTCCAATTACCAAATAATAATAACAATGATAATAACGCATTTGATAAAGCGCCATCACAGCACGCGCCTTTAGCGTCAGCCGTCATCTGATACTGGAGTCTGGAACAATTTCACGATTTGAACAGTCTCAGTACTCACAGCTCAGCGCAGAAAGAGTTTCGCGCTCCAGTTGCACAGTTGAATTTTTATAAAAGAGTCTGCGAATCGATCGATATCTTGGTCGATATCTGCATCGTCTCATCATACCAGACCGTACATTCAGTTATGCGACATTATGGCTTATTTCGTCTCGATAAGCAACCGCCGAGTGTGTGTCGAATAAGCGCTACTATTGTACGCTATAATCCTTCAATAAATGCGAATCTACTCCCGCCTGCATGAATAATTTGCGCGTTTAAGACGCATGCACAACAATTTTGCAGGTCTTTCCCGCCCCAGATAGAAATCCTCGCACTGCCCAGTGGGCGCAAGTTTGCCGGTGGTCGCAGAGCCCGGCACAAATCAAATGCGCCCGCACCTCGTGATGTACAAGACCAACTCGTTAGCGCAGAGCTTTCAAGTCGATGGCCACGTTGGGTCACATCTCTGCAGCCTCGGTCACATCTCTGCAGCCTCAGCTTGGCCGGGAGGTAAAAGTGCTCGCCTGGAGTAAATGAAGTCGTGGGCTCGTTGCCCCGTGGCGGCATGTGCCAAGCGCCTCCGTAGACACTTAGTTTTCTTATGGCGCTATGCAAATGAATAAAGCATATGTTAATTTTTTCATGGCTCCCGCCAAAGTTTATAACCGGTTGGAAGGCTCAAAGTACTCGCTGACAAACTGAAGTGTCCAGCCATATTTTGTAAACTGCAGATAGTGACGTAACCGCCGGTCCCTCTGTAGGTTACATAACTTTGGAGCAATCCTAACAATCTTTAAAGGGTCTTCTTTCTCGCTCGGTCTGGGAGAAAGCGCGCTCCGCTCGGCCGCACTCGGTCGCGGCCACTCGAAGCCGGTAGAAGCGAACGGTAGGCAACGGTCGAGCTTCCGCCTATCGATTGTCGATCTTCCGTCTAGGTCCTGCAAGATGAAGCTGCTGCCACTGCTGCTGGTCGCCGTCGCGCTGTCGGCCGTGCTCGTCCGCGCCGTCTCGAGTGACGTCGCGGGTGAGCTCTCTGGCGCCGCGAGTGCGCGGCACCGCCGCCGGCGTGTCGCCGACCTGCTCCGGCAGAGGCCGGAATAACTCCGCGGAGTCCCGAGTGGTCATCTTTGATGACTGGTGGAGGCGAAGTCCGCCCACTCTGCGCCGCCTCCGTCGCCTTTGCCGCCGCCGCCTTTGCCGCCGCCGCTGCCGTGGCATCGACCGGCCGAGTCGTCTCGCATTGCTCACCCATTGATTTGCATTTTTGAGCCTCTATTTGCTGTCCGCCGGTTTTGGAGATTCTGGGAGCTCGAGGCCCGAGGCGTCGCGGAGGCAGAGGCGTCGGGGGCAAGGAAGAAGGCGGGGGGGGGAACCGATGTCCCCACGACTCTTGATCTCCCTGGGACTTATGCCATATTTGATTTCTTGTTGAGAGTTGAGAAGCTTTTGAAGAAACTTGACCAGACCAAACCACGTCAGCATTGTTTAGACCTTGGATGTTTCTAGTGTTCACACGTCAATGGAACAGAATATACAACTATTTGCAAAATATAACTATAACTATATATATATATATATATATATATATATATATATAAAATATTATATATTATTATATTGATATTATATATTACTATATATTAATATAATGCGATTATATTAATATAATAATATTATATAATAATAATATATTATATGTATAATATTACATATAATATTATATTATATTGTATGTTGTGCAACGGAATATACGACTGTAAGGTTAGAACTGGGTGCACACGGGAAGCGAAGGATTCAATGTTAGCTCGAGGCTAAAGCTAAAAAGGTTAGAGGTTAGAGCTAAACGACCGCGGAGGCTGCGGAGTGATTCGAAGCCTTATTAGGAAATATTTCGTACGGCTAGGCTGAAGCCAGAGAACGAAGTGACCTAAACGTGAGCGATTGAAGCTTGAAGCCAATTTTTAGCCTTTATCAGGTGCACTATAATTCTATTGCAGGGGAAATCGAATACGAGAGCGCCGTTGCCAAGAGGCGCGGCGGCGGAGGCGGCGGCCGAGGAGGAGGACGCGGAGGCGGAGGACGCGGATCGAGCGGGTACGGCAGGGTATCAGGATTTGGCAGCAGGATCGGATAGCAAAAGTCGCCCCGTCGCTCCGGCTAATTAGTCACTTCGGATTACGACTCGAAACGTTCGCCCATCGATTGCGGCGAGTTCTCATTAAGCTAAAATAAAGTGCTTACAGACTTTACTTCAAGCAGTGTTTCGTCCCTAATCTGTTTAATCAAGCTCTGATTTTGAGAAGAATCGCTGCGCGCGCGCATTGAAAAGTATGCCCGCCGCTATGAGCCGGTAAACGATGAGCTTCCGTACGGTGCGTTTTCTCTTTTTCGTTTTTGTTTTTTCTTTCGCTCTTTCTTTCGTTTTTCTTTCCTTTCTTTCTGCATCTTTTTTTTCGTTTTTCCATTTTTATTCTTCTTTTTTTTCTTTTTCTTTCTGTTTTTCTTTTCCTTTCTCTTTTTCTTTTTGCTTTGAGTTGCGAGCTGAAATTCGGGTTACGAGCCAGCTTGCGATACTCCGCCGCTAGTTGCCGCAGCGAACGTCGCGCTGCGTGTGGTTACTTGGGCCAGTGACGGTAGGGCAGCGGACGACCTTCCGTTGCAAGACGCCGCCGTACGACCCGGGTGTGACGCCAAGCGCAGGCCTGCTGGTTCGCTCAGAGCCGGCGTTAAGTCCGGCTACGGCAGGAACAGCTAAGTACGTACTGTGCCCTATTGAGGCAGTATCGTCGGATGAGAGTTCATCGCACGACTGATAACAATCGTCGCGTCCGCGTAAAGGCCCGGCCAATAAACTGAAAGCGAGAAAAACCCGGCGAAAATGGAAAAATCGGCGAGTAAGATTCAGATATTCACTTCAGCCTGTCTCCTCTAACTCTAATAGCATCTTCAAGTCGTCTGATCTCCAAGTTACTCCTGTACATTAGGATTAATAAAACCAGTTTACTGCAAGACATTATATTGTGTTGTCTTCAAAACAATTTCCGTTATTTATAAGTACATGCTTTAATTTTAAAACGTGTGACTAAACTCGCAATGTTTCTCTGGGTCTGGAATGGATTAATGGCATTTCAATAGGGAGAATCGATTTGACAAGGTAGGAGCAATTTGAGTTACGAGCTCTGGCACGGAGCTAATTAAATTCGTAAACCGAGATACCACTGCAATTTTTTTACGACGTTGTAAGCTTGTCGCGCTGTTAATTTAGTTGTGTGACAAAAGGTTGGGTGAGCAAAGGCACGACGGTGTAAGCTTTTGGTCTTGGGGAGGAATATTTTGGATTCTAAAGTTCCGCCTTTGTTAAGTTGCGAATGCCGAAAAGACAGCGAAGCTGCAAATTCGGGTTCCAGTGTGGGACAGGTGATGCTGTTGTGCGACAGTCACCACATTCACAAAATGTAGGTGTCATTTTCGACAGCTGCCTCAATTTTTAAGACCTTCATTCAGAAGACTGCTTCTACAGCTAGCCATCACGTCCGATCCCTATCCAAGATTAGAAGCTGTCTTCCACGGTGGCTTGCAAAAAATTTAACTGGCTCCACAGTTCTGTCTCGGCATGATTATTGTAATTCCGTTTTGGCCGGGCTACCAAATAAGCAACTAAGCCACTTCAAAAGGCTATGAATATGGCTGCAAGGCTAGTTTAAAAGTCCCAGAGGTTTGATCACGTGTCTCCTTTACTAAAAGAGCTAGGATGGCTGCCGGTTGATCAACGGATACAAAAGCAAAGTTCTTACGGTGACCCAAAAGGTCCGCGACGACTTGGCTCCTACATACCTAGCCGAACTGCTGCACCAGTCTCAGCCTCCTCGTGCCCTCAGGACCTTTATGGACAATACAGTAGCTGTTCCTTCCTCTGCTTAAAAACCGCTGGCGATAAAAGCTTTAGCTCTGCAGGTCCTAGACTGTGGAGCTCGCTTCAGCGATTCTAACGCAACGACAATTAGTCTCCGGCTGCCGACTATGGCTCATCCTTTCCAGTGGTTCTGAGCTGCTATCCACGCTACTCGCAACCTCAACTGCTCTCCTGACTCTGCTATGCTTCCCACTTTCTCTTTGTTGCGTGAGACGAAGTCTGTTGGCTACCGAATGCGTACCGAAAGCCGCTTAGGCTGTGAGTGCGCTATACAAAACTCTCCTGGGTAAAACCCACATAGTCTTTATGGCTTTGTGGAGTTACAGACTGGGATATATTGCATCCTTCAACCAGCTAGAGCTGTTTTTCTGACCGTGTCTGCACTAGTAAGTCAACGGAAGTTGTCTGCACTTTAAGTCAACGGATAGTTTGCTGCTCTCGTTACCTGCTTGATGGTAAACTGATTTTTGGCTAGTTTAGGCGCGGCGACTGTTTGTCTGTTTGTCATTAGTGGGAGCACAACGATAACGAAAAAGACCGCTCATCAATTTAAGGCTTCCTGCATTTCCATGACTCGTCGTAGCGTTTCTGCTGATTTAAAAAAGCGTTCTCCTGTCGTATTGAAGACGTGAAATTCTATGCGGTTTTTATCTCGCAACTCCGAATGCGCAAAAAAGTGCCGGGATGTTTACGCATGTGAGTATCAACCGACTTCGTGATGCAAAGACAATTCTGCGATTGCTTAATCGGCACGTTGTAAAAGCAGATGCATGTACGTCCGCTTCTGATTCGTAATGATGTCACTGCGTTTCGAAAGAGTCTGCATGCAATGCTTGCATGGTCAATTAAGGAGAAATGCAGAATGCGGCCCGGCAAACTCGTTTAACTGAGGGTGAGGTCCGGCGACGGGTTTGCTAAGACGACGTTGCTAGATAGACGATGCAGGGTATCAAACTAGTGGCAATCGCTTGTGCAACTGAGCAACTGGAGCATAGAGCTCTTTCTGGGTCCCAGAGATGAAGTCTGTTGGCTACTGAATTCGTACAATATTCCTATATTCGACATTCATATGCACGGAGTCGGTTGCGCCTCAGCTATACTTGTAACTTTCTCTTTTTGCTGAGTAAGATGACGGCAGCTGGCTACCGCATGCTCACTGAAAGCCCACTGGCCTTTAGTGAGCATGCGCCTTGGATATGCTCTGCTGCCGCATACACTCGCTTGGGCCTCGCGGCGGCAGAAGGTCGAGGTTGCAGAAGTTGATGGATTGCTGATCTCGCCGCCGACACAAGCGACAGCTCGCGAGACGGCTCGCGTGCACGATGCGCTCAAGAGCACGTGACGAGAGCCGGAGCGTCGTCCGTGGTGACTCGTCGACGGCTTCTGCGACTCTAACTCGTCGCAGAAGCTTGCTGCCTCATCCGACCGACGATCAAGCCGAACTACGGCAGCGGCGGGACCTGCTCGCATCTCATGTCGCTCTCTTTCTCCGACCGCTTTCTGCTCGGCAAACTCTGACGGCGAACTCTGTCGGCAGTGGATCCGAGAAACTCGGAAAAAACTCTTCGGGGACAGGGGCGGGCGTGTGACGTGTGCAGAGTCTGAGGTTCTAGGCATGCGAGGGCCGAGAAAACATGCCATGGTGGCCGCGACTGGCGATGGGCCACTCGTACCTGAAGACCTTTGACATATACTCGTATCTTTCGTCAACTTAAAACACACCTATTTAGGATAGCATATAGTGGGTCCCTGTGATTCGTCCTTGATGTGCTTATGCGTGCTGACACTGTGCATGCTGCCACTAGCCACTTTTGCATGCTGACCCTGTGCATGTCACCCCTAACCATATTATTCATTGTGTTTGTTTTTCAAGCATGATTTTACTTACCATTCAATTGCATTTCCCTTTGCAGCAAATGTAAAGCGACTAGAAAGAGATTAAGTTCTCTGAGGGCGCTTTATCAAGTGTATTATTATTATTATTAAAGATGCACCGAGCGCCAGGCGAGCGCCAGTGCCGATAGTTCT
Organism: Cristatella mucedo; assembly: GCA_009760855.2. Taxonomy (NCBI): domain Eukaryota; kingdom Metazoa; phylum Bryozoa; class Phylactolaemata; family Cristatellidae; genus Cristatella; species Cristatella mucedo. The sequence goes on from WPIO01000165.1 coordinate 83,490, forward strand.
GCGAAGGCTGACCGACCGCCTTGGCAATATTGATGCAAGGCTATTTTCCATCTTTCTAGTGAGAGGCTATTCTCGGACGAGACCGCCATTCGGAGACGCTTTGCTGGCGGGGCGGCAAAGCGGGTATGGTTCACGGTGAATTTCCGATCACACAATCTAATCTCGGTTCAATCTGCGGTATACAATTGCACCGGAGGGCCACGACGCCACGTGGCTATCCCAGACGCTCTCCGAAGTGTTACATGCCCTACATGTAGCGGCTCTCGTGCTAAAGTCATTCCCGCAGACACAGCACAAACAGCAGGGCTAGTCCTTGCCGACCAAGACTCAGCTTCCTTGCTGAATGTATTGATGACATCCGCACACGGATGGCAGTAAACTTTCTTATGTTGAATGACGATAAAAATCCAAACCTACTAGCTGTGAGCAAAACAAGCGTGATTTAGAAATTGGAAGACTTAACACTCAAAACCGGCTCTGCCAGCTAATCAAGACCACATCGGCTCCGCAGAGATTCAACCTAAATCTGCATTCCTGAGTAGGTCTCTGCCCTTTCACATCTCTGATGACTCTGTGGAGTGATTAGCTATAAAGCCTGATTGGAACTCACTTGCTAGACATTAAGTTTAAATGTTAGAGTTAAGCTGGTCTGCAGCTGATCATTCCAGTGTCTTTGATAGGAGCAGCAATATAGGATAGAAGGAAGATCGGGCGCAAGTTCTGTCGGTCTAGCGTTAATCTCAATTTTATGAATGGCCTTGCGATTGTCTTTGTGACTGATGGCGAGATAATATCTGAGGTTAAGGAAGTTTGTATTATGTTAGTCATGCTGGGCAGCTGCAAATCAAAGTATCTGATGAGGAGAACAGAGTGTTTAGGGTCTAGAGTGAAAATAGTCTTCCTAGACTGTAGACTGGGAGATGAACTTTAATGATAATAATAATAATAAAAATCATGCATTTGATATAGCACCTCTGAGAACTCAATCTCTTTATTGACGCTTTACATCTGCTGCAAATAAAGCACTATTGAATGGTTATTTATAGCATGTTCAATGATAACAAGAATGACATGGTTAACGGTGACATGCACAAGGTCAGAATGCAAATATGGCTATTGGCAGCATGCAGTGTCAGGACGCTTATGCACGTAAAGGACGAATAGCACAGACCCACTAAATGCTGTGATAAGTTTTTAGTCCTTTTTTAAATGTGGTAAAGTCAAGGGATGTCAAAACGCAAGTCGGAGGATGGTTGCAGACGGAAAGGAAGCAAACGAACTAAAGTACGGTCTCCAAACAAATTTCGGTTCGTGGGGGGGAAAGGTAAACGATTCAATTAAAGCGAAGCAGTTGGTACGATGCTTAGCTTGGTGGGGGAGTAGTTCTGAGTGGTAGGTTGGGGCCAAAGAATGAGGGGAACTAAAAGTGTTCGGCAAAACCCTGTAGCCATTTCGCTGGAGCCAGTGCAGTTTGGTGAGAAGTGGTGTGATGTGGCAGCTGCTACGCTCACGACAGACACGCCTAGATGCCGAGTTTTGCACCAGTTGTAAACGCCTGATTGCACAGGCCGGTAGATCAGCAAGCAGTGAGTTACAGAAGCCAAGACGGGATGTCACAAATGCATGGATCGGTTTAGATGTGGTATCCCTGTCTAAACAAGCCCGAATTGTAGCATTGCTATGTAACTGAAAGTAGGCAGACTTGACTGTGGAGCTGATGTGGTTGTCTAATGAAAGGTCACTTTGGAACATGACACATAGATTTCGTGCAGATTCAACAGGACACATGCTGGCTAAGCAGATTTTGTGCGTTAACCTTTTCAGCTCTCTGAGGTACCCAATACTTCACAGGTTCCTCGGGTGATGTGTGTTAATTCGTATCAAATATCTGGAGTGTCCCACTGTGATAGGACCTGAACCATTGCAGTGCAGTGCAGTGATGCACAGGCGAGATGAGAGGTGCCTATGAAGGACTTGAGGATCGATAGTATCAAAAGATGCCGAAATGTCGAGCAAAACAAGCAGATAGACTCTACCAAAGTCTGCATTTCTAAGTAGCTCCGTCATACGCAGGAATAAATGCTGACTGCAGAGTGATTAGCTCTACGACCAGACTAGAGCTTACTAGCAAGGTTTGCAATTTGACGTGCGGTCATTCGCTAGCGGCCGACTTGATGGTGGACATAAAAAAAGCTGCAAGGACTTGAGCGAGACCGTCGCGTGGATATTTGAACTATTGGAACTCTGATCTTCACTATTTTGGTAACCAAGTAGCAAGAGTTGCCGTCTGCTTCGTATGATGATGACTAGGCAAGGTGCTTACCATGAAGCGGTCAAGGAGATGGTTGCCGGTCAAAATCAATGCTAATTTAACAGCCTCGGTTTATATATCGGCAGAAGAACCTTCAAGGCGATCGCCACCAATTGCAGTGGTCAATAAAAGATAGACTACTACAGCACACGAAACCACGACGTAGGTCTTGCAGAGCACCTTACCCCTGGGCTGAGACCAATGAGGGTTAACAAATCCTGACTAATTCATCACCAGCTGCTGCGGCTTACTGATGTTAATCGGTGACTTAGCCAAAATGAAACATAGCACCCCAGTCCTGACAGAACCAGGGAGCTCATATTCTCAGCAAGCTATCGCGGTAGACGGTCTTAGACAGTGATCAAACGCATTCGGCTAGTTGTGAAAGCGATCTTCGTAAAGAAACTTTAAACCTTTAAGCATTGAAAAAAGACATCAAAATTCCAAGCACACGATGACGTTCAAAATACTTCATCAATTAGATGAGCAAGGTCTGATTTGTCACCGGGGTCAAGGTATTACTTTCGGCGACCCCGGTCACCCTTCGGCTACACATGCGAAGTGCCGTAACAGAGATGTAGTTATCCGATTGTGTTATATAAATGAATTGTATATATCTTACATTTTCAAGGTCACCGAGCACGCATAGGGTGGCCAATGAGGCTGCAAGCATTACTCATGCAATAGCACACCAGGTAGACTGGCCGACGATAACCTGCTGTCTTGACACAGACAATTAAAAAGCTAGTGTCGTAAAAATTAATTTTAAGAAGATTGAAGAGGATTAGCCACCTTGCAATTCTGAACAATGGTAGCTCAAGATGTAGGTCCTCTGATGACCTCTCGTCAGACGACCACATCAGCTCCACAGTCAAATCTGCCTACTTTCAGCTACATAACATTGCTAACATTCGGGCTTGTTTAGATAAGGATACCAAGTTGGTCCATGCATTCGTGGCATCATGTATCGACTTCTGCAACTCACTGCTTACTCGCATACCGGCACGTGCGATCAGGCGACTGCAGTTGGTGCAAAACTCCTCAGCTAGGCTTGTCTGTCGTGAGTCACAGCTGCCACATCGCACCACTTCTCGCCGACCTGCACTGGCTACCAGTCAAGCAACGGATTGCCTTCAAGGTTTTGTCGCTCACTTTTAGGTCACTTCATTCTTCGGCTCCAGCCTATCTCTCAGATGCACTCACCCATCAGGCCAAGCATCGTACCATCCGCTTTTCGGAATCCAACTGTTAGCCAATACCTCGTACAAACCTCAAGTCCTTTGGAGATCGTGCATTTAGCTCGAATGCTCCCAAATACTGGAACTCACTTCCGACTTGCGTCAGAACATCCCCTGACTTGACCACATTTAAAAAGAACTTAAAAACACCTATTTAGGACAACATTTAGTGGGTCCCTGTGAGTCGTCCTTCATGTGCTTATGAGTGCTGACACTGTGCATACTGCCGGTCACTAACCACACTTGCACGATGACCATGTGCATGTGACCCCTAACCATGTTATTCATGTTGTTTAACAAGCGTGATATTACCATCCAATCGCGTTTCCTTTGCAGCAAATGTAAAGCGCCTAGAAAGAGATTGAGTTCTCTGAGGGCGCTTTATCAAGTGTATTATTATTATTAGGTCTGAGCCTGATGCTGGCGATATCGATAGAATACTGCAAGAAGCTGAGCGAGCAGAATTAGCCAAGGTCGGTAAAGGTCATCCACAGGTCACAGGAAGACCGATTGAATCTCATCTGTTGACTGCTCGCCCAGCCAGAGAACAGTCAGAATGGACCAACCCGACAGAGCAGCTGCCAGCTTTCTACTGTTTCCGGCGATGCTCAACTCCTAGCACGTCGAAGGTCTCACTGCCAATTAAAAAATCTGCTTCAAAGCCAGGCCAATCCGAGTGCTTTCATTCACTAGCTCAAAGCAAGCACGACTACAATTAGGTGAGGCTGAAATCGAAATTTCTCTTTGCCGGGCTAACCAGCGATACATAATTCACTGTGGCTTACGTTATAAGATAGGCCGCATTACTCGATGGCGTCACAAGCTAACAGAACTTTCAAGCAAATTACAACTTTCATGAAGTTCACATCGGAGACTGCCAAGTTATGTTTAGGGTCAATCAAGCTGCCTCGAAACACTAGAATCCAGAGGCCTCAGGGCGGAAAAGCCGCTAGACAAGCTACTACGTCACCGAGGCACGTACCCTTATATATGTCTGTCTGTGTATCTCTGCATGCAGCTCTACAAAGCCTCAAAATAAATAAATAAAAATTTAATCCATTTGCATAGCATCCTAAGCGAACCTTGATCTCTATTCAGGTGCTTCACACTGAGCCACGAGGCTCGAGCACACGCCCTCGTCCAGACCTTGGCTGGCACATTAACCACAAGACTAAGTTGTACGAAGGAGTTTTATTCTAGCACACTAAACGCTTCTAATTTTAAGTAGCCAACAAACAGCGTATATGTCATGCAGACATTTTTTTTATACAGACAACTAGCTATGGCTAGAATCGGATAGTGTAGCCCAGCATTGGAAAAGAAAAGCTCTAGTCTACTGCAGGCTAAATGTTAACACTGCACAATAATGTTGGCTTGCTACTTCATCAGCCAAGAACCGGAAGCTTCTGCCGACCTTGAATTACCATCCGACGAATTCGCGAGTAATTTGGCAGGTTTCACACTATAATGCAAAACCGGGTTCAAAAAGCACGTGCCCAGTTAATCCGAACGGTTGCTAGAACAAGCTGGCATCTACGAACTCAAAATTCCAGCATCCCTCTGGTTTGGCTATAATGAAGAAAGCAGTGGTCGTTCGGTTCGGGCTAGGCAAAATATAATTAATAATTCAGAAGACAATATAATAATTATATTAATTAGGTTAAATGATAATGACGTTACATATATATATATATATATATATATATATATATTATCATATATAAAATAACACACACATATATATAATTAAGTAATATATAATATTTACAAGATATATATATGTGTATGTATCACATTTATATGATATATTATGATAAGCTATATCTAAAAAAATTCCACGATGCATAATAGTATGATACTAATATTATATACATAATATATATACACTGTATAATATAAACCTTTATCATTATACTATTTAGTACTACACTATTACGATTAAAACTATATAACTGCGGTGTACATTATATAATTATGTCCTAACTAGGCCGGCACACGATCGAGAACAGCAGAGCAGCAGCTGAGACAGAGCAGCAGTGGCAGCCGATCGCTGCCAAACGAGCTCCACTCCACTCCACTCCACTCCACTCCACCCCCCTCCCCCCCCCCCGTAGCTGGCAGTGTGTGCAATAATTCACAAGCGGCCGAGTTCCAATCAAAACGCGATTTAATTGAGCTGCCACGTTCGTACTGCACAGCGACTAGCAGGCGCCGCACGCCAGCCGCAGCACTCTGATTGTCGCCCTCGAATAGCCAGCTGCAGCCTCTGGCTGGCCAGCTAGCTATGGCCTGGCGACGAGCTCTAGACCAAAGTGGCCGCAGGTTATTACTGGCTGGTTGCCGAAGTGCCAGCGTCGCCACTTCGTCCGAACGCTGCTGCTGACGTCAGCACGCGGGGAGCAGAGCGGCCCACGCACGCATGCTGCCGTGCTTGCACGTGCACCGCATCGAATCACTCTCGAAACAACTTCTGGACTGCGACGCACGGAACGAGAAGTGTTAGCTTCTTGGGGGGGGGGAGAGAGAGCCATTCGAAGCCCGAGTCCCGCTACATCGGCCAGGGGCGGCTGCTTCCATCAAACTCGCGTCACGTCCGGCCAGCAGGCCGCGCCCGACCTCCGCTGAGCGGCTGGTGCTTGCACGGTCATTGGTCGGCAGCCTCGTCACCGCTTGCGTCGGCGTCCTCAAACTGACCCGTATCCATTACGTCGTCGCAGACGCCACCTGCAAATCACTGCTAGCCTGCGACGACGGCACGGAAAGCACGCAGCTTTTGCAAGGCCCTCGGCCCGTCCTCCAGGCTGGCGCCAGCCGGAGGTCCGCCTGGCGCCAGCCTGGAGAGGTCGCAGAGCAGCAGCTACAGCTGCAGCGGCCCATAGCGAACAGAGGCTAGCACCCTGGCACCCGCAAGTCCTCCTGCTGACCGCACCCCGGAGGGCTTGGATGCATGGCAAAGCAGCACATTTATCGCAAGCGACGCGGCACGTCTATCGCAAGCGACGCGGCGCGCGAGCAAATAGCCACGTCACCTCCGTCGCCCGTGCCGTTGCTTCCGTGTCCAGTCGTGGCGAGCCGGCTGCCTGGAGCTGCATGACCAGCGGTACCGAAAGCGGGCAGACGACCGTCAACTCCGGCCGCGTCGTCGCCGGCTGCGCCGTCGTCCTCGCCGCCGTAGTACCATTCTGCGTCTGCGAATTTGGCAAGCGGCAGCCAGTGACGAGAGCGGCGGCGGCTGCACCGGCGTCGACGTGTACCGAGCGCGCGCATGCACGCTCACCCCACATGCCGAGACCGCAAGCGGGATCCGGGCCAAATCGGCTGCCAGTGCTGAGGCGGCCGTGGCAGAAAAACGCAACGCTGCGAGCAACGGACACGAACGGCTGCCTGCTCGGGCGGCCGTGGCGCGGCAAAACTCACCCGAATCGCTGTCGGCCTGCTCGTCCGGATGAAGCTCTTGCGCCCGGCACATGGCCTGGTACATGGCCTCCACTGCAGCGCAGCAAATCGAGCGAGTGCGCGCGTCAGGCAGCTACATTCGAAGAGAGCCGCGCCGGAAGCGCTGGCCACCAGCGACCGGCGGCCAGCAGCACCGGCGGGTACGATGCGAAGCAACACTCACGGCTGCCAGGCTCTTGCGGAACGAAGCGCAGCTCGGTGGGTCCGCTTTCCTCATCCTCTTCTCCTTCGTCTCCGCCGTCGTCATCGTCGTCTCCTCCTCCTCCACCAGAGAGCTCGGCGGCCGGCGCCGTGGCGGCATCTGCTCGGAGACGGAGGCCTGAGTGTGAGCACAAGCCCTGCACAGCCCCTGCGCCGCTGCCGGGCCTTAGCGGTGAGCGACCGATGCCTTGCACCGCCGGAGCCGGAACGACTTGCTCCGGCAAGAGGCCGAATCCTAACTCGGCAGACGACTCGTCAAAAGCGAGCGGCAGAGGCTGCGTCCAGCTAATGCTCCCTCAATAATCGACATCAACATGACAAGTCATGTAATGTGCGCAACCGTGCACGTGCGCTGTGCTTGCACGGGCAGGCCCACGCAGCACAACGAGGCCACGAGGCGCTGTCAGGACGACCTGTCGGGTCGTCGGCTCGGTGTAGCAGCCTCGGGCGGCTCCAGCAGGCGGGGTGGGGGGCGGCGCGTGATGCATAATTGTCTTTCTACCGAGGCAGACGCAGGAACCGGAGCTGTAGCAGCAAGAGCAGAAGCCTAGAAAGAGACGAAGTCTCTGAGGGCGCTACGCAAATGTGTTATTATCACTACTATCTTGCGCGGATCTATTATCGTATGTCGACTCCAGTGCACTTCCTGACTTGAAAGGTGGCCATGAACCGGCCATCAGCTGACAACATGGAAGACCTGGCCATCAGCTTCGGTGGGGCGACACACCGAAGCTGCCCAACGCGAAGCGCACAGGAACCAGCCAGCCCCTTTTCTAACACTTTTCTCTCTGCCGGACTGCATGCGAACCTAGAGACGATCTGCTTGGCAGACTGCTTTTGCATTTAAACCGGCGAGTGAACCGGCGAGAGGCAACAAAGAACGGGGAGACAACCAAGGGGACCACGCCCCCTCATGCTGCCAGGAAGCTTGAGGGTCACAGGCAGCAGAAGCAGCCGCACACACAGCGCAGGAAGCTCCGTCGCTCATCATGCACGAAACGTGCCTGAGCGCCACGGCAGTAAGAGCAACGCGACAGTCGTCGGCCCGTGCGCGGCCACGTACCAAGGTCGCAGTCTAGAATCAAGTAAAGACACTGGTGCGGAAAAGCCCTCAGATCCTTCGAGATGGCGTGGATCGAGATGGCCGGGTACTCGACGGAGAAGCCTTGGCCATTCTCGCCAACCCACGAGAGGCGGCTGCAAGAAAGAGCGAGAAGATCCTGCGATGAGCGGCACGCGATCCCAACTGACCGATCGCTGGGCAGGTGCAGCTAGCTTCTCGTCCTCAGCAGCGGTCACAGAAGCATATCTTTAATGCCCTACCTGGCGGCGGCGGCAGCAGCACTGCTGCAGATGTATGCCCTCTCGCAAACACAGGAGGAGCACATCTGACCTCATGCCTGCATCGGTAGCAACAGCAGTTTCCTGCCTGGAACTATGGGCTGCTTCTGCAGCCAGCCCCCACCTAGTAGTACAGCCTAGCCCAGGAGGTTTACAAGTTTATAGCAGCAGCAGCAGCGTCCAGTACCGAGATTTCAACACGGCTCACATTCAAGGCACTGGGCTAGGAGATGAGTCTGCTTACGACAATGCGATATGAGCCGAGGGGGTAGGGTATTTATTTGCACTGACCCCAGCATCTCTTCCGGTCTACCTTGCATCCCGTCCAGCCCCATTTGCCTTCTCTGTTAAGGAGGGGGTAAGGGATCGAGAGGTCGAGGGGCAGCAGCAATCCGAGCATGGATTAGACAGCCAGGATGTATGACAACTAGTAACCAACGATCGGAGTTGACATGCACCGTGCCGACAAGGATGCACCCTCCTGTCAGTGTCGAGCTTACACGGCAGCACCCATTAGCTAAATGGGCGAGGCTGCCATAGGGCCTTGATAGCTAGCACGTAGGGGGTAAGGCGGTCCGGTCCCTCTTCACAACGAGGTAGCGGGTTCGAATCTCCTAGAGGACAATCTTTTTTCACCAACTGCAGGCTGAGAAGACAGCTGCAAAGACTCGTCTGCCGCCATACAAAAGGGGCTGTTAAATCAGCTGCTTACATCGACGGCTCCCTAAATGGCCATCGATGTAAGAAGAAATGCTTAATCACAGAGAGGCTGCAGAAGTGGGTTGCTTAGAAAAGTCAGCCATACGCTGCCAGCAGACATGAGTAGAAAACTACTTCCTCTCTCACATTTAGGTTTCACCTTGCTAGGCCTTTCTGCGCATCACACCACGTGACCAAGAAGCACAGTGGGGTAACTCATAGCACCCGAACAATTGCCTCTCGATATTTCCGGGAGAAGCATCTGGGAGAGGCAGGCTGGCATGCACACTTACTAAATACCGTTTGTTATTTTTTGGTGGTGGAGGAGTCCACCAATCCGAGCAAAGTAAGGAAAGCAGACATCCTCATCCTCACTACTGCCCGAAGGATTGGGAATGCTTCACTTCCTGAAGCTCGTGAGAAGAAGCGCTCGGTCCCTGGTGCTGGGGCAACTATCTCGCCTGCTGGCTCCTTTGCAAGTAGGCAAATGTGCAACTAAAGTCGATACAGCAAAGACCCGTTTCAATAAAGCATATGCCACCCGACTGACGGCAGAGTCGCCATTGCCGAATGCCACCTCCCTCAATTTCAAACCGTTTACAGTCCCCCCCCAGGACGTCTTTCAAATCTGATGTCTTTTGAGCTCGTCCGGCAACAAGCTGATAATGGTGGCTGTATTCCATCAAATATTCTCCCACAAAATATGCTGTCAGCCCCTATTGTGACTCAATTCTGTCAGACCCTTGACATCGATGGTGTCTGCTCGAGAATTTTCTTCTCCAGCCGTGCTGCTCAATCCCCCATTCGACCTGTCATCACTGGTACAACGCTACAGCACGACACTAGCTGACATGCTCGACAAGTTGGCACCTCCAAGTGCACTGTGCTCCCTCACCCAGACGGCTTATGTTTTACTGCGGACATTAGACTAGCAAGACCTACAAGGCACAAGCTCGCGAAAGCGCGCAGAATATCGGAACTGACTACCCATCGCCAGGCAGAATATCGGAACTGGTCGCCAGGCTCATACTCAGATAATACAGTAGAACATAGTAAGCGACCAAAGGCCAAATCAGTTTCTACAAAAATATTGTTGATTCAGACGGACAATAAAAAAAATGTTATTATCAACTATCAACCATCTCCTCAACAGCTCCAAGGTGAGCTCCGTAACTATTGATCGTTGTGGCGATCGCTTCTCTATAATATTCTTTAATAATAAAAATAATGCACTCGATAAAGCGTCCTCAGAGAATTCAATCCCTTTCTAGATGCTCTACATTTGCTGCAAAGGGAAATGCAATTGAATGGTGAGTAAAATCATGCTTGATAAACAAACAACAATAGTAACATGGTTAGGGGTGACATGCACAGGGTCAGCATGCAAATGTGGTTAGTGGCAGCATGCACAGTGTCAGCACGCATAAGCACATCGAGGACGAATCACAGGGACCCACTAAATGCTGTCCTAAATAGGTGTTTTTTAAGTTCTTTTTAAATGTGGTCTAGTCAGGGGATGTTCTGCCACAATTCGAAAGTGAGTTCCAGGCTTTGGGAGCATACGAACTAAATGCACGATCTCCAAAGGATTTGAGGATTGTACGAGGTATTGGTAGACGGTTGGATTCCGAAAAGTGGGTGGCGCGATGCTTGGCCTGGTGGGGGAGTACATCTGAGAGATAGGCTGGAGCCAAAGAATGAGGTGACCTAAAAGTGAGCGACAAAACCATGAAGCCAATCCGTTGCTTGACTGGTAGCCAGTGCAGGTCGGCGAGAAGTGGTGCGATGTGGACACTGCGACGCTCACGACAGACAAGCCTAGCTGCAGAGGTTCGCATCAGCTGCAATCGCCTGATCGCACATGCCGGTAGGCCAGCAAGCAGTGAGTTACAGAATTCAAGACTGGATGTCACGAATGCATGGACCAACTTGGACGTGGTAGCCTTATCTAAAACAAGCCCGAATTTTAGCAATGTGGTCGTCTAACGAGAGGTCACTTTGGAACACGATACCTCGATTTCGAGCTGATTCAACTGGAGATACGCTGGCAGAGCCAATTTTGAGCCTCAGCCTTTTCAATTTCTGAATCACACTGGGTTTGCCCGTAACTAGTAAGTTAGTTTTATCATCGTTTAGTTTTAGAAAGTTCACTGCCATCCATGTGCGGATGTCGTCAATGCATGCAGCAAGTGAGTTGAGAGAATTCGAGGTGCTCGAAGGCTGGGAGGGATCAAAGCAAAGGTACAACTGTGTGTCATCCGCATAGAAGTGAAAGCCAAGGTTGTGCTTGGCAATCACATCAGCAAGAGGGAGGGTATAAACCGTGAAAAGAACCGGGCCTAGCACGGAGCCCTGAGGTACCCCATATTTCAGAGGCTCCTCAGTGGATCTATGTCCATTCACGTCAATACTCTGGAGTCTCCCACCGAGATAAGACCTGAGCCGTTGCAGACCGAGATAAGACCTGAGCCGTTGCAGAGCAGTGCCAGTGATGCCCAGTCGAGATGAGAGTCGCTCTAGAAGAACTATGTGATCGATAGTATCAAAAGCTGCCAAAAAATCGAGCAAAACAAGCAGACACTAATAATAATAACAATAATAATAATAATGCACTTGATAAAGCGCCCTCAGAGAACTTAATCTCTCTGTAGGCGCTTTACATTTGCTGCAAAGGGAAAATGCAATTGAATGGTGAGCAAAATCATGCTTGATAAACAAACAAAATGAATAACATGGTTAGGGGTGACATGCACAAGGTCAGCACGCAAATGTGGTTAGAGGCAGCATGCACATTGTCAGCACACATAAGCACACTCTACCCACGGCTGCATTCCTAAGTAAGTCGTTGTACACCCTAAGCAATGCTGACTCCGTGGAGTTATTAGCTCTAAAGCCAGACTGGAACTTACTAGCAAGGTTTGAAGTTTCGATATATGAGTTCAGCTGGTCCGCCACGACCTGTTCCAGTGTCTTTGATAGGAATGGTAGAAGGGAGACTGGGCGGGTGTTGCTCAAGTTCTCTTGGTCTAGTGTCGCTTTCTTGAGAAGTGGCCTGACTACAGCTTTTTTGAAAGGTGCTGGGACATGACCTGAGGCTAATGACATATTAATGATGTTAGTTATGCATGGCAGCAGCAGATCAATGCAACGTAAGAGCAGGACATTGGGAATAGAGTCCAGAGGACTCGTCTCCTTTGATTGGGATACGAACTTCAGGACTAGATCACCGGTGACCTGCTTAAATGTAGACATTGAGGTTCAGCCAGGAATCGGGGGAACAGCAGTCTAGGGGGATGTTGTCATCACAGGGATGGACTCCCTGATCTTGTCTATCTTCTGCACAAAGAATCGAGAGAAGCGATCGGCTAGATCACAAGGATCATCAGGTAGGGTGCTAATCTGGGAGCGGTTGAGGAGATGGTTGATCGTCGACATCTGCATTTTCGGATTGTGAATCTGTAATTCAACAACGTTGCTATAGAAGCTAGACTTGGCCTTTGCTAGGATCGATTGGTATGACCTACAGTAGTCTTTACATGACTGTCGATGGACAGCCAGTCCTGATCTTTTGTATGCTTTTTCAAGCTTGTGCTTAGTAGACCTGGCTAGTTTAATGTATGTGGTAAACCATAGGCTGTCTGGGCGAGGGCGCACAGTGCGCTTTGTCAGAGGTGCAAACTCGTCGAGCATGTCAGCTAGTGTCGTGTTGTAGCTATCTACCAATGATGACAGATCGGAGGGAGGACTGAGCAGCAGAGGTGAAGCAGAAATTCTCGCACGGACAGTATCGATGTCAAGGGTCTTGAGGTTTCGCGATTCATAGGTTATTTTAGAGGAGGTGGGCACACACTGTAGATTGAATGAGATCTGCATGTGGTCAGATAAGCAGGATTTGGTGATAATTGGTGATGACAAAGTGCAGTTGTATGAGAAAATCTGGTCGAGCGTGTGACCCTTGATGTAGATAGGGCCATGCACATGAGCCACAAGAGACAATGAGTCGGTCAATGCACGAAATTCGGTGCTGAAAGCGTCAGATAAGTTATCAGAGTGAACGTTGAAATCACCCATAACGAGGAAAGATCGATTTCTTGCACACAGAATCGAAATGAGAACGGAGAAAAATCTGAGATAAAGGAGGATTTGGTACCTGGTGGGCGACAGACTATGCCACTATCGGTAGCTTGTATTCGGATGAGACCAAGATAATTGATTCACAAGACTGCTTCCAGGGTACTGCAAATGGCTTGAAGTTGAATTTCGAGCTCATGATAATAGCACTCCACCTCCAGTTTTGATTGATTTAGGGGTGTGAAAGAACGAGAGTAGTGTCTTTAATTGTTGGGCAGTTTATCGATTTCAGCCAAGTTTCAGTTAGGGCGAGCAGGTCAATACCGTTTTCAGAAATAAGGTCGCTTATTACTAGAGGTTTATTGCACATTGAGCGAGGATTTCAAAGGCAAGCGTTAAGTCTGGCCGATGGAGTTACAACAGGCCTGATGACCACGAAGTTAAAGAGATTCACAGTGACACATGTGGGATAGTGTGCTGAGCGGTTCGAGACAATGCTAGGAATGCCAAATGAGGGGGTACTCAGCTCGCAGTTCCTGCCCAACGAGCGGCGTCTGAGCTGGCGGTTCCGGCCACCACGGCGGCTACGGGGTGCTTTTCTTTTGTTAATGCATAGCTCATGAATCTTAGCAACAACATTAATATCTAGGAATGCATTTGATCTACGATGACGAAGCGATAGCAGGTGCTGACGATCTAGCCGCCGGCGTAGCTAAGGCAGCCGCCGGCGTGGGAGACCCAGCAGCCCGAAGCGATAAGCGTTTAGATGTCCATAGGCACGTAGTTTCTTACGTGCTACGGTCAAATAACAATCAGAATAACTTTAAACAGGTCTTAGCTGTATCGTTTCCGTATAAGATGTTCGCAAGAACTTCGATTTTCGGAAGAATTCTGCAACGAACTCTGATGGCTCCTTTTCTCTCTTCTTTGTCAGTAAGATGCCACCAACTCTTCCAAATCAAATAGCTAAGGGTCAGGATCAACCACACAGGATCAACCACAAATCCTTAGGAGCCTGTGCCTTTAGTTTCTATGCTCTTAAAGCCTGGAACTCGATTACGACTGATGTCTACAATCCCCTGACTCGAAATTAAAAAAAGCTAAAACACACATGTCTATCACAGCATTTGGTGGGTCCTTCTGACTATTCCTATGTAGGCTTGTGCATGCTAACACTGTGTATGCTGCAACTGACCATATTTACATGTTGATATCGTGAATATTACCTCTAACCATGTTAAAATAGGTTGACATTGTGCAAGTTACCATTAACCATTTGACCGGGCTTCCTTTACAGCACATGCAAACTGCTAAGAAAGAGATCAAGTTCTCTGTAGGTGGTAAACAAATTTATTCTTATTATTAGGCATAATTAGACAGGGTTGCAAAACACCTTGCTTACAAGAGACAGCATTATCGAACAAAAATAGCACGTTTCAACAATTCTTCAAACGAAAAGCTGGTGGTTTCTAAATACACACTACCACGGCAATAGTAGCAGCAAATGCTTGCCCAAAAATGCTGCAATAACAATATATATATATATATATATATATATATATATATATATATATATATATATATATATATACATATATATATATATATATAGATAATATATATATATATATATATATACCATATATATATATATATATAAGCATGCACATAACACTCTTCTAGAACGAGATCTTTGTCTAGGCACTAGTGCAGAAAAGGGAGTCCGATCGGCACAAATCGTTGTAACAAATGCATAATTGCACCACGTGGGCACATATTGAGTCCATCTTGAGCACCGACGAATTCTCGTTGGGCATCACCAGAATGGCACTGCGATGGTGCAGATTCCTGCCTTTGAGCCAGCTCTTCGACAACTATCAGCTAAGAGTCACCCGGCGAGTCTTCAAAGCATGGACACTCCTCCCTCCCGGCTAATACGTGCTTCTTTTCCAGTGTGCTGTACTCTCTCAACTACCGGGCAGCACAAACCGCTGACATGATGACTTGGATTGCAGCAACCCTTGGAAAACTCGACGATCAACCAAATTATTCGTTATGGGAAAGCCTAGTGCTACATTAGATATCGGAATGCCCGATGCTCAAAATCGGCTCTCCCTGCATAACTGCTGTTGAATCTGCACGAAATCTAGGTGTCCTGATCCAAATTGACCTGTCACTAGAAGACCACATCAACTTCGCAGTCAAGTCTGCTTACTTTCCGCTCCATAACATTGCAAAAATTCGGACATGCATAGATAAGGATACCACAGTCAAGTTCATCCATGCATGTGTGACGTCCCACCTCGACTTCTGCTAATCAATGTGCACAGGCCATCCTGCCCATTCAATAAGACATAGGTGGTGCAAACCTAGGCAGTAGGACCACCTGCTGTTAACGTCACAACTTGCTGTGCCACATTAGACCACTTTATTCTTTATTTATGATTATTACTTTATGATTTTGCACTTCTAAATCCCTAGTCTTTCTCACTCCGGCCGACATATTGGAAATGCTTCCAGATTAGGCTTGGCAGCATACTGGCTGCACATCTGACTCGAGCTGTCGTTTGTCGAAGCCACTTACGCGCCTCAAGTCCTTCGGCAACCTTGTCATTCTTCAGTTTGCATTCTCCGACAGCCTGAAGCTATCGACTAGAGACACCAAATCCTTCTCGCTTGACGACATTTAAAAGACATAAGAAAACCCGCCCGCCCAAGCCATTCCTGGATTCGCTCAGTCCTCGCGCCGTCCTGTCTGCTTCTGCGTGCTGCGACCCCTACCGTTAAACAAATCGGCCTCCTTTGCTTGCTCTCCCAGTCCATGTAGAATGCCTGGGAAAAAGGGGGATTAATTCTCTTTCGGTGCTACACGAATGTCTTAATAATTATAAACAAGTAAGCTCTCACCGCCAAATGGTGGGTGAGGCATGAGAGGTCGGCCCTCAGCTTCCCAAAGTTTCAGTCGTTGTACCGAGAGCTGCTCTGACGGGACTGCCGAGCATAGACTTGCAGCCAGGATCCCTTTGTGAATTAGTCGTTTCTGTTAAGAAGAGCTCCAGAGAGAGCTCCAGAGAGAGCTCCAGAGAGAGCTCCAGAGAGCTCCAGAGAGAGAGAGAGAGAGAGAGAGAGAGAGAGGGGGGGAGAGCCTTCGAGTCGTAGCATTCACTTTATAAATAGACTGCTCAACAAGCTTGTAGGCCTGACCAGAGCTGCGCTAAGTTAGCTCATTGGATGCAACAAGATTACCAAAATTCGGGTTTGGACAAGTCAGGTGCTAACGAATTCGAGCGGATGTAATCAATTATGATACCACGACACCATTACGATACGGACTTTGGGACAGTCGAAAAGTTAACAAAACAGAAAATGCAACCATTCCCGCACAAAAGCCATGTACGGCCTTTGTTCGTTAATACATATGCACCACGTGGGCATATAAAGGACAATTCACATGGACAGAAAAAATGCTGTTAGGAAGGGTTCGGCTTTAAGCTGGTCGAGATCCGACATATATATATATATAAATATATAATTCATTTATATAGCACCCCAAGAGAACTTAAATCTCTATTCAGGTGCTTCACATATGCCTCGGGGCTCGGGCCCACGACCTCAGTCAGACCTTGGTCAGGGCGAGCACCTTAACCGCTAGACCAAACCAGCTCGGCGTAATAATAAGGATGATGATAATACATTTGCATAGCACCATCAGAGAGTCTAATCTCTTTCTTAGTACATGCTATACGTGTGCACAGGCAGCCATCGATTCCACCAAGCAACTTCTTAGCCAATGGAACCCATTCAAGTTTAACTGCACAATACGGCAGGCAGGACAGTGCATTGCAGACACCTATCAAGAAGGATGCAAATAAAGGGACCAGGATGAGGATGACAATAAACCCGCGTCCCAGCCAGTTGCCAAGCGACCACTAAGCAGACCACGAGCATCAACACTGGCAAGCCTAGGTAGTCATCTCACATGTAGACCTAGTGCAATAAGGGCCTTAACAGTGGGTGATACATTTAGCATCTGAATAAAAATACGATTCATTTGCACCGCAAATCAAAGAGAGGACTAAATCTCTTATATCAGTGTGCAATCTCTCAGCAACATGCGACCCGTAGGCCTCAAGCCACTGCCACCCCCCCAACCATCCATCCGGGAAGAGAGAAGCCAAACCAAATGCTAATGCTCGTCTGTCGTGTCGCTATACACACGGTTGCCTCATTAAATCGCTTCTCACCGACCCAGACTGGCTCCCTATCAAGCAGTGTGTAGACTTGAAAGGTTTTACCGGCCACTTGCACTTTTGGGTCCCTTCATTCTCTTACTCCAGCCTATTACCTATTCGAACTACTTCTAGGCCTTGCAGCACCCACTCTGCCGACTGAAGCCGTTTAGCTATGCCTCGAACCGGCCTCTCTAGACCGAGTCTCCTAACGCCTTAGTTCACATGCTCCCAAGGCATGGAATTCGCGTCTGCCTGACGTTCCGATATTCCCTGATGTGACCACATTTAAAAAGAAGCTTAAAATAACCTGCTTATGAAAGCATATAGTCGGTCCTTGTGATTCGTCCTTTGTGTGCTTATTCGTGCTGACAGTGCCTGCTGCTACTAACCATATCCACATGTTGACCCTGTGCATGACACACCTAACAATGTCATACTTGATGACACTGCCCATGTTACCACTAATAATTCGGTCATGCTTTCGTTAAATATGTAAAGTGCCTAGAAAGAGATCTTAGTTGTCCAAGGGCGCTAAACAAATACAATACTATTATTATTAATCAGCTCGAAATCTAGGTGTCATGTTCAAGCGACCTCTCGTTAGACGACCACATCAGCTCCACACTCAAATCTGCCTACTTTCAGCTACATAGCATTGCTAAAATTCGGGCTTGTTTAGATAAGGATACCACGTCCAACTTGGTCTATGCATTCGTGACATCCCGTCTCGACTTCTGCAACTCACTGCTTACTGGCCTACCGGCATGTGCGATCAGGCGATTGCAGCTGGTGCAAAACTCGGCAGCTAGACTTGTCTGTCGTGAGCGTCGCAGTCGCCACATTACTCCACTTCTCGCCGACCTGCACTCGCTACCAGTCAAGCAAAGGATTGACTTCAAGGTTTTGTCGCTCACTTTTTGGTCCCTTCATTCTATGGCTTCAGCCTATCTCTCCTATGTACTCCCCCATCAGGCCAAGCACCGTGCCACCCGCTTTTCGGAATCCAACAGTCTACAATTACCTCGTGCAAACCTCAAATCCTTTGGAGACCGTGCATTTAGTTCGTATGCTCCCAAAGCCTGGAACTCCCTCCCGACTTGCGTTAGAACATCCCCTGACTTGACCACCTTTAAAAAGAGCCTAAAGACACACCTATTTAGGACAGCATTTAGTGGGTCCCTGTGATTCGTCTTTTGTGTGCTTATGCGTGCTGACACTGTGCATGCTGCCACTAACCACATTTCCATGCTGACCTTGTGCATGTCACTCCTTACCATGCTACTCATTTTGTTTGTTTATCAAGCATGATACTACTCACCATTCAATTGCATTTCCCTTTGCAGCAAATGTAAAGCGCCTAGAGAGACTAAGTTCTCTGAGGGCGCTTTATCAAGTGCATTATTATTATTATTATTAAAACGAACGCTAGCAGGACCGCGGTAATATGGAAGCACGACGCCGTGCCACTCACGCTTAGACACGACTCGCCAGCTTCACTTAGCGAGGCAACCTCGTTCGCGCCCGAGTCGTCGACTACCGGGCATCGCTCGACCAAGCTGGGCCGTATAGGTTTCTCTGGCGACTAATCGCTACAGGTCGCACCGCGATCGTCGGGCACACGGAGTTTCCCATTCAACCCAGGGCGCTCGGGAAGTGCGCGCGCGCGCGACAGCGGTTCGCATAGCGGAAAAGCAGTTCGATCGATGTCACCAGAGCGAACGAGCGCCGGCACAAAACGGAGCGTACCTCTCAGCTATGAATAGCGTCCCTGTTCCCTGATTTTTTCCTTGAATAAATGCCGCTGAGTTCGTTTCGCGGTGAATGATGCCGTCCGTAGGCGGCTCAAAGTTGGTTAGAACGACCATTCTAGCGCTGGCGGCGGTTTTCGGCCTCAGGGGGCGATCGGTCGTAAGACTGACTGACTTGCCGCTAACACGCGGACGGCAGCATGGCGCCACTCGTCGGCCGACCGGATGTAGCGTACCACGTCCAATCAGCAGCCGCCGTTGCGTCTGCTGCCGCGCTTTTATTAAGAGGGCCGGCTGGCTGCGGGAGTCCGGGCCGGACTGCGACGAGCTGCCACGTCGCGAATTCCCTGCGCTCGGCGTCGTCTTTACGGCCGCCGCCGACGCACCGCTTGACGTCGTATCTCGGACTCGCTGTTATCAGGCTGTGCAGGTACGTCTGTCGCCGCTGCGGGCGTAGCCGCTCGGCTGCTGCGGCGCGGCTTGCGTCCGGTTCTTTCCGCGTGGCGGTGTTACGCTGTGTTGCGGCTCGTCAATGAATCGTTTGGGCGCTCTTGCTGATCGTCAGATGGCGGCGCTCGTGCGACTGCCAGCCAATGGCGATCGCGCCGCTGGCTCTCAAGTGCCGCCGCCGCAAAAGCCTCAAAACGCTCGCAAAACCGCGCTCGTCCCTCTTTCTTCTAGTGGCATCTAGTTGTTGCTCAGCTTCGGCTCAGGACTTCCGGGTGTGGGGTTGAGTGGCGTGGTCTGTCTTGCCGAGTTGGCAGCGCTGCCGCTGGCAGTGAAGCCGAGCCTAGCCTAGGAGTAAACTAAGGCAATGCAGGCTACGCAGCTTTATCGCCGAGCCTTCCGTCCGATCTCCGTTTCGACAGTCGGCCTGAGCTAGAGTGCAGAGGATTAGCTTCACTCTCAGACTCGCGATCGCGTCCGTCGCGAGCCGTGCGATAAATAGTAGGCCGCCGCCGGTAGGGTTTCGCGGTAGCCTACGGTGCAACTCGTTCGCAGCCGCCGGCCAATCGGCCGCTCTGCAGACGCTCGAATTCGCAAGATGGATGGATATGCTCACGCGATCGTCAGCTGGACATTGGTTAGGCTGGCATTGGTTTACCTGGCAGTAAATCTGGCCAGCTACGTTGGCCAAGCGGACATAAACTGAGGGACTGGCCTGCAGCAGTAGTTAAAGCTCTGCTGCCGTACGGGGGTACCGGTAGGTATCGATCGGCGATTTTGTGGCCGGCCACGCCCTTAGCCGTGACAAATCGATCCTCCGTCCCGTGTCTCTACCGGCTTGTCGATTGTGCTGTCATCTTGGTAGCTCAGCTCGACCGTCTATATTGAGGTGAGCTTCCTGAAAGCCGTACCGTCCTCATGCTGCTAGGAAACCGAGTCGAAGGGACGTCGACCGTGTCCGATGCAGGCCGACCAATGAGGGAATTCCTTTTTTGATGATTGTGCTCTGCTTAGCCAAGCGACTGCAACCTGTGCGAGCGAGTCTTCGCTTCCTGCGGCTGCCGGGCCTCCAGATGGCCGATCGCATGTGCGAACCTTTTGTTGTTACTGACTCGGTTCATCCTTTTGTTCTTTTGTCTCTCGGAGCTCATTCTTCTGCTACTCTTTTTTATGACTGGGCTCCCTTGCTTACAAACGAGGTCATGGGTTCGAATCTTGCAGTGGGTGATCATTTATTGCCAACTGCCAGTGATGGTGATAGCTCTTGTGCAGCTATACAAACGACGATGTTGAAAAATCGGCTAATAACTTTTTTTTCCGAAGAGCAGTCTCACGATTGGCTGGACGGTGAGTCTCAATTCTGGCCCGGTAGCCCTTGATAGAGACCAGGCCTTGGCAGGCCGAGAACGAGGAAAAAGCGATCGCTGTGTTGAACGGACGTCGGTGGTGCACTCAAATAGTTGGGCACCTCAAGCCAGGCTGTGCTATGCTTGACCGTCGTGGACTTTGTTCGGCCGACTGTTGGGCACCTTTGCTGGCTATCTGTCAGCTGGCTGGTGAGTCAGAAGCAGAGACCCCCCACCCCTTAGGCCACGATTGGAAAGGCATCTGTCCAGGTCGTAGCCTATGAGGGCTAGGGACACCTATTCTGACCTGCCAAGTAGGACCTGCCGTTTTTGGGCCAGATGGCAGCAAATCTGATGCTGCTGCTGAGTGCCGGATTGATTTTGATAAGCTGCCGGAAGAAAAGCTCCTGCATCCCGATAATCCACAGCTGACTGCTGGAATGTCACTACAGACCGATTAGTTCGAGCCTTCTTCTAATGTGCTGGTGCTTGAGGAGGAGGAGGGGGATTTCCATGCCATCAAACCATCAAGCTTGATGATCTGAGCTGTCGACAGCCCACCAGATGCCCTGCCTGTCTGACTTAGACATTACCATTGGCACCTGCTCTCCTCCCGCAGGCACAATACGATACCTCCCCTAGGCAGTGGCTATGCCGAATCGACTGCCTAGCCCGATCGTGGGTAAACAGGGACCTTGCACTTAGGAAGCCACCGCTGCTGCTGCTACTGCTTGGTCTTCCGAATCTGAGGCCTCAGTAGGTTTGTTTGCACGTTGGATGGGCTGTGTCTTATTCAGTGCATGACGACTGGCAAAACAGTCCAGCTGTGCAGGCCACTTACTGGGAGGGTGGGGGTGGGTAGGTGGGGGCAGACTCTCAGCTCCTACACCACTCGGCCTCCTAACGCGAGTATATCAACCCCTGCATTTGCTAATAAGACTGCCGGCAACAATACACTATACCCAATCAGAACAGGGCATCATTGCAAAAACATGGCTCTCTCATCGAGTTGCTATCAATCTCATGACTCACTTTGCAGACACCATCAGTAGTGCATCGTGCTCCCTGGGCCTTAGCACTGGAGATGCTGGTGCATGCTCTTCACGACCCAGATCGTGGGTTCGAGTCCTGCAATGGGCGATCCTTTACTGCCAACTGCACGGTGACAGCCGTCAAGGCTCTTCTGCTGCTATATACACGAGGCTGCTAAATCAGCTAACCTTTGCCTTTGTCACCGGTTGTTAAGGGTGCTCGTGGAATATTGGCTGTGTACTCTGTGTGTAGTTGAAAAGTCGCTCTGCAGCAACATTTTAACCATTGTAAAACTTGCCATTTTAAATAAGCAGCCCTTCATCGGTTAGCCCGTAAATCAATAGCCCATTGTGCCATTGCACCGGTCTTCACAGAGACCTTTCAATGATACTGGGCCGGTGCGTGTGTGTGTGTGTGTGTGTGTGTGTGTGTGTGTGTGTGTGTGTGTGTGTCGCCCGTGCCAAGCTGTCCGTGGCTTGTTTCCAATGAAGCTCCGTGGTGCATCTGGTCTGAACATGGTGCGCAGTTGTCGGTTCAGAGCCTGATCGTGATTGTCGGTCAATTGCTTGCTGGCTGGCTGCTAGCGCCGGAGCCCTCACCCAGTGCACGTGAGCTTCCAACTTTACTACTACTATCTTTCTGGCTGCAGCCTCGAGCTCCGGAGTTAGCTCGCCTGCTCAGAGTTCGTGGATTAGCCGATCATTGCACATCGGTAGTTAGCCCCCCTCGGTGACCGAGGTGCCTGCCGACTCTCGAATTCGGCCCTGAAGATCCCCTCAGCACCGCACTTCAGCAGTCGGTCAGTATGCCTGCGCCGTCAACCGAGAAACGACTTCGGTCGCGTAGCGTGTGCCCGAGCATGTGCATGAGCATGTGCCTCTGTTGATCAGTGCTGACAGACAGACAGACAGACATTAGCATTGCAGAGCGGATAGTTCCTGATTTACTCAGAGTGACGCCACGAGGCTCAGATTCGCTCGCGCACCCGCGGCGGGCGGCGCTCGGCGGCGCGGGCGGTCTGCTTTGGAGGTGCTAACTTGATTACCTTCGATCCCGGAAGCTCTCGAGCCGAGCCACCTGACCCATGCAACTCCCTGCAGCTCATTCGCCCCACGCAGGATGGACGCCAGAGGTCGTAGCCGAGCGCATCTCGACATACAATGCAGTAGAGGAAGGACCCTTTACGAACAGAAGTTACGTTGCCGGCCCTACCGGGCCACGCGGCTTTGGTTTCTTGGCACCTCGTAGTTACCTCCTCCTGCTCCCATCGACTCGAGCAAGAAGAGAGTGGCCCACTGCTGCACTTTCTCTCCCCCCCCCCCCGATGCTTATCTAATCAGACTTTTCTTTTTAACTAAGCGCTGGGCAGTATGGCAGAGGCCGGAGCCTGGTAGAGAACCAGCAGCAGCAGCAGCAGGCTTGGTTGTGACTGCTTCTTGCCTCAGTGATTTGACTGCCTCTCCATATGAAGGTCAATACCAGGTCGAAAAGCCCGATCGGCTGCCAGTAGTTTCCAGCACAACGCCAGGCTGCTAGCAGTCAGTATTCGGCTGCCATTGTTTGTGCTGCATTTATAGTCAGTTATCGTAGCTGCCAAGGATGCCAGATCGGTGGGTTTTCCTTAATTTAGTCGTTGGATAATTGCACGGTACCGAACATCAGCCGAACCAGTCCACAGATTTATCAAGTGGGGCAGCCTGCCATCTCCCTTTGATGTTTGCTATAGATGTCTGCCAGTCCCTTTCCTCTTAGGCTAGTCGAGCATTGACGACTGAGATTGTGGACAGTGATGATGATGGAAGACCGGGCGGTTGGCTACATTCGTCGCGTAGGCACGCACGTGACCACACTCTTGGGGAGCTTGATCGATTCGGTGCCAGCCTCGGTTTCATATGTCTGGTCTGCAGGACCGTACGGGTTGTCACCCTCTCCCTTCTCACCTACTGCATTTCATCAGCCCAGACCAATGTCGGTCGGTCGGTAGTGACAATGACCTAGCCTAATGTGCTGAGTCTAGCCTCGTTAGTGGCTAGCCGAGTGGAGAGTATCCCTCCCAGCCTGCATCCTGACCTGTATCTTGACCTACTTCATGACCCGGTGTCTCTTTTGTAGACCATCAAGCTTGTGCAGTTGTCCTAGAATCAACTTATATGCCCACGTGTTAGAAGGCAACTCAGGGCAGCAGCAGCTGCTGCTGCCACTGCATCCTCTGCTGTTGCACCACCTGACCTAGAATTATCATTAGTATTAGCCCAGTAGCGGGGCCTGTCTGATCTGTCTTTGCACCTTTCGCTGCATTTAAAAGGGATCAGCTAGAAGCAGAAAAGTAACGTAGAAGTGGAAAGTTAGCGGCCGAGTACAGTCGCAGGAAGATGTTTATGCTGGAACCAAGGTGCTGCTCACGAGGCCTGGTGGCACTTAGTGGCTGCGGCAAGGGGGGGGGGAGCACTTCATTTGTGTAGCGCCCTAGGAGAACATTAATCTCTATGCAAGTGCTTTGGGCTCGAGCCCACGACCCGGCTCGTCAAAGGCAGGCACCTTGCCCCCCCTGGGCCAAACTAAGGCGATGTAGTCTTCAACACGGAAGTGTGTGTGGCTTCTCTGCCGTGCCGCCGGCCAATCGATCTCCTGCCAGGAAGGTGAAGGTGAAGAAGCTCCAGCAGAGCTTTTCACTCGATGCATTTTCGAGTTTGTTCTCCCTGAGCTCGCTGACAATAGCATTCCAGAAGAATCAATTATGTCGATTCACTGGCTGCTATCAAGGGATCACGTTCCTGCGAGAGTACCAGACACACATGCGAAGGTAAGCAGGCAACCAAGAGTACAGCATTAGTATCTCTTTTGTCGACTACCAGCGGTCAATCGATCGGTCAGCAATGCCTGTTAGCTAGCCCTTGGCCACGATCCTGGAAGCCAATCTGCTCGATGGAAAGAGGGGTGAGAGAGGCCACGTAACATTTGTTTTTATTGGATGCTTGCTCGGGTCGGCTGTTGTGCACGAGATGGACTTTTATTGGATGCTTGCTCGGGTCGGCTGTTGTGCACGAGATGGACTGGCTGGCTGACGCTGCGGCGGCTGTCTCTGTCACGGAGAACGTCTCCCCCATCTTAGTAGGCGATGGCTGTAGGCGACGACGACCGACGGGTGCAACAGCAGCTGGACGGAGTGAGCTTAGCTATGATCGCTTGATCGATGGTTCGGCAGTCAGGCTGTTAAGCTGCAGCAGGCAGCTCGATCAGCCGTCGTCGATCCAGCAGGAGGTAGCAAACCTGCGAGGGAGCAAGCCTGCTCTTCAGATCGGCCTGCCGCCGGGCCAGCTATCTCACCATAAGCTGGCAGTAGCACCCCTGATCGACCAGAATGCCTTTCTCATTGTGCTTTTTCCTGGAACCGGCACTGAGAATCCGGAGCCAGGTGCATTCTAGCTGCATCTAGAGCCGTGCCGTGCCGCCCCGCTGCCATCGCCATCGCCAGTTGTGGAGCAGCAGCAGCGAGCAGATCGCCAAAGATTTACCGGTGCAGTGCCGGAGGAGCTGTGTGTGCCATTCGGCGTCGATGTTGCCATGTGCTTTTTTCCATTCTGTGCTGTTGCTCCTCCCCCTCCCCTTTTGCTCCCCTCTTCTCTCCCAACTGTTGTTGCATGCGAGCCCAGCGAGATGTAGTCTGCTCGGCAGCAGCGTTGCCTCCAACACAGTTGCTGCTGCTGCGACACAGCCCCACTGCTCTGCCTCCCCGTTTCTTGTTTCCCCACATCTCTTAGCACACCGCTGCCATTGAGTTCGATGCATTCGCGCTAGACCTCGTGCGTCAGAGGGATTGTTATATAATAATATTATTACGTATAATTATTATAAAGATTAATATTTATCGACAATTGTTTGTTTAATTAGATTATTATTTATTATTTTTATTAATATATATTTGTTAGATTAGATTATGCATTAATTTTATAATAATTATAACAATATATTATATTATATAGATATCGATCGTGTCTTTATTTAAGCTATTAATAATTACTATTATTAAGTTTATCATTATTAAGATTATACATATTATTACATATAATTAGGTTTGCGTAATTGTTCCTGCCACGGCAGTGGCTGAAGCAGATCGTTTTTCGCGTTGCATTCTGCTCTGCAGTTTGCTCACACGTTTGCTGCCACACCTGTGTTGCAGAGACCTGCCCACCGACGTGTCCTCACAGCTAGCTGAGGCGTGAATCGCCGGTCGCCAGGGGAGCGCCAGCAGGTCACTTGCGCTGAGCTCGCTAAAGCTGCCCCTCCAGGCCACCAGCCAGCCATCAGTAGCAGCCAATCATCATGTCCCGACTGAGGCGACAGGCCTCTGATCGAGGCACAGGAGATGGAGCTTGGTACGGCTTCCTGCACGACGGCGTGAACTTCAGCATACCGGGCACCGGCGGCGACGAATGCGTCGCCTTTGTGCCGCCGACACAGAAGCTGGTCGAGACTTTCGCTGCCGTTGCCCTGGCGGCCGCCGGACTTTGGTTCGCCTCGTCTCGCGTCCGCTTCCCAAAGGCGCTGCCGCCGGCGCGGCCCGGCGGCAGCGGCCTGCAGCAGGCGGTTCTGGTTGCACTGTGCCTGACCTTTGGTGTGGAGGTCGGCTACAAACTGACAACGAGAACCATCATCTGGCTTGTCAATCCCTGTCATCTGCTCACCATGGCTCAGGTGAGTCAGGAAAGAGAGACCAGAGACGGGGAGAGCTGGAGAGACAGAGCGGGAGAGACAGAGAGAGAGAGACAGAGACAGAGAGAGACACAGAGAGAGACAGAGACAGAGAGGGTGAGACAGAGCGGGAGAGAGAGAGACAGAGACAGAGAGGGACACAAAGAGAGAGAGAGAGAGAGAGAGAGAGAGAGAGAGAGAGAAAGAGAGACAGAGAGAGAAACTGTGAGAGACAGAGAGGGACACAAAGAGAGAGACAGACAGAGAGGGTGAGACAGAGCGGGAGAGAGAGAAACTGTGAGAGACAGAGAGGGACACAAAGAGAGAGACAGAGAGAGACAGAGCGGGAGAGGCAGAGAGAGAGAGAGAGAGAGAGACGAGAGAGAGACGAGAGGGACACAGAGAGAGAGAGAGAGAGAGAGAGAGAGAGAGAGAGAGAGAGAGAGAGAGACACAGAGAGAGAGAGAGAGAGAGAGAGAGAGAGAGAGAGAGAGAGAGAGAGAGAGAGAGAGAGAGAGAGAGAGAGAGAGAGAGAGAGAGGGGGGGACACAAAGAGAGAAAGAGAGGGTGAGAAAGAGAGACAGAGACAGACAGAGCCAGATAGACAGACAAAGCCAGGCAGGCCTAGGCATGACCCACCATAGGTCCCATGGGTACCAACCTCTCAACTTACTGGTCCAGATTCCTGTTTCGGCTGCTTGCGCCTAGCTGGCATAGGCTGGCTTCACCGGAATGTCGGACCGCTTGAGAGTAGCTGCTGCTGCTGGTTGTGGCGTCGGTTCTGCTGCCTGCGACCTCACGATACTCAGCCGCAGTCTGCCTGTATTGAGAAGGGGTGGTATGGGGGGTCAGAGGTTGGTTTGGGGGTCAGAGTGTGCTCGTTGGTTGATTTCCACCTTCCAGCTGCCTAATTTCCTTGGAAGAAAAGCTTTCTGCGAATGGCTCGGTCCTTGCACCTTCACAGCATAAGGTATCGCCACCTCTCGTCTGCCTTCGAAGATGCGCTATGATTTGGGTGGGCGACCCACCGTAACGTTTAGCTAACAGAGCCTTGCAATTGGCCACGGATTCGTGCAGGCTAGCTCGGCTGTGCCAAGGTTAGCCCGGCAATCGGTTTGGAAGATCCGTGGGAATTGTTTCGGGTTCCGTCGGGATTTTTCCGAACTGGCTTTCGTGTAGGTAGCTATTGGTGGTACCTAGCTCGCTTCGAGTCCTCAGCCTTCGATCGACCTCTGCCACTTCACAGGCATTACTTGTAGATGCCGGTTAGGGTGGGCATCCGTTGTGGATCATATGACAGATAACAGAAGTGTGCACGGATGCACGGATGGAAGGGAGGGAGGAAGAGGAGGCCTGCAGCACCATCCCCACTGGCAAAGCCAGCAGATCTTTCTCCCTCCCCCCCCCCCAGTCATCATAAGTCGCCAGCTTCACACCGAGGCTCTGAAAGTACGATTTTGACCAGACTAACTGCAGTAAAGAGGGGTCTCGTTTTACGAATCCAGTCTGTTCCCGGACTGATCTCACTAACTAGGTCGTTATTAATCCAGATCGTAATTTCCCATTTGATGCCATTGGAAAACTTGTTAGTTAGTTCCCAAGCCCCTACAAAAATATTGAGAAAATTCATTCCTACAATTAAAGAATTGATAAACAACTCAAATGGTCACAATTTTCAAACTGCCTGAGGTAAATGAAGAGAACTAAAAATCGAATGAAGATTAACACTCTGTGGACTAAAAACGTAACTGCACAACATATACATAGCATCAAAGACAAAAACACATTGAAAAACACAAAAACAGCACATAAAGAAATGCAAGAACAATGCCGACTTCTTTTTTCCAATCTTTTTCGGCTAAGTAGTAAGAGGCAGCCATTTGCCCCTGCCATATTCAATTTTGCACGCATAAGGGATTGCTCTCAAACGACGCTATTTTGCCCAGTCGGAAGGACTGGCCAGCAGTTGTCCCTTTGGGAAAAATCTTACCTGGGAATCTTAATTGGTATTCCATCTCCAGAAAGAGAGGGGAAGGGGGAGAGAGAGAAAGAGAGAGGGAGAGACATTGTGATTGAGAGATTGAGATTGAGAAAAAAAGAGAGAAAAAGAGACAGAGAGATCAGCAGCTTCACTGTGGCCACACCGATGATATTCTAACTACCTAGAGGTTACCCAGGAGGTGCCTGGCTGATGTGAAAGATGTCGGGGCTTGTGCTTAGACTTCCAGCTATGCAGCAGTGCTGTGGTCAAACCTGCTGGTGCTTGCCCCAGCAACTAGTGCCCCAGGTAGTTGATGAGCTTTGACCTTCCCTTTGACCTCACTGAACAAAGGATTATTGAATCAGCTTGGGGTATGTTGTCTGGCTACTGGGGGTGTGGCTTCTGGCATCCGTCGAGAGAACACCAGGCTAAACTGCGGAGGCAGGCACATCTGCTTCTTATCTTTCTCTAGGTGCTTTTGGTGGTTGGCAGCTGTGAACATTACATCAGTGTTTATTCGCCGATGTGCATCTGTGTTTTGTGTTCTTGCACTCGTTTGCACGAGGCCATGCTAGCATGCTCTTGCCTATGGGTTCTTGCCTGTGAAATGTGCACCTATCTGATCTGAAATCTGCTCCGATCCGAAATCTGCTCCGATCCGAAATCTGCTCCGATCCGAAATTTGCTCCCATCTGAAATCTGCTTCGATCCGAAATCCGCTCCGATCCGAAATCCGCTCTGTTCGATCGACCGGATCTCGTTTTCGCTCATTCACCAGAAATTTATAGAGATGTCAGCAGTCACCGGTGCCAAAGAGGCCTGCGAAAGCTTCATGCTTTCTTCTGGATTTTCTCTTGCATTCATCCCTGGGTCTTTTGTCCAGTGCTTAATCCGAGCAAGAAGATTCACCCTAAGATTCATCCTTCTCCAGAGACTCAGTCCTTTACTGTTTTTGAAGAGTGAAGATTTTCATGCTCAGCCTCCAGCTGCATTCAGCCAATGTTTTTTTGGAGCCTGCTTATTTCGTCCTTAGAATGAGGCAGGCGGCTTAGAGAATCTTGGGATGAAGCAGACCGATTGCTGAGGCAGAGGCAGTTAAAGTGGGCCCACGGCAGAGAACCCGGTGATTGTCACTCAGTGCAAGTTGCTGGATGTTTGTGGTAGAGCATGCGCACAGAATGCATCGTGTGGTGGATACAGCAGCAGCAGAATCTTGGCAATCAGGCCATTAACCAGCCGGCCATTAGGATGTGGCAAGCGGCGAGTTAGACTCGTATTGAAGTCAAGACTCCGGCCGGCCGATTTGGTCTATCGATTTACTTAGCTTTCCACGAAGTTAGTTGAATATCTTCAAACGGCTATGCGATTTGCAGCCAAAAATGAATGCCGGTAAGGACAAGATATCTGCCTGTGCACAGCCACACTGTCAAGGCTCCATTTCGGCTGCGAGCCGCTTGCGGAGTAGGATTTGCAGTTTCCTTCTGAACGACAGGATCGACTGAAAGGCTCTGCAGAGGCTATCAGCTAGCTGGTCGAGCGAGGCTGGAACCTGCTGTCCGAGGAGGGCTGCACATGCAGCCAGGGCAGCATCGTTAATGAGCACTGGCCGCCTGGTGACTGGATAAACATCAGTCTTGTGTACCCGGTAGTAAGTAGCAAGGTACAAGGGTCGAAAATGCCAAATTGAAGAACCAGCCGCCGCCAGGTCTGGCCAGTCCTATTACCTGTGGCATTCTTCTTCTCTGACCTGTCCACCAAGTTGGACTGTCGTCTGCTCGGCTCTCGGCTTTCTCCGCAGCCTGCCGCCTTCACTCGGTGACATCCTTTTCGAGATATCGAGGCCTAGCCGCTCGGCACAAGTGTCTGAGGAGGTCGATTGAGGTCGATTGGCCGTTGGCCATCACTATACCTACTCTGCTGCTGCTGCTCTCCCACTGGCCTAGGGTGCCAATATGGCCAAGGGGGTCTGAGCTGCTGCTGCTGCTCCAGCAGACAGCAGTCCAGTGATCTGGTGTGTATGTATTTCATCGGCAGTTGCACGGTTTTCGCCGGGAAATCGGTCTGCCTCCAGTGATCTCCACCTCGGTGGGTTGCTGGTTGAGGGCAACTCTTGCTATAGAAGTGATCTGGGCCGTGATGGCCCAGGAGTTAAGGTGCTCGCTCTTCACGACCGAAGTCGTTGGTTCGAGCCATGCAGTGGGCGATCCTTTATTGCCAACCGCAAGCGGTGGAGATTGGCAGCCATTAAGGCTCTCCTGCTGCTATGAGCAAATGAGGCTGTTAAATCAGCTAATATTTATTCGTTATGTATGTAGCAATGGCTCGAGAGGCCAGCATCATTGCTGCCAGTTTGCTTGATTGTCTCCAATAAAAGCTTAGACCTAGCTCGGCTTAACATGACCCGAATCCCGTACGAGCATCAGGGATGTGCAAATTCGTAGTCGTCTGAGCCGACTGTCAGTGAGCTCAGCGACTCCTTTTCTTCTTGAGACGTGACGTCGTAGTGGTGGTAGGGAGAGCGCAAGTGACACTCGCGCCATCATCGAGCCCATGCTCAGTGTCATAGGGAGTGTCATAGGCACTTTAGTCCCATCCACCAGTCGGCCGTCTAGTCCTAGTCTGCCTGCCAGATCTCCTGCAAGCCAGGCATCAACTAGATGTCAGCTGCCAGTGCGACGCACCTGTCGTCTACCATTCATCCTCTTGGTCTTAGGCTTCGTGTTCTCAGTCGGCCTCTGGTATCTAATCCACTTTCGATGACATTATCGGCAAACTGTAATGTGTTTCTTGTATTATTTTATTTATTTATTTATTTTTGTTATATGCATATCATTTATTATGAGTATTGGTATTTGATACATGTCGTTAATTACTAATACATATTACTATTATATATAATATAATCCCTCTGCTATTCGACTCATCTAAGCCATTTGCGACTCTCTCTCTTCTTAGGAGCGCACCTCCTTCTCTTTTCGTGTTTCGCTGGGGCTGCTTCGCTCGGGCGCGAACGCTTGCTCGTGCTTGCGTGTCGCCCACCTTCCGAGGCAAGCTGCTGTCGTTAGCGTGCTGATGCTAGCTACTACATGCTCCTCTTTGCTTTCGTTTTGCAGATAGTGCTGCTCGCCGCACCTTCGGACGGTCGCCGCGCCTGGGTCACAGCGCTTTTCCGCCTGCAGATGCACTCCCTGCACGGCGCATTCACTGCGCTGCTGCTGCCCGTGACCAACACCAGGGAGGTGAGCCGTGCGAGGCGACGCTCCGGAGTTATCTCCCCCCCCCCATGCTGTAGTACAAATGCAGCCGCAGCAGTGCTTGCGGTCGCAGCATTCAAAAGGCCGGTTGGTGGCCTGGTGCGTCTCTTCAGCAGACGGATTCACCAGTCTAATCGCACTCGGCAGGGCGGCTCGAGGTCGCTTGTCTGCCTCCTCCCGAACGGTGAGCGAACCTTATCGGAGAGAGAAAGAGAGAGAGAGAGAGAGAGAGAGAGAGAGAGAGAGAGAGAGAGAGAGAGAGAGAGCATGTGTGTGTCGTGATGGAACTGCCGTGCACGCAGCTAGCAGCACTGCGTGTCGAAAGGATTTCAAAAAAGTCGCGTCCTCTGCACCATTTGATTGAACCACAACCTTGGCCACCTGTTACGAGCGCAGGCCAGCGTGCCTCTGGTTTCTGTCACCTCACAACGGTCAGACGGCCCGGCAGCCCACGGCTTCTTGTGCACCACTGCCGTCACCGCCCCACCCAGGCAGCCTCGTCCAAATCAAACAGCTAAGTAGGTTCATTCACATCATGATCGTTCACCCATCGATCGTGAGTACTTCGATCTCGCCCCTCTACGCGGCCTGGCGGCGTCAAGCAGCAGACTTGCGGCTGCGAAACTTTCGTGGCATTTGTGGCCGATTGTGCACGCATCGCATGGGTGCGACACGTGCCGTGGATGCGACACGTGCCGTGGATGCGACACGTGCCGTGGATGCGCTAGATCGCTCCGTGTGCTTTTGCGGCCTGTTCGTCCGGCGGTGGCTGTGTGGCGCGCAACTGCAACTATTTGATCAACAGCGATCTCGTGAAGAGTGTGTCACGTGCTCGCACTCGCTCGCGCAAATCTTTGCAGCTGCCCTTCGAGATAGTCGTCTACTACGTCCAGCACGCGCTCATCGTCATCATTCCGTGCTATCTTCTCGCCAAGGGCGGTAAGGTGCTGCGCGTCTGCCGCCGCCCCTGGCGCCAGTGTGCGTGCGAGGAAAAGTGGGGGACTTGCTGCTGCTTGTGGATCTATTGCCTCTTCCACTTCCTTTCCTCTCCTTGCTGCTGCTGCTGAGTTTCTGGTGACGTCTAGACTTACGGTAACACGCCGGCTTTCAGGTTTTTCTGCTTGTGCAATGAGAGGCTTACAGTTGGCGTGAAACTCGAAAGCTGGGCTTGTTTGCTGTGAGCGCCAAAAATGCGACACTGCACCACTCTCACCGATCTGCACCGGCCGACCGTTAAGTGGCAACATGTACTTCAGGGTTTTGTCACTCACTATGCAGTGACATGATAATAATGTCACTCATTGTTAACAATGAATAATAGTAAAGCGTAAAAGCTTGATAAATTTACATTAATATTAGTGTCACTCATTATGACTTCAAAAGGAAGGTGTCACTCACTATTAGGTCCATTCCGTGACTCACGTGCCGTTTTTAAACTGCGCCTCCCACTCACGTCACGTCATTTGGAGACTTTCACCTTCTGTTCTCATGTTCCTAAAGCCTGCGACTCGCTACTGACTGACACCGAGTATCATTCTCTGGTGAAATTTAAAAGAACGTTAAATACGACCAGTTTCTCTCACAGCATTTGTTCCATTTGCATGAATTGTCCTTTGCGTGCCTGTGCATGCTGACACTGTCTGCATCATCACTAGCCAGTTTATGATATACTTTCTTTCCAGCCTGTGTAAAGTGCGTAGAAAAACATGTAGTTCTAATAGGGTGCTACGCAAGTGCATTATTATTGCTGCTGACTTTATTATTGTTATTGGCGTTATGTGAGAAGCAGCCGGTGCACGATGCCGAGCTGGTCTGGTCTAGCGGTTAAGGTGCTCGCCCCGACCGAGGTCGTGGGCTCGAGCCCCGAGGCATATGTGAAGCGCCTGAATAGAGATTAGGTTCTCTTAGGGCGCTATATAAATGAATTATATATTTTTTTAATATTTTATACTCAATTAAAGACTGTGCATACAAGCACATAGCTGCGCAAAGCACGGCCTCAGCGACTCGCCGGCACCGACTGGCAGGCCGTCGTTAAGACCGTCAGAAGCCTACTCATAACTATTTCACGATTCAATGTGCAATTCGGTGTTCAATTCCATCTTCGACAGGATGCATGTTGAATCTGTTTGTGCAATTTTTCAACTTTAACTTACACGCGTGTGTGTGTGTCCGCTATCGTATGAGTGTGTGTGTGTGTGTGTGTGAGTGTGAGTGTGTGTGTGTGTGTGTGAGTGTGTGTGTGTGTGTGTGTGTGTGTGTGTGTGTGTGTGTGTGTGTGTGTGTGTGTGTGTGTGTGTGTGAGTGTGAGTGTGAGTGTGTGTGTGTGTGTGTGTGTGTGTGTGTGTCCGTGCACGTGTGTGCACTATCGTATGAATATATTACACTTGTGTTTATGGGCCCTCAGTCGGACGCTCTCACATTTAAAGTTGTGCAGGTTGCTAGAGCTGCTTGGTCAACGCAGGCCACCCATTGCCTTGTCGTCTGCTGCCGCTGACCTGCATTGACCTATCGGTAGAATTCTTGCGCCTGTCTCTGCAGGCGCCTACACTGTGGAGCCGCTGCACGACCTGTCATGGTGCGCTGCCTCCACCGCCTTCCTGCTGTTCATCTACTTCGTGCCCGTGCAGGCCCTGGCGCTGGTGAGTTAGCGCTCCGGCCACAGCGTCCAACCTCGCTGTTGCGGCGCCACAGCGAGCGGCTGCCGTGGCGCCGCAACGAAGGAAGCTCTGCGATGCAAGGACACCGCCGCTGCCGAGCGCCGAATCGCAGACACGTCAGCAGAAGCTGTCGGGCCCTCGTGTGCTTGTCTAGAACTGCGATGGAGAGCAGATATCTTGTAGATGATATGTGCACTATGCAAGACGCCGTGTGTGGAGCTCTCTTTTTTTTAAAGTGAGGCTGCGAGGCACGTCGTGCGACGGCGGAAGCTGAGAAGCTTGGGCAGCTGCTGCTTGCCACGAGGACTGCCCCCCCCCCCAGTTTCAGCGCTCCCTCTGGCGTGGTCTCGTGCGGGCGAGGCAAGCGCTGCCGCCTCGGTCGATTGCGAGGAAACAGCGAGCGAGCGAGAGGTTGTTATAATAATAATAATAATAATATTGCACTTGATAAAGCGCCCTCAGAGAACTTAATCTCTTTCTAGGCGCTTTACATTTGCTGCAAAGTGATACGCAATAGAATAGTAAGTAAAATCATGCTTGAAAAACAAACAAAATGAATAACATGGTTAGGGGTTACATGCACTGGGTCAGCATGCAAATGTGGTTAGTGGCAGCATGAACAGTGTCAGCACGCATAAGCACATCGAGGACGAATCACAAGGACCCACTAAATGCTGTCCTAAATAGGTATGTTTTTAAGTTTCTTTTAAATGTGGTCAGGTCAGGGGATGTTCTGATGCAGGTCGGGAGGGAGTTCCAGGCTGTGGGAGCATACGAGCTAAATGCACGGTCTCCAAAGGATTTAAGGTTTGTACGAGGTATTTCTAGACTGTTGGATTCCGAAAAGCGAGTGGTACGATGCTTTGCCTGATGGGGTAGTGTATCTGAAAGATAGGCTGGAGCCATAGAATGAAGAGACCTAAAAGTGAGCGACAAAACCGTTGTTGGCACCTTTGCCTCTGCTGCTCGCTTCACGGCGCTTCCTCCGTGGTGGCGGCGCAAGGAGTCCAGCCACCCCCACCCCCCTATGCCGACCTTTGATTTGGCTAGTAGTGTTCTCGGTTCGTGTACTGGGCTGACGACCTGACCCTTGGAAGAATGCAGACTCTACTTTGACCTCGGACGCAGTGACGCGTACACGATGTCCGATGCCCACGTGCGCTTGATTTATATAAAAAAAAAAAGTGAGGTCGCACCGATGCGATACCCGAGCGCTTCCTGCCACCTTTGCACGTTATGCTGGCCGGGCTCGGTCGAAGAGTGGAGCACCGAGCCCTCAGCTCTGACGTCAGAACCTAGACTGTCAGATAGAAGCAGCTACCTGCAGCCAGCTGGCTTGACCTCGGGCGGCCCGACCTGTACACTGCAGAAGTGGCCGACTCCTCTCATTGCTGGGGGGGCACGGCCTGACCTTGACCTCGGCGGCCTGATCTAAACTCGTCGGCTGCAGCTTGGCGTCCCCCCCCCCCCCCGGTATTCTCCGATGCAGAGGAGGGCTAGAGTAGCGCTGCTGCGGCTTGCCGCCATGTTGTACCTCTCTGCAGCTATGCTCACAGTTATTTGCCCACCCACTCCCTCCTGATTGGTCGCCGTAATTTCATCGGCTTCGAATGCAACCGCGTCGACCATCGACATTTCCGGCGCAACGGCTCTCGGAATTGGAATTCGGCTCCCACGGCCGTGTCTTGCAGACTTGCAGCTTGTTAGTTATCGCCAGCCGCACGCCGGATGCCGAAACATCCAGCACGCTCGAGGGCACTTGGCGATGAGCTGCTGCTGCTGCTGCTGCTCGCCTCACCTCGCTCACCGCCGGGCAACGCTGGATGCAGGCAAAGTCCGGGACTGCGGACGCCGGTTGCCGACCCGTGCGGGCAGGCCGGCCGGCCAGCCGAAGGCGCTGCGCAGACACCGCTGCTGCATCGTGCCCTTGTGCCCGAACCGCTAGGTATTCGCTCGCTGCTTTGCAGGCGACCGGCGTCAATCTTAACAACATGCTCTGCCCAGCCATCTCGGACCCGTTCTACGGCGTCTGCTATCGCCAGTGGGCCATCGGGCACTCGACGCTGGCCATATTCTCGTTTGGCAAGCTGTACACTCTCCTCGCGTCGACCTGCGTCACCCAGCTGCTGCCGCCGCCGCCTGCCACCTCCGGCGGCTCGCGCCAGTCGAACGGCGCCGAGCCCGACGACGACGCCGCTGCCGTCGTCAACGGCCACGCCAAGAGACTTTGACAGTGTAGCCACCGCCTCGGCAGCTACTGCCCCACCCTCGCGCTCCAGCAGAGCAGACGCAAGCGGAGCTGACCGCCCGCTGGCGTCTGCTCTGAGCATCGGCGGCGGCATGCGGCCAGTGCATCGTCTCGGCATCGTGAATGCCGAAATTGCGCACGCACGTCTCGTAGCGCGCTCTCGCACGTGCACTGCAGCTCTTTGCCCCTCACTCCTCCGACTGGGTGCATTTCGCTCGGCCAGGCGTGCATGCATGCCCCGATGACCGAGCCCTGCCGGCCAGTTGTCCATCCCTCGCCTTCTCCCACCACTTTGGCAAAGTGCAGCGCCCTCTAGCTCGGCGATCCGGCGATCACTGTGGATCGAAGTGTGCGATCACAGAGGTTGCAGATATATCTCACAGAGATCACAGAGTGCAATCTGCGGCTGGCGATCGAGGCGATCCGGCGATTGCTGCTGCCAAGCGGAGCAGAGGGTGAGAGCACTGAGGCAGAGAGTAGTCGCTACCTCGGTCTCAGCAGCAGCTGCTGCCGTTGCCGCTGCTGCTTCTGCTCTCCTATCGCATCCGGCCACGGCTTGAAGACTGTCGGCGACTGACGTCAACTCGAAGGTGTATCACGTGGCCCAAGTCAGTTGCCTCTCTAGTCCTTTACTAAAACGCCCGTCGCGTGTGCACTTCGAGTAAGGTGCAAGGCGGCCGATCGCCAAGGCCCTTTCGTTAGCATTCTCGCTTCTCAGCCCTCCCAGCCAACGGATGCTATGTCACGCCATATTACGTTTGCTTAATGCACGGCTGCAAGCCAATTATTAAACGAAGTTTAATGGCCTTCGCACTGCTCATTCTGACATTGGCTTCGATGTGCCTGTGACTGCATGGCAAGGTCGTGCTTGCAACTGAGGCAAGTCTGTCGTCGTCTGCTGCTTTTGAGTCGTCGTCTGGCCTGTCGTCGAAACTTAATTCAGCCTGTTGCAACCTTATAGCGACGATTCGGGGCTCTGCGACATCATCGGTTCTATGGTCACGCTTATTCGAAGCTGCGGCCATCCCTGTCACGTGAGCACATTGTCACGTGAGTTCGTCTCTTCTCCGTGCAGCTGCCACTGATTGGCAACGAGCATTGGCAGTTGGCATCATGGTCGAGTTCGGCAAGGAGCTGGTGGGCCCAAATAGCATTAAGTAAATTAAAGTTAAAAAATAAAATAAAAATTCAATTCAATTCAATTCAAGCACATACAAGCATGGAGTAAGCAAAGACATCGCAAGATGGCGATACTCAGCATTCCTGTTGTCTTGTTGGATCATGCAGTTTATGATTTGTTTTTGGATATACAGTTTTTCCTTGGTGAAAGTGAAGTTTCGTGGTGTTGTGATTATCCTTTCAAGAGTCAGCCGCTCGCAGTCTCTTGTCGTGTTCGCCGAAGCCCGCGGACGAATAGGCAGCCATCAAGAGATTTTCGAAAAGGACTCGTCTGCCGCCTGAATGATAAATGACTAATGATGACGAATTCTAGGGCACCACAGTTTCATAAGCAAAAGGTGCATCCACTGCCATCGGCGTGTGGCTGATCAGAGATGCTAGTCTGTTAGATGCTAAGGTCCTGAGATACAAATATCTCAGTTGCTGGCTTGCAGTCGAGCTATGTAAGAGAGGACACTGATATGTGTGACATGCATAAACGAAAACAAAGCGTGTTGAACTGAATCCGTTGCTCGACAGGACGCCTGTTGTGCCTGCTGCTTTCGGATGTTACCATCTGTTACAGCATCTGTAAAGTACCTAGAAAGAGCTTCAGTTATCTGTGGATGCTATACAAATGCATTATTAGTATTATTACCCCTGAGTAACTGGGTGGCAGATTCAAATCTAGAGATCTTTATATTAGATAAATATTAAATATATATATATAATATGGTTTATTATTGAATATATTTAGCTGCCGCAAGTCGAGCTCCCAGGTTGTAACGGTCTTCGGTGAGTCTTAGGGCAGCCTTCCACAAAACGAATTGTGGATGATCTTAATGTATGCTTATACAATACCGGAACACATCATGCCCAGTCTCTTATATCGGCATCATAAGGAAGAGCCGCGGAGAGAAGGCTGCTGTGCATCCAACGATGGGGGGGGGTATCTTCTGCACAAAGAATCGAGAGAAGCGATCGGCTAGATCATCACAGGGTAATAATAAATTTGTATAGCGCCCTCAGAGAACCTAATATCTGTCTAGGTACTTTACAGACGCCGTATAGAAAGCACTACCAAATGAGTGGTGGTAACATCCGCAAGCAGCAGGCATTGTGTAAGCAGGCACATGCACATGAAGAATGAATCGTAAAGACCGCCAAATGCTGTAGATAATCCTGTCTTATCTGAGAGCATCAGCGGGGCAAGATCGACTCGCTGGTTTGGTATTGCTTAGCGTAGAGAAAGAAACACTGGACAACGTTAACTTTCAAACTCTAATTGACGTCAGTTGGCCAGGTTCAAAGTTGAATAACTTCTCCTAGGTTAAAGCTTCGCTAGATACCTCGTACGCGTTCTACAGTTAGTAAAACTTTCTCGATTTGACGCGCTCGCTAGCGTGTTTTCTTTTTGCTTCTTCTGCGGTGGAGGTATTTTGCATCACTTTTTGACAAGGGGGCGCCATTTGTAGTTTTATCCGCGGGCGCCGAAACTTCTCGCTACGCCTCTGCAGCAGCAGGCCATACAGGGGAGGACTACTGGGGGGCCACAGTTCAAAGCGTTGGCGACGCGCCTGCCATTTGTTCTGCAAAGTGTGCGCGCCTGGGCGCATTGCGATTGGTTGGGACTGTAATGCGCACCGCCGCCGCCGCCGCGGGTCCACGTCACGTGACACCACCGCCCCCCCCCCGCCCCCGCCCCGTCGGCGTCCAAAGCTCGAAGTCGTACCCGAGTGGCGTCGAAGCGGACCGGAAGCGGAAGCGGCTGCTCGATATCTCGTGGCTGCTGCCATCCTCGCTCGCACTCTTTCGGATCCGTCTTCGCAGCAATGATCCGAGTATACGGGGATTCATCTGCCTGCGCTCTTTCGACCGCACAGCTGCTGCTCCGCGGTGACGTCACAATCCTCGTCGCACGCGACACGAATCGGAAGGAGTTGGAGCGTGCAGCATTTCAAACTTACCCGGTAAGACTCAGACGAAGCGCCGCCAAAGGTCGAAGGTCAAGTTTTCCACCAGACCGAGGCGCCGCCGCGTCCACCCGCGCGCCCTCTCACGGCGATCTTCGCTCGCCCTCCTCCCACTCCGCTGAGGCACACTAACATGCACTGGACCTCGCCTGCAAGATGGAGGGGCTCGGCGCGTAGCGAAAGTCGTTCTGATTCGAGGCGTCAAACGGCCTTGCAGCGGGCTTGCGTGAGCACATTTTTCTTAACGCACGCCGTCTTGTTCGTTGCCGCTGTGCGCCGCACTTCCGCCAAAGGATGGCTCTGCGCTGGAGCTGGAGGCCGGGAGCACCCGCCCGGTCGGTCGCCACCCAGCGACGCGCGAAGGATCAGAAGAGCAGACTGTGCGAGCAGACCGCACAGCGAGCGAAGCGCCCGTCAAAATGCCACGCCTTACGTAGCTTGCTGACTGAGTTGAGGTTGGCCGCCGGGTGCTATCTGTAGTAATCCGTCTGACCGACGCAGCGAGAGCGAGGCGCGTCATGCACAGCGCTCGGCGGCGGCGGCGGGGCGAGGACGCCGCCGCGCAAAGAGCGGCTGCGGCAGCGCTTGTTTCCGTTCGTTTCCTAGCGCAGTCGCTGCTTCGCTACGCCGACATGTCGACGACGACGGCGACGCCTGGCAGCAGCGACGGGTCTCAGGAAATGATCACCTACGTGGCCGCCGGCGCCTGCGCCGCACTCGTTCTCCTCATGATCGTCTGCGCAGTGGAGTACTGCGTCTGCAGAGGTAGGCGGCGCGGTGCCGAGAGCGGAAGCGGAAATGCCGTCAGAGCTGTCTGTCCGGCTCAAGTCGCCAAAGCTGGGTCGCGAGTCGCACGGACGAGTCATGTGACGCCGTCGCGTAGCAGTTCGCGCGGTCAAGCGACGCCGCCTGAGTCCGGCCTCTAACCGGGGACTCGCATGCGGCCACTGCGGTCTAGGTAGCTAGTCTAAATCGCCATCAGGGGACGTTCAATCGATCAAATTTAATATTCGTAGCTAGAGCGAATTGACTTAAGCTTGAACAGCTGTCATCGCCATCCGGATATTCCGAATTGATTTAAGCTTGAACATGTTAACGGATCCGTACATCCTGCATATAGATTCCCACGCTCCGCATCATTCAAGTTTACTGACCCCCGCGAATGCCCATACATATTTCGCTCGCTACACATGCGCGCGAGCCCACAGTGCGGACTGCAAGTGCTAGCGTCCCTAGCCAAATCCTGCTGCGTTCCGCTGGCGCGATGTCACAAACGCTCGCTGTGTGGCTTCCGCGTCCGGTCAGAACTAGGCCGCAGATAAGGCGCTCGCAGCGGCGCTAGTCTCAGCCGAAGCCCGACGGATACTGACCACGCACGAGTCTCGTAGCGCGGCTAGCTACCTGTGGGTGTTGCTCTAATGCACGCAGATACGCCGGCACTAGCAGAAACGCGGCAGCGACAAAGACAAAGCTCGTACCTTTGCATAACAAATCCTTATCCATAACGAAGACAAGTCTATTCTATTATTCAGCAGCAGACGGTTACAGGCGTTCAAAAGCGGCCACGATGCACACCGACGGCTGTGTGACCTAGAGCTAAAGTCAGCTCCAATGAAAATGCTAGAGTCTAAAATTAGAACTCCTGCCTATCTCATACTGCCCGCTTTCATACGGCCTCGGCCATAGATTATCACATAATCGCGAGTAATGATTATCAGTCATAACCTGGCCGGTTTAGCTGATACAGCCTTTTCAGCCAATGTTCCCGGTTCTTTTACCTGTGGCCCTGACCTCGCTGACCTCATTGACCTCGCTGACCTCACCTTGGCCGGCGGTGCTGCGGAGACTCTTGACGGCTCACTGTCTCAGAAAAGTGAAAGCTGAATGGTGGAAAATCCTGTAGATAGTGTGTCCGCGCACAGGACAGCCCCGCTATCGTGCATCTCCGTCTGTTATGATGCCACAAAGCCACAAGGACGAACTGGGTGTAACGCTGGTGAGTTATCTACACTGCATTGAAAGCCAGTGCACCTTTCGGTGCGCACACGGTCGCCAACAAACTTCATCGAGCGCAGCAAAGGGAAAGCGAGAAGCAGTGAGCTGAGTCGGCAGTCAGGAAGTCGAGGAGAGGCCCCTGAGCAGGAGCCCCGGCCCTCCGCAGCAGCGCGGAGAGAGGATACGGTGCCGCGCCCGCCACGTCCGTCATTTCCGCCGAGTCAAACGCGACGGAAGTAACGTAGCCGTGGCTGGCTCTCTCCTCGTCGTTTGCCGTGCGGGAGAAAGTCGGAGCGCATTGTACCGAGCGTTCACACTTCACTTCCGGAAAGAAACGAGGTTTAATGCCGACTTAATGGCTGAATGCCAAATTGACGAATTACCGAATTAACGGATGGCAGGCTTAACGCCGAATGCTCGTTTCAGGCCGCGGCTCCAAGCGGAAGCGGAAGCTGGCGGCGGAGGAATCCTCGAAGAGCCTCCAGTCGTCGTCGCGCCTCGGCGCGGCGACGGGCAAAGACCGAAACGCCGAAACCGAAGCAGGAGCCGCGCAAGGTGGCGCAGCTTCGCGGCGCGCGCGCCGCCAGGTGGCGCAGCTGCATGGCGCGCGCGCCGCCCAGCTGCGAGAGCGCGCAGGTTCAGGCTTTCCGCCGATACTTTTCTCTCGCGTCTGCCCGTCTCGCCGAGCGGACGAGCGGCGCCGCCCGCCGATTCGCGATCCTTTGGTGACCTTTGGTGACCTTTGGTGACCTTTGGTGACCTTTGGTGACCTTTGGTGACCTTTGGTGACCTTAGCGCGTTTCGCTCGTATGCTCCCAATGCCTGGAACTCGCTCCCGACTTGCGTCACGACAACCCCAGACTTGACCATATTTAAAAAGAAATTGAAAACGCACCTACTTATGACAGAATTTAGTGAATCCCGACGATTCACTAAATTCTGTCATAAGTAGGTGCGTTTTTAATTTCTTTTTAAATAGAGTTTAGTGGGTCCCAGTGATTTGTCATTTATGTGCTCATGCGTGCTGACGCTGTGCATGCTGCCACTAACCACACTTGCATACTAACCCATGTGCATGTCACCCCTATATGTCACCCCTATATGTTATTCAAGCGGAAAGTTGCCGTTGACCGAATCGACGTCCGAATGGGCGGCGCTGCGAGTGCAGATCGCGGTTGCGCCGACGCGAGGCCGCGTGGCCTCGAACGAACTGCAGCGGTCGTGCGCGGCTGCCGCCGGCTGCGTGACCGCGGCGGCGAGGCTGCGACGCCTCAGGTCGAGCAGCCTCGCCGCCGCCCGCGAGCGCCCGAACGCTCGAGCCCGGAGGGCCGCCCGTCCGCGCCGTTTCAGCTACCACCGCCGCGACGACGACGCAGCCGAATGCGGCGGCGGCGGACTTGCGGCAGCAAGCGGACGCTCTCGCGGAGCAGCAGGCCGTGCTCTCCGGTGAGCGCCTCAAGCGCCCCCTGCCGGCGCGACGGCTTGCCCGCCCGGGTGCCTCGGCGCGCGCCGCCGCTCAGCGCGGCGACGCCCGGCGGCGGCCGGAATTGAGCACAGCCCGCTCAAAATTGTTTCCGGCGGTCCGCGAGCGCTGCTGTCGTTGCAGCACTGTTCGGAGCGATGGCGCGCCGG
This sequence comes from Cristatella mucedo, assembly GCA_009760855.2. Classification (NCBI taxonomy): domain Eukaryota; kingdom Metazoa; phylum Bryozoa; class Phylactolaemata; family Cristatellidae; genus Cristatella; species Cristatella mucedo. The sequence goes on from WPIO01000165.1 coordinate 127,205, forward strand.
ACGAGCGCATCCGGGAGGCCGCCGCTGCTGTCGCCCATGTTCGCGCCGCAGGCCGCCGCCGCCGCGGCCGGCGCTTCGAGCAACAGTCTGGGCAACCTGGCGGCTCTGGGCGGGCTGAGCGCGCAGACGGCGGCCGTCGTGAGCGCCCTGATGGCGGCCACGCGCTCGCAGCAGCTTCTGGCGCAGGCGGCGGCGGCGGCGGCGCAGCAGCAGAGCGGCAGCAAGACGGGACTCGTCGGAGCGAACCTCGCTGGCGCCTTCGCCGCCGCCCCGCTGATCGGCAGCAGCCCTTCGCTGGGCGCCGCCGCCGCCCTGCAGCTGGCCGCCGCCGCCGCCGGCGGCGGCGTTCCGGCCCTACTGCCGCCGGCGGCGAGCGCGATTGGAGCCGCTGGAGCCGACGCTGCGGCGGCAGCGTCGGCTCCAGAGGAGGCCGATCGCGAGCCGCCCAAACTGCCCGGCTTCGGGGCGAAGGACAAGCACAAACTCGGCCTGACGACGAAGCGCAAGGGCGGCCCGAGCAGCAGGTACGGAGCAAGCTGCTGCGGCGGCGGCGGCGGCGTAATTTTAACTCGGGGACACAAACTTACACCTTGTGGCTGTCCAGACTAACGCTCTGCACATTTCTACCGGCTTTAATATATATATATATATATATATATATATATATATATATATTATATATATATAATATATATATATATAATGTATATAAAATAATATTATATATGTATATATAACATTATATATATATATATATATAATAGTATATATATATACTATTATTTTTATTATAATATAATAATAATAATCATTATTATTGTTATATTATTATATGTAAATGGCCGAGCTGCTATGGCTCTTCTTCGAGTTTCAAGAGATGGAGGGGTAAAACTCGTAAGGAGGACGATGTGGCATACTATACCTTCCGTTCGCCGCTTTTTAAAAGGATACCATTATGGCATTTAGCGCCACATCTGTTCGCACTTCTTTCAAGCATGGCGATATCCCTTTAGAGGTGTTAAGCTCCATATAAATCTGCTTCACGCTCAGCACACAATTTGTATTTCAACATGGAGTCACAGAGGCAACTCTTTCTACTGCTCTTAACATTAGGCTTTCCTAAGTTACATGGATGCAAGCGCACGCGCACGCACACGCACACACACACACACACACACACACACACACACACACACACATGCACACATACACACACACAGCCCCTAGATACATACCTGTACGTGTTCACAAGCACACGATCATTTATGAGTACGTAAGGAGCGTGCTTGAAAACAAGTGCGGTTTCGCTCACATACAGCAAACAAATTCTAAACAGGGCATATTTGTCTTACTTGTATTCCTCTCCTTTACAATCTTCTTTAAAGGGGCAGGAAATCACGTAGAAACACAACATATACATCGTTAGCAGTTACATGCAATATTTAAATGCAATGAAGCTAATTAATACCATTTATCAGTATTTATAAGTATCGCTCCAAAGCGCGCCGTCTTCGTTGGCGCCTCCAGCGTGGTGAAAATGTCGAGCATCACCTCCATCGAGGAAGGCGACGAGTCGGCGGCTTGACAACGCACGCGGCGACGCGAAAGCCGAGGCGGCCGGCGACCTTCTGACGCGCTCGGCGGCGGCGGCCTCCGCCGGTGCCTCGAGCGCCGACGGACGAATCGACGGCTGCGACGGCTCGGTCTCGCTCGCCGCGCCCACGGCGGCGTCGGCGGCGGCGGCGCGCGCGCGAGTTTCTGCGAAGGCAGACGACGACGACCGCCGACTCGTTCCCGAGCGGGGCGCTGCACTCTCGCTCTCTCGCTCGTATATCCGTCCGCTAGTCCGTCCGTCCGTCCGCTAGTACGTCGGCGCAGCGATTCCGAGACGACGGCGGCTGCAAATTGAAAGGACGAGGCTCGCGAGGCCCAGGCGCGCGAGCTTTATTGCGACAGACCGAAAAAGTCGGCACTCGGGACGAACCGGGACGTCGGGAGCGGCTGCGCGCGCGACTCGCGCGCAGCCGCTCCGTTTCGAGCGTTTCCGGCGCGCTGAAGACGCGACTCTGTCAGGCGTCCGGCTCTCCAAGCTCGAACTCGGGGCGGCGGCGGCGGCTGCTGGTCTGCCGGGGCCGCTGTCGGATGCTTCGACGTCGGCGCCGTGCGAGTCGGCGGCGGCAACCGCCACCGCCTCGCTCGGCGCTTGGCTCTCAGCACACGCCGGATATCGTCGAATCCGGCGCAACAGACCCATGCGTCACACCGAGACGGGCGTGGCAGTCGTCGAACTGGTTGCGAGCGAAGAGGAGGAAGAGGAGAGGAGGAGGAAGAGAAGGAGCGTGATGTCACGTGATTTGCCAACCTTTTCGTGCGGCGACTTGCAGGCGCAGCGGAGAGGGACTGCTGCTGCTGTTGCCGCTGCCGTCGCCGCCGATGACACAGAGCCAAATCCAAACCGGAAGCTCTTTCGGAAGTCTACCAGACCAAGGTCTTTTTGAGATGGAGGCGAGAACATCGGTCGCCGGGCACGCGTTCAGGCAAGAATCGTCATGGTGGCAACGTCGCATGCCGAAATGCTGTCGGGAAGGTAGCCGCGGCCTGGCGCGGCGGCGGCGGCGACAGCGACGAGACGAAATCATTCGTCACCGACGGCGCGGACTGAGAGACTCGAATGCGTAGGCTCGAGACTCGGCAGACTCCGGCAGTCGATTTTACGATGCCGATGCGCCGCTCGCTCGCTGACTGCAGCGCTGTCTAGAGGCGCGTCACGCGCGGCAACTCCGATGACGTTTTAGCGAACGTCGTGGTTGCAGCGTGGTTTTATCGCATCGTTTGCGACCGGCCGCGAAAGGCTCGATTGCGCGACTGGGCATGCGAGCGCTCGAAATAAAGGGAAACTTTCAGTCAAGGAATGCCAAATGCAAATGCCGCAGCCAAATGAGACGCGACTCTCGTACTGATTATCGAAAAGCTTTTTCTGAATGGACAAAGATCATCTGAGGTACCTTTGAAATATGGGGTACCTCAGGGTTCCGTGCTAGGTCCGGTTCTTTTCACGGTTTATACTCCCCCTCTTGCTGACGTGATTGCAAAACACAATCAAGGCTTTCACTTCTATGCGGATGACACTCAGTTGTACCTTTGCTTTGATCCCTCCCAGCCTTCGAGCACCTCAAACTCTCTCAACTCACTTGCTGCATGCATTGATGACATCCGCACATGGATGGCAGCAAATTTTCTAAAACTAAACGATGATAAAACTAACTTACTAGTTATGGGCAAACCCAATGTGATTCAAAGACTGGAGAGGCTGATTCTCAAAATTGGCTGTGCCAGCATATCTCCTGTCGAATCAGCTCGGAATCTAGGTGTCATATTCCAAAGCGACCTCTCGTTAGACGACCATATCAGCTCCACAGTCAAATCCGCCTATTTTCAGCTTCATAACATTGCTAAAATTCGGGCTTGTTTAGATAAAAATACCACGTCCAAGTTGGTCCATGCATTCGTGACATCCCGTCTCGACTTCTGCAACTCACTGCTCACTGGCCTACCAGCATGTGCGATCAGGCGATTGCAGCTGGTGCAAAACTCGGCAGCTAGGCTTGTCTGTCGTGAGCGTCGCAGTTGCCACATTACTCCACTTCTCGCCGACCTGCACTGGCTACCAGTCAAGCAACGGATTGACTTCAAGGTTTTGTCGCTCACTTTTAGGTCCCTTCATTCTATGGCTCTAGCCTATCTGTCAGATATACTACCCCATCAGGCCAAGCATCGTACCACCCGCTTTTTGGAATCCAACAGTCTACAAATACCTCGTAAACCCCTTAAATCTTTTGGAGACCGTGCATTTAGTTCATATGCTCCCAAAGCCTGGAACTCCCTCCCGACCTGCGTCAAAACATCCCGTGACCTGACCACATTTAAAAGGAACCTAAAAACACACCTATTTAGGACAGCATTTAGTGGGTCCCTGTGATTCGTCCTTTATGTGCTTATGCGTGCTGACACTTTGCATGCTGCCACTAACCACATTTGCATGCTGACCCTGTGCATGTCACCCCTAACCATATTATTCATTTTGTTTGTTTTTCAAGCATTATTTTACTTACCATTCAATTGCATTTCACTTTACAGCAAATGTAAAGCGCCTAGAGAGAGATTGAGTTCTCTGAGGGCGCTTTATCAAGTGAATTATTATTATTATTAGTCTTTATATGCCTGTTGATGGACAGCCAGTCCTGATCTTTTGTATAATTTTTCAAGCTTGTGCTTAGTAGACCTGGCTAATTTAATGTCTGTGGTAAACCATATGCCGTCTGGGCGGGGGCGCACAGTGTGCTTTGTCAGAGGTGCAAACTCGTCGAGCGTGTCAGCTAGTGTCGTGTTGTAGCTATCTACCAATGATGACAGATCGGAGGGAGGACTGAGCAGCAGAGGTGAAGCAGATATTCTCGCACAGACAGCATCGATGTCAAGGGTCTTGCGGTTTCGCGATTCACAGGTTATTTTAGAGGAGGATGTTGAGCCGTGATGGCACACTAGGTAAGGCGGTTGCTTTCACGACCTCTGTCCCGGGTTCGATTTCTGCTGTGGGCGATTCTGTATCGCCACTGCAAGCGGTGGTGATAGCCATAAAGGCTCTTCTGTCGCTATACAAAAAGAGGCTGTTTAATCAGCTAGGATTTGTTTGTTTTTTGTTTGATGTGAGCACACACTGTAGATTGAATGAGATCTGCATGTGGTCAGATAAGCAGGATTTGGTAATAATTGGTGATGACAAAGTGCAGTTGTATGAGAAAATCTGGTCGAGTGTGTGACCCTTGATGTAGGTAGGGCCATGCACATGAGCCACAAGAGACAATGAGTCAGTCTTATCTGACGCTTTCAGCACGAAATTCGGTGCTGAAAGCGTCAGATAAGTTATCAAAGTGAACGCTGAAATCACCCACAACGAGGAAGGATCGATTTCTTGCACACACAATCGAAATGAGATCGGAGAAATCTGAGATAAAGGAGGATTTGGTACCTGGTGGGCGATAGACTACTGCCACTATCGGTAGCTTGTTTTCGGGTGAGACCAAGACAATTGATTCACAAGACTGCTTCCAGGGTACTGCAAATGGCTTGAAGTTGAATTTTGAGCGAACGATAATAGCAACTCCACCTCCAGTTTTGATTGATCTAGGGGTGTGAAAGAACGAGAAACCAGATGGAGTTGCGTCTTTAATGGTTGGGCAGTTTATCGATTTCAGCCAAGTTTCAGTTAGGGCGAGCAGGTCAATACCGTTTTCAGAAATAAGGTCGCTTGTTACTAGAGGTTTATTGCACATTGAGCGAGGATTTCAAAGGCAAGCGTTAAGTCTGGCCGATGGAGTTACAACAGGCCTGATGACCACGAAGTTAAAGAGATTCACAGCGACACATGTGGGATAGTGTGCTGAGCGGTTCGAGACAATGCTAGGAATGCCAAATGAGGGGGTACTCAGCTCGCAGTTCCTGCCCAACGAGCGGCGTCTGAGCTGGCGGTTCCGGCCACCACGGCGGCTACGGGGTGCTTTTCTTTTGTTAATGCATAGCTCATGAATCTTAGCAACAACATTAATATCTAGGAATGCATTTGATCTACGATGACGAGGCGATCGCAGGTGCTGACGATCTAGCCGCCGGCGTAGCTAAGGCAGCCGCCGGCGTGGGAGACCCAGCAGCCCGAAGCGATAAGCGTTTAGATGTCCATAGGCACGTAGTTTCTTACGCGCTACGGTCAAATAACAATCAGAATAACTTTAAACAGGTCTTAGCTGTATCGTTTCCGTATACGATGTTCGCAAGAACTTCTATTTTCGGAAGAATTCTGCAATGAACACGAACGCACGTTAGAGCGCTCTATGTCAGGGGGCGAGAAATGATTACGGGACTTATTTTTATTATTTATTTTAATAATATTATTCGCAATATTACGTATTATTCGTAGGTAGATATTACGGAGTGTATCTTTATTATTTATATTAATATTATTATTCGCAATATTACGTATTATTCGTAGTATTCGTAGGTACCTATTACGGAAAGTATTTTTATTATTAATATTATTTGTAATATTACATATGATTCGTAATATTATACATATTCGTAATATAATATACTCGGAGTCTTCGCTGTAAACGTCGTCGATATCGTGGGGTTGGTCCAGCTTTAAGGGAAGACTTGGCCATGACTCAGGAGCAGAACCAACCCGGTTCTATTTCTTCAGCCAGGACAGCCTTGGCAAGTGACCAATCGTAGATGCCGTTCAGGCCGCGCCTATTGCGTTGCCTAGCGATGCTTGGCTCGTGGCTTCCGCTCGTGGCGCGCGCCTCCGCTAATGCCTTCGTTTGTAAGCCTTAGTCTTGCGACGTAGGCGGCTTTCCAATTCATCAGCGTTCGCCACGTTACACGCAGTCGTGCAAATCCAAATATTCATCGTCGAATAGGCCAAACGGTTCGCACGCAGCCGTAGAAAGCGGATGCTGACCGACGGTCGGCCGCGGCACGAACGGGCGGCTGCGCGCACTCGCCCGCGCACGCTAGGGCTCGGGCGAGCGGTACCGCCGAAGCGGCGCACCGTGCGCAGACGTCGCTGGACCGTACCCTACGAAGTGCGGCATTACTTCCGGCAGCGGGAGGCGCGCATCGCGTGCGCGCGCTCGAGGCGCATCGCCGCGAGGCGGCGCTGCGCCTCGAGCGCCCTGTGAGCTGGAACGATTGGCGGCCGGCCGCACGACGCACTTCAGTCTGCGCGCGACGAATGTCGATATGAAGGCCGCTAGGAGCATTCGATGTCGTCGAATCTCGCTATCGAGAAAGCTTGAGAGAAGCTAAGCACGACCGCTCGAGAACCGGTCAGTCGCCTTGACCTTGCTAATCGACTGCATCCGCTTCCGGCTTGATCGCCGAGGCCCCGGTCGGCGATTTGGCTGGAGCGCCCACCTGACGCGCCAACATCTCGGCTGCCGTCAAGTAGCACGCGAAGGCGAAGTTCCTCCGCCGTTGCAGCCAGCGCGAGACCGTAATGATCGAGGTGGAGAGGAAGTTTATCGTGCGCCCCGCGTGCGAGGAGACGCTGGTCCGCCTGGGCGCGTCCTTGGCCGGTAGCTGCGAGTTCGCCGACGCTTACTTCGACAACGCAGCGTACGAGCTCACCCTGAGCGACTTTTGGATTCGTCAGCGCGACGGCGCGTGGCAGCTGAAATGCCCGCCGGCGACGCGCACGCGCGCTCACGTCGTAACGCAGCAGTACGCCGAGCTCGCCGAACCGGGCGCCATACTGGAGAAGCTGCGCGCGGCGTTTGGCTGCGGCGGCCGCTTCGTGGAGGACGCGTCGCCGCGCAGAGGCGTCGAGGCTTGGCTGCAGAGCAGAGGTTGCGAGAGATTCTCCGCCTTCTCGACCTCGAGGAAAGTGTACGTCCTGGACGAGATGCGAGTGGACCTGGACGTGGCCGACTTCGGCTACTCGGTAGGCGAAGTCGAGCTGACCGTGCGGCGAGCGGACGACGTGCCCGCGGCCGTCGAGCGCGTCGACTCTCTCTGCTCGCTGCTCGCTGCTGCGCCAGACGGCGGCGGCGGCGCGCCCGGGACGCCTCGCGGGAAGCTGGAGGCGTACATGCTAGTGCATTGCAAAGACCACCTGGACCGTCTCGTGAGCGCCGGCGTCATTGGCGAGAAAGCTGCCAGCTGCCAGCGCGTATAGGGCGGCGCGTGGCCCTTCGTTTGTCGTGCGCCCGCTTTCAGGGCTGCCTTGTGCGTACAATTTCGCGCTTCTCTATCTGGAATTCCGATTTTGTCTACGTGCTCTGCAAAGACGCGCAGCTGTGGCCCTACTCGTCTCCTCGGGCTGAGCGCGACTGACGCATCAACAGCCTAAATGCATCCGCCCACTGACCGCCTGCGTATATCCGGTGCGTCCGAGTCCGATTTTCGATCCGACTCCTAGTCCGATTCGTTCTTCGTGTACACGTACCTGCTTACACTACTACGCCTGCTGCTTGCGGATGTTACCACCAATCGTTCGGTAATGCTTTCCATACACCATCGATAAAGTGCTCAAAAAAAGATTCAGTTCTCTGAGGGTGCTGTGCAAATGTATTATTATTGTTGTCAATATTATAATCCGCCTACGGACCACCTGCGTACATCCGCCTACTATCAGCCGACGTACTTCCACCCACGTAATTCCGCCTACGTACTTTCGCCTACGGACCGGTGCCTTCTAACCTCCTCGTGACATCGACGAACACGGTGTCCACACAGCGCCGTGGCGGCGGAGTATGTACCCCCAAGTAGGCAACGAACGAACGTCGAACCAGCGCCCGTCCAGCGGCATAGTTCCAGTAGTAAATGGCCGCTCAGTGCGTGCAGCAGCCTCTCGAACATGTGACGGCGGCAGCGTGCGACTGCTGGGGCGAGAGCCAATCGAAAATGTTGCTGCGACTACTCGTTGGAGTGGCGTGTCGGTGCCATGACTGCAGCGCTAGCGCCCTCTGGCGTCGAAGCACCGGTGCTGCGATGCACCAGAGCTGCAGGTCGCAGCCGGCAGCTCCGTTGTCAGCGAGCTATAGAGAGAGAGCGGACCGAGCACGAGCCAACGCCCAAGTCCGTGTCCCAAGTCTTCTTGGGTACTTCCGCCCACATACTCCCGCATGTGTACTTCCTTCTGCATGCTCCGTTTTCGAGAGAGCACACGAAACCTCACGTGCGACCAACCGCCGAGGGCGAAAACTTCGGCATGGAATCGGGTTCTGACAGCAGTTCGCCGGAGCTACTCGGGAGCTGCGTCCGCTGTGCTGAATTGGCCCACGAAGGGACGACGGATTCCAGGGACGACGGATTCCGGCGGCAGACGAGCAGGCTCGATGGCTCCCCTAGGTGGCGGTGAGACTCGATGCCGGAGGCAGCGTTCGAATCGTCTCGCAGTTCAGCTCGACTCCTCACTTCGTCTTCGTTGTGTGACGAGGCGCCGGTACATTGGTGAATATAGGTGGAATCTGCTCCTGAAACTGCTATAGAGAGGGGACTTGACCATTTTATGTACCGGCTTGACTTCGGTACCCCTGCACTGCGCAGGAGCCGTGCACGGCTGGGGAAAAGACCACGGGACACTATTCAAGCAAAAATTTGCCGCGCGGCGGCGCCAAATGCTCACTCGACCGCCATTTTGTTTCAGCCATTTTCGTTGGTCAGCCGTGAATTCGACAGCGAAACTCGAAAAAGCCCCGCCGTTCAAGGCAGCGGAGCATCGGGTGAAGTTTAACGAAACCTAATATAAACGAGATCGCATGTCGTCATTGCGACCGAAGTCGCGTTGGCTTGCTAAAAGAGTTCCGCGAGAGAGGACTCAAGGCATCGCTGCGCCTTGTCGTCTCAATAACACACTGGCTGCCAGTGTGCCACGGGACCGAGTCACTTCGGCCTAGTGCTGTTAGATGGAACGCCCAGCTAAGATTAATAGTGCGGGTGTGCGAATCACCACAGTTGTTTGCCACTGCATTGCTGAATAATTAAACCGTGAGTCAAGCCACGATTCACCTTTGCATAGTCACCGAGGCCGTTTCTCGACGTAGCAGGTAGAGTAGGGGTGGCTGACTCACGCAGCAATACAGAGTATCGCATATCCATCTATGACTCCACGAAGCCACGGATGACTAAATACGCGTTATTATGGAAATGCATATTGTAGCTCTCCTAAAGTCAAAGCCACTTCGATGCGTATTCAGTAGCCAAAAGATTAGAATCTCACGCAGCGAAGAGAAAACGGGAAGCATAGTTAAGTCAAGAAAGTGCGTAGCATGGACGTCGCAGCTCACTGCCAAAAGGTCTAACGAGATTGCCGAACGCACCAGGAAATGTTGCCACGATACTATAGTCTATAGGGCGCGATCTTTCGTGGAAGGGTCTCGTGAGCTCTACAGGAGAGCAGAGAGTATAGCTCGACTACTCAGGACTTTGAGGGTAGCGTCCGAATATTTAACTGGTGGAAACCGCTTGTCAAACGGATGCAACGATCAGACTTATATGAGCAGCGCCAAATTTATTCATGCAACCCGATCGATGGACGACTTCCAATAAGGCCGGCGCACGAATATGAGCGCAGCAGCAGCCGATCGTGGTGTCGTGACGTCATCGTTCGATTAGCCACCGCCTGAGCCCAAGGGCAAGGCCGTGCCCGGACCGTCGCAACTTGACCAGCGACTTTACGCCTATATTTATTTGTTAAAAAACATTTCTTGTTTTATTAATGTTTAAAGTTAAATAATAATTATTTATTGTGTTCACGAGTATTTAAACATAAAGAAAAAATACGTATCCGAGCGGCTCTAACCTTGTAACGTCAACGTTCTAACGCTACCGGCTCTAAGCTTGTCTTGAGTCTGCCCGTAGCCGCCTGCCGTACTGGCTGCAAAAAGAGTAGATAATTCATCGTGCTATCGAGAGTACCGTTTGACGCTTTATGAGCGTCAGGTCTGTATAAACAGCTCAATTTAAAGAGGCGGCGTGCTAAATCAGCCCGATAATCGCTGATATTCATTACATCACTAATCATTCGGTCATGCTTTCTTTACGGCATCTGTAAAGTGCCTAGACACAGATTCAATTCTCTAAGGGAGCTATGCAAATGTATTATTTTGTAGTAATAATGTTATTCGACGTTCCTGAAATAAAAAGGCTAGGGACAGATTGTTCATATTATCATCGCCAATGCAGCGTAACAGCCGAACCCGCGTAATAGATAGCGAGCTGTGCGCCAGTGGTCGGCGTCGGCATTTAAGCTGATTGAAGCTCCAGGCTTTTGGCCTCACAAGTTTTTCTGCAAGTCATGGCACCTGTTGAACGTGCGTAAGCCTCAACCGCTGGCTAATAGAATTGTTAATGCTATGGATATGGGCTTGCAATGTTAAGGGATGGGTGCGCTTCGTCGCTGTTCCGCTACAGTTGGAAACCTGAGTGTGCTGCTGTAGTACTGCACCTATCAGTGGCTAGCCGCAATTCCAGGGGTTAGGGCTCCGCCATTACTCGTAATTTGTCGGCCGAGACTAGCGCAGTTACGAACGCACACGGAAGCCGCAAAAACTGCGAGGGTTACGCGGAGGTAACCGTGCCAATGAGGACTGGTTCACAATTGCACGCATGCCGCTTACAAATCAGCGAAGTCCACGTCCCGCGGAGTCTCGTAAATTCTCGCCCAGTTTGAGCGAGACTGTCCGCCAGAGCGCGGTTGCAACGGCACACGGCACAGCGAGCGGGCCGTCGGAAGTGTCGGTGCCAGCGAAGCCCACGTGTGGGCACGTGCAGCGACGCCGAGCAGCCGGCACTCGAGTGACGCCTCTCTGCGTGACGCTATATAATAATGAAAACTATATCATAACTAGTGTAATATAATAAAATTGTAATATAATATTATAATATAATATTCTATTATAATATACGTTATGATATATATAAGGTTGAAACAAGTTAATTTGTCTTATTTTTTATTAAATCAATAATACATTACTAATCCATTATTTCTTTAAATATTCTTAAAATCGATATCAGAAACGCCGCATGAATTTTTTTCTCAACCTTTTAATATATTATATAATATATTATGCTTAATACTAATTATATCGTATTTAATATTATATTATAAAATATTTACATCGATCGTATATAAATAAAAATTAATATTATTATAATAATGCCTTTCTACGCCTGCGTTCCTGAGTTCCTGCTTCACTTGCAGCCACCACTACTGAGGCCGCGCGCGCCACCAGCAGTTCGCAGCTCGCTTCGGGCCGCGTAGGCTACGGATGCTCGCCACAATGCCAATCGTTCAATCAGACCGACGGAAGTTGCCCGACTGATTCGCCCGTCGTTTGCCTACCGCAGCGGCTAACAAGCCGGTCGTAGATCAACACCGCGGCGTGGAATTATGGCTGAGGTTTTAGGGCGTACATGTTTTGCGGTGTACCATCTGCCGTATAGGGTAACTTACGCACGCAGTCTTGGCGATCGCACCAAGATTTAGGCTCGAGCAGCAGACGCCATTGACTGGAGCACGCCAGCAGCAATGACCTTGAGCAAGTAGCGAGTGACCCGGAGTCACAAGCCGAGACCGCTCCCTGTCGCTCCGTCTAGCAGTTGGGCCGCCAGCGTCTCTGCAGCACGATGATGTCGGGCAAGTACGACTCGTAGATGGCGCTGCTGTGCAAATGAGCTTGTCGCGTGGATCGGCCCAAATAGCAGAGTAGGAGGCAGAGACAGCCAAAAAGTCCTTGCACAGAGGCATCTTGCACCGCGTAAGTGCGGCGTCGCTCACTAATGCAGAGAGATGACGCGTGGGCGCGCCGATCTCAAGCTCGATTGGCTACCGCGATCCGAGGTGTAATCCTCTCCGATCGTCCGATCATCCGATGCGCAAGCCCGCGAGAGTGCAAAGCTTCGGTCGTTGCCAGTTTCTTTACTGGCGCCGCCTAGCGGCGAGCGCAGTGCGTTCCCTTTACTGTTTTGCCTTTTTACCGTTTCGTCGCATGCGTCGCGGCTGCCGTCGCTTAACCCTGTTTCTTGTAAGCTCGACCATTGCAACGACCTGCATGGCATGCTTCGGTGGTTCACAGTCGCACATCGTGCTCTCAACTTTGCCCAAAGCACCGACAAGCGTACGCGTCGCTTAATCTTTCACTCTGTTCTATAGTAGTGCGATCCATTTCCTGCCGCCATGAAAGCGAATGCCGCAGATGTAGACACGAGGCCACGCGGTCATCAGCTCCAACCTGCGACGAGCGGCTGAGCCGCCATTACATGACGCCTCGTCCTTCACTGCTGGAGGGCGGCGACAGTGAGCAGCTCGAGCATCGAGAGAAGCGGAAGCTGCGTGCCGCGGTGTCTGTCCTCCGGAAGGTGGCGCCACCGCTGCGTCAGCCAGCGCTATCGAATCCCGGCGCTTTTCTCAGTCGAGTACCGAGTGTCCCGGCTACGACACATGGCTACGCATTCAACGGAAATAAAAACGCTAGTTTGCTAGACGCTCTCTTCTACTTGCAATTAAACAAGGCAACGCACACACCAGCCCAGCATTATGTTGCGATGCTTTTCAAGGTGGGCTTGAAGCCATAGAGAGTTTCCGATCATCTTAAACTTGTCGCACTCGCAACGCTTGCTGACCGAGCTAGGTCCCCAGAGTGACCGCTAGGTGGCGCTCGCACGCCAGTTGGCTCAGCGAGCCAGCACTGACGACGACTGAGCGTTGAGCCCTAGCGTTAAGCGCAGCAAAGACGCTCCCGACGTAGTGCGGTCTGGTTTTTCTAGCTCTTGGCCAATCAATTATCACTTCTTTTTTGTGGACGACTCCGCCGGTCAGTCGCGGCGATGGGCGCTCGGTAGGTCAGTAGCTAGGACAGGCAGTAGCTCGGAAAAAACCGCTCGGGCTAGAGACGCTGTTTGGCGAAGAAATACCTCAGCCAACCTTCGCAATCGATGGCTATCTGGCACTCGCTCAACGCAGTCTGCACTTTCGTCGTGTGCACGCTCTGACTTATACAAAATCGTTACTCGACGCCAAACCCGTTGTGCGGGAGGCATCCGGCCCGCATATCGCCGCGCTTTGTCAACCGATGCGACGGTAGTGATGTAAACGCTGAGCAGCACAGTCTCGCCAAGCAGCAGCGTGCAGTTGCTCCTTGGTCCAGCGTTCCAAAAGTTCAAAGCTTCGTCTGCATCAGCGTAGTCGCTCGTTGCAAGCGTAGACACGTGTCTTGGCTACGCTTATTAGCGCTCAGCTCGCCAGAGTAGACTGGGTAACAGTCGGCCGGCAGTACCGGATGTTGTGTTAGAAGTTGCGCTCGCTGTGTTTTCACGTTTTCAGCATCCCCTACCTTGTAGTTCAGCACCGACCGACGATGAAGTGGCTGATCTTCCTAATGGCCGCCGCTCTCGCTGCACCCGCACGTGACGCAATGAGTGTACCGCGGCTGCCGGAACTCGCTGTTTGGCGAGTGGTCCTTCGTCCAATCGTCGCCGTCGTCGTCCTTTAATGCCGCGAGTCGCGCTCGAACGTCGCCGACGGTGCGCGCTCTGCAAATGGCGGTCGCCGCTTTGCCGCCGCTTCACGCCGCGACGGACGGCGCCCATCGCAGCTTCCGCGAGCGCGCGTGTGTCGCCATCATCGCCACGTGACCTGCTGCTTTGCATTTCCGTTGGTCAGCCGAACTACCGGGCGCATCGTTTTCGGCGAGCAACCAATTTAACGACGCTTACCGACCGAGTTTCTTGAAACTCTTGCTGTCTGATAACTTTGGCTGGGGGACACTGCATCCAGGAACGCCACCGCAGGGAACTTACATCCAAGTGAATCTGCCCAGACCCCGAACGGTGCGTCGAGCCGCTCGCGCCGCGAACCCGCCGCCGAAGTGCTTTTTCGTCGTTTGACACCATTTGACCGCGCTGCCGGCCATTTCTTGGAACCCGATCTTTTTTTCCGAGCGCCGCGAGAAGTTCACGTGGTCAAAGGTCTTGCGAGCTCCGTTCTCGCGCTTCAGATCGCTGGAATCAGGATCGCCGGCAACGGAAAGGGACTGGTGGAGTTTGTGCGCACTTTCCCTCCTACTTGAACAAACGTGGCGCATGGATCCCGTACGCTCTCTTCCGCACTCCAGAGGTACGCCCTCTCGGGTCGCTCACGAGCGTTAGCCAGTGCGCGTGCGCTCAGCTATCGCGTGCGGATTCTACCGTTACAGTTCAGGCCCGCTTCGCCGTCAAGTGGGCTTCGCTCCGCGATTCAGCCGTCTGCATCGCGGCGGCTGGGGAATTCGCTTAACGGCTCTTCTTTTTAATAGCTTATCCTACTCGCACTGGTCACGGGTCGAAAAAGGCTTTCTATTTCGGTTGATTTCAGGTGTTCCTTGCCAACACGGACAGAAACCGTGTCAATCAGATTAACCTGCCTAAGCCCATCGTGCGCCAACGTGCGCTCCCTTCGTCTGCCCTTGACGTTCGAGAAGTGGTGCACTGTGCGCTGGGATCTGCTCGGATGTCGCTCGCTGGACACCGCAGGAAGCAGCGGCCGTGTACCCAACGATACTGTCAGGGTTAAGATTACGCAAGGGAAATAAACGCCGTGCAGCCTAGCTGCGCGTGCCCGGCTGCTGACACGCGTCGCGTATCGCTTGCTGCGGGCGCCGCCGCACAGCGAGTCAAGTTCGCGCGAGGAGCTCGCACTCGGCCTCCTTCGCGAAAGCGTTCAAATGCATTCGTACAGTCCACGCGGCGGCGTCGACGGCGACGGCGGTGGCGGCGGGGGCGTGAAGCTGGGGCGGAAGAAAGCTTTTAAAAGGGCACGCACGAACCACGCTGAAGGTGCGACGCGACGCATCGGAGCTTTACCGCCGGCGCTGCCCTCTGGATTCCCGTCACTGTTGCTTCCTGGGGGCGGCCGCCGGACCGAGACACTAGAAGGTTCTAGAAGGTTCTGGTCGCGCGGCCCGCTTTCGTCGTGAATCCAGCCAGCTACACGCTCATTCGAAAAAAGTATTCTAAGAGTGTAACCAATAGTCGAAATGAAGACCCAAAATAGCGAAATAGTTGAAGAAAGCATTTTCTAGAGGGGCTTCAGGAGAGTCTTCCGCCCGCGGCATAACAAAAAGAATGCGTTGACCTTGTGCCAAGCCCTTCAAGGTCGACGCTCAAATCTGTGCTGAAATCTTGAGTACAACATCATTTGAAGAGACCGGTTCGGGGAGGTGCCGAGAAAGAGGCCAGGTTCACCCAGGGCGCTATACAAACGTCACGTTATCGTCATCATCCCAGCACCCACCAGTTTGCTGATACACCGTAGCCACACGAATAGGGCATTGCGGGTGAAAGGAGCAGACGATTCCAACGGACGCCGGCAGCTGCACACAATAGTCGCGGCTTTGTGCTCGACTTGTCCGTAGCATTGCGAATCTGACGTGACCACAAACCATCTGGCGTCTCAGAGACGACCAATATCGGATGGCAAGGTTGCGGAGATTAGCCGCTGAATGAATCCTATAGCTTCAAGAGGAATCCAGCTGCATCCTAAATTGGTGCGTAATTGCAACGGGGATGGGACGTCTGAACTCTCCGTGTCATTTATAGCTTTGTATTCTCTCCGCTCCGGCTTTGCTATCTGAAACGAATCGTACTCAGGATTCCCAGGATTCCCACGAGGTCCGAGGCTGACCTTGGTCGCTTGGTTGTGCCACCATTAGATATTAAATTCGTCGGAAACTGTGTCTTCTATACCTGGTCTCGAACTCACTACCGACTGACCTCACGACCTATCCTGACTAGAAACTTAAATAGAAGTTAGCAACCTACCCTAGCAACTTCACAGCCGTTACTGCTGGCTACCGTTCGTGTACATTCTCGAGCGTATGCTTGGGCGGATATGAAATTGTGCAAGCTATCACCAACCAATTGATATGCCCCTTTCCAGTTGGGGCATTTCAAGTTATTCGAGAGAGATTTAATTCTTTTAGGGCGCATTGCAGATATTTTGTTATTCTTCTTCTTGCCATCATTGAACGGAGTCTAGCGCCGCCGAAGTCTCGTCGTCGAGCTTGAAAAGCTCGCCGGTGCGCTACGTTACCCATTTATTAGATAAGTAAGAGAAGATGGCGCCGCAAGCTGTTAGAGCGACGATCCGCTGTACGAGCGCTTGAAGTGCCCAAGTAACAAAGCAGCGAGTACTCGAGCGTCTCTATGGCCACGCACCTTTGGCGGCTAAGCGTGTTCGCCGCGCTGGAAAAAGCCCGGCGTGTTGATTTTCCGAAACCCGGAGCCTGACTTCGTCGCCGAAGGGTGGTCGGTCGCAAGGTGGATTGCGTCACGGGTCAAAGGTCGACTTCGCGAATTGGATCTCAGGATCCTACTCTCAAACGTTACCACGGCAACGCCTCATCAGTGCCTCGCTTTCCGTCATCAGGTCATCCCGCAATTCGCTGAAAAATGATGTCATTATGCAAGGATCAATCTGCTCTCTCTCTCTTTCTTGAAGTATTTTTTTAGACCGCTCGTGTTCTTGCCAATACGCAGGGACAAACCGAAAACCTCAGAACTGACGTCCATCGTAGCCTTCAAATTTTTTTAAATTCTTGGGAAATTAAGATTGGAAATTTAGCAAAATCGATAGGCACCGGAATCTAAATTTAGCGTTCAACCTATTGAGTCCATTTTCACCATTCTAAATCAGCATGCCGTCAGCAGAGGTCAGAGAGCAATGCAGATATCACGATATAACGCTCGTTATCAGCAGCTAGACCAGCTGTAGGAGCCAACTGGATTCAACCAAAGAAATAGATAGTGATTATGTAGGCAGATTTGCTTGCTCCAAAAGTTAGTCGCCAATAATAAACCTATACATTAAATCCGGTTTTAAACAGCCTCTGTAGCTCAGTGGTAGAGCATCAGTCTTGTAAACTGGTGGTCCTGGGTTCAATCCCCAGCAGGGGCTTATATGTTCCTTTTAAACAAGTTTATCGCAGATTCATATATATTGCATATATATTGCTTGTTTAAAATCAACATGTACCTCAAAGGAACATGTACATCAAAGGAACATGTATATTATATATTATATATAATATATATATATTATATATATATATATATATATATATTATAATATATATAATATATATATATTAGATGAAAGGAACAAATAATATATATATATGTGCATATATATATATATTATTTGTTCCTTTTATCTAATTTTATCTATTCCTTTTATCTCTCTCTCTCTCTCTCTCTCTCTATATATATATATATATATATATATATATATATATATATATATATAGTGATAAATGTAACGCCGAAGGCTCGGCGGGGTAAGCTTGACCTGCCGCTTACCTAGCGGCGTAGCCTATCGCCTAATGCCGTTCGGTGCGCGCCTACGCGCAATAAGCTGGCCGCCACGAAACGAGCGTTTCTGGTGCTGACCTGCTTACCGTTACTAAAGGGGGTCGTGAGTCCGCGGCGTTAATTGGAAAGCGAGACACACAGATTGGGGATTTTACTGAACTTTATTCGCAAGCGCACAAAGTCGCTGCGCGTCTAGTTCAGCTTTATCTCCACACTCCTCGCACGTTCTCAACTGCACCAACACTCTTGCGGAGGGAATACTCCTCCACACTAAGCGCGACCCGGACCCTAAACCCAAACCGGTGAACTAGGAATCCGTTCCCACCTGTGCCGAGGGAATACCCCAAACACGCCAACGTAAACACTCTTGCGGAGGGAATACTCCTCCGCACTGAAGCGCATACCGGTGTCTAAACCCTGACCGGTGAACTAGAACTCGGTTTCCACCAGTGCGACCGGAATACTCCACACACGCCAACTCAAGCACTCTTGTGGAGAAAATACTTCTCCACACTGAAGCGCGAACCGGAGCCCAAACCCTACCCGGAGAACTAGGGCTCCACAGACGCCAACTACGCCTAGCTCGCACCGGCAAAACCCTATGCCGAGACCACGTGCTAGCGCGAACACACAAAACACGAAAGAACACAAAATGCCAGCCCGGGCGCGATACGACCGTTTTCGGTGGAGTTCCACCGAATCCTCTTAGAGCTGTCTCGTCCTGTCCCGTCCATCATCGGCGGACAGCCCGCCCTCCTCCCTCGCTTTTAGAGAAACGAGTGCCCGACGGCGTCGAAGCGCAGAGCCGGACCAAAGACAAAAGACACGAGGCAAAAGACCCAGAGCGAGCGTCGCTCGACTCTTAAATACCTAGCTGAAACAATGGGCAAGAGCCTATTGGTATTGGGCCCGGACACCTTGGCCCATTACGGAAAGGAATGACTACCGTTCCCAGGCCACTGGCAGGGCACCTCCGTCCAGCTTGAATGGCGAATGGGTTCCAGACGCTTCTTTCTTGGGAAGAGGGAAGGCGGGGGTTGACAGGCCAGCCAACATCTATCAGCAGCTTCCGCGAGTATCGGACCAATTCTAAAGGCCGAATCGCCGCTGCTCGTCTCCGAGCTTCCTGGCCTGCTCCTAAGCGCTTCCTCTCTAACCGCACTGACGCTCCTCTCTTGCTCACTGCTCCAGGACAAAGGGGCTCTAGCCCGCCGCCGAACAGCTCTTGTTCGCGCTAAAATTCAGCCAAAGCCAGCAGGGCGCTACATATATATATATATATATATATATATATATATATACATATATATATATATATACATATATATATATATATATAGAGAGAGAGAGAGAGAGAGAGAGAGAGAGATATGCAGCTACTGTACTGTATATACTAGTCCTAGCTGAAGTATGTCAAATACCTGTGCTGACACTGTGCATGCTGCCACTAACCACACTTGCATGCTGACCCTGTGCATGTCACCCCTAACCATGTTATTCATGTTGTTTATCAAGCGTAATACCACTCACCACTAGATCGTGTTTCCTTTGCAGCATACGTAAAGCGCCTAGAAAGAGATTGAGTTATGTGAGGGCTCTTTATTAAGTGTATTATTATTATATTATTATTAATGCTGAAACTATTGCCACTAGGTAAGGCGGTTGCTTTCATGACCTCAGTCCCGAGGTCGTGGGTTTGATTCCTGTGGTGGGCGATCCTTTATCGCCAGTGCAAGCAGTGGTGATAGCTGTAAAGGCTCTTCTGTCGCTATACAAAAAGAGGCTGTTGAATCAGCTAGGATTTATTATTTAATTATAATTCAGTTCGGCTTGCGAGTCGTAGATGCTGCACCTCTCAAAATACATGCAGGAATGTCAACGGTAGCAGAACAAGACGGCACTGAAGACCTCCATACCATTAATATAGCAAGGTCATCATATTAATATAACAGGTATACAATAATTTAATAAGTTAAAATGTATAGGTTATTTTTAAATATTTATTCAAATAATTATTCTTAACGTTAATATCGTATCCTTAATATAATTGAGCATACCATCAATATAACAAGGTCATACGTTCGACGTTCAATGCAAGACTGAATAATTTTCATAAATGCAAGTAATATAGGAACTGTTAATAATCGCTATTCTTAACTGTCATGCTGATCAACCTGCCGGTTGATGCCGAGCTCCTCGTTTGACCCAGCGGTTAAGGCGCTCGCCGCGACCAAGGTCTGACTGAGATCGTGGGCTCGAGGCCCGTGGCATATGAGAAGCACCTGGATAGAGATTAAGTTCTCTAAGGGCACTCTTCAAATGAATCGTGTTTATATCTATTTACAGCTTGATAACATATCGAGATCTGGATTTACCAAAAAAGAGAGACCGTCCTTCGTTGGCACGGTGGCCAAGGCACAATTTCAAAAGGTCGCTGAATTTCTTGTTTCATAATTATAGGGTTTGTATGGCAAAGCAGCCGGTGGACGTTGCAGACTGAGCGACCAAGTTGCCTTCTGCTAACTGCTTCCTCTGTCCTAGCTAGCCAGCTCGCAGGCCTAGGTGGTCATGTCACTAGGTCTTGGCCCCACAGGTTACCCTTCGCTGACAGATAAGAAGCTCGAGGCTGCGACCGCTGCGGTAGGTTCGGTAGATGTGACAGGGAAAGAACTAGAGCAGACAAGACCGCCAGCCATTTTGACGGCCACGAAGACCGCTAGCTGCCGCTTTCGAGATTCGGAGAAAGTAAAAGGTGGGGGCTTCAAAACGAAAACTTCTGCACTCGAGAAGACCTTTCAAGATTTCAGTGATTCGATGAGGATCGATTACACATCAAATTTGCGATCGCCATCGCTATAATATCGCTTGAATAGTAGCCATAGCGACTTTCAACCCGCTTTCAGCCAGCAACGCGATTTTCCAACTACAAGTCTCTCTAATAGACAGACGAGCAAAGTAGTAGTAGTAGTAGTAGTAGTAGTAGTAGTGGGAGCACATTACGGCTGGGCTGGGCTACTATGCTGCATACAGTGCTTACTGC
The DNA here is from genome assembly GCA_009760855.2 of Cristatella mucedo. NCBI lineage: Eukaryota > Metazoa > Bryozoa > Phylactolaemata > Cristatellidae > Cristatella > Cristatella mucedo. The sequence goes on from WPIO01000165.1 coordinate 148,146, forward strand.
TGCATACAGTGCTTCGGGTCTCTGATCATTCTGACAGCCAGTAGTCCAAATTGAATGTACGGACCACTCAAAAAGGTCAGTGCACTGCTGGAACCACTCAATAAGGTCAGTGCACCACTCATAGCCGGTTTTATTCACAAGTGGGTTCGCAAAGCTTTCGAGAGTAATGCCTACAGAAAAATGATCTCCACGAAGGATATTTCGAGCAAAAGTCTATAGAGTTCTGTTGCCATCAGCAGATGAAGTGTACAAATGGACGCCGTCGACATCGATGCGGTCGTGTGCAGCCGAAGCACACCACGTGATGTCGCGTGAATGACATCGTGTCAGCCCTTTCCAGCCACAGCCAGCCAACTCGCGAGAGCACAGTACCCTGACCTGTTGACCCTGGCCCCGTGATGGAGGGGGCTGCGCCTCGCCTGCCTGCCTGCAGCCAATCCAGCGGCTCTCGATCCGTTGCTGCGGCTGCACTGACCACGCCCGCTGCTGCAAGCACCGGGCCATGCCCGAAACGCGGACACGTGCGGGATTCCGACGTCACGGCTCACTGAATGGCGAGCAGTGTGCGAACCTGTGCAGGCGTGCGAGGCGCCACCTGCGCCACCGGCTCCCTGTATCCGTGCCTTGGGTCGCCAATGGCTGCGTACACCAAGCCGTACGCCTGGCAGATCTGCAAGTTCGCTCGACGTGTCACCGTCTCCCGCAGCGAAGCGCTAGACAAGAGGGCCACTTGGGACAATCGAATGGCGTCAGGAGAGGCAAGGTATCCGTCAAACTTGGACTGTAAAGACAACGACGATCGACATCGTGAGACATCAATCATAGACATCATCACAAGACATCAGTCATAAGACATCACAAATAGATATCATCATAAGACATCAATCATAGAGATGCCATCTGAGAGCCTCGATCGCTTGGGCAGGCCTCGTGTAGAGTGGCCATTTGGAAGTGGCCCCCTTTGGACATGAGCGACTAAAGTCAAACCATGCTACTGGGTAGAGTGCTACTAAACTACTGACGTCATCGGCGCTGCTGCTGCTGCACTCACCAGTGTGACCTTGACCGACATTTCATCCAGGCCAGGCTTGGAGGACATGCCACTCTGCAGCGAAATATACATACAAAGACTGCGGCTGTCATGGCCACGGTGTGCGCGAATTAGAGAACAAGCATTACATAACACAGCAAGCTGTTGCTCCGGCTGCTTTGGTACAGGAGAGGAAGCAAGTGGGACTCGAACCCACAATCAGCGTTTGGGTCGCAAAGCGAGAGCGAGCACCTTACACCTGGGCCAAGACGACAGCCCTTTGCAAGGCACGAGCTGCTGTCGCATTGTAAACAATACAATCATTACACTTGTACTGTGGCAAACTGGGCACGTAAGCAGGCCTGAAGGTGCCGCCGCAGGGTGCGACACTGCAGGGCGAGACGGTGGCTTTCAGCCAGTGCTCTCACCTGCACGGAGGCTGCTGCCATGCACAAACTCGACAAGCCGACCGAGCCGAGGACGAGCGACGTCTGCTCGCCGACTAGAGTGCCCAGGTGAGCATCGATCTACAGCCGGCACGGCGCCAACTTGAGGGCCGGGCAAGGCACAGGAGCAGCAGCTGCAGCCCCGATCGCCAGCAACGTCGATTGATCACACACACGCGCACACGCACGCACACACTCTCTCCCCTCTCTCTCTCTCTCTCTCTCTCTCTCTCTCCACCTTCTCTCTTTCCCTTCTCTCTCTCTCTCTCTCTCTCTCACCTTCTCTCTCTCCCTCTCTATCTCTCTCTCTTTCTCTCCCCTCTCTCTCTCTCTCTCCCCTCTCTCTCTCTCCTCTCTAACCCTCTCTCTCCTCTCTCTC
>WPIO01000165.1:155000-182500 GCA_009760855.2 Cristatella mucedo
AACAATCTAGGTCATTAAGTGCAAACACGGTACCTTGTAGCACCGGAAGCAATGGTGGTACAGGTATAAGCAACAGCACTGGTGGAGTGACAGCAGCAGCAGCAACAACAGTGCAGCAGCAGCAGTATCGGCAGGAGTGGCAGCGAGGCCGCGAGGGCTAAGCAATCGGTCCGTGAAGAGACCCTGCGAATCTCTTGAGCTAAGCTACTACCAGCTAAGCTACTACTACCAGGTGACAGAGGCAGAGGAAGCAGCGGGGCAGCAGCTGAGTGGCAGCTGCTGTACGAGACAGGCCTTCGCCTTGCCTGCCCGCGGATGCTCCATCCCCGGATGATCGCCGCGCTGGCATACCCTGGGTCCAGCGGTAGAGCCGCTCGAACGCCGCCTCCTGCTGCATCGCCATCGACTCCATGATCTCCAAGCTGGGGGCAAGAAGAAACAACGAATCGTGCTACAAAACTTGAGCGGCGGGTGCTACCACCATCCAGCGCGCCGATTGCTATTCTGAGTTGCCAATGCATTGCCGCGGCTGCGCCGATCGGAGCAGGAGCGAGCGTCCGGCAGCCTGGAGGAAGGACGGCGGGGCAGCAGCCAGCATCGTGCACAGATGCTGCTGGAAGGAGATCTGATCCCACAATGAGCGAGCTGATGAGCTGCTCAGAGCACTGCGCGTGCAGAGCAGGGCGACTGCCTGACGCCTTCTCGTACCCGGCTGTCTGACGGTTGGTGCGGAGCAGCAGCTTGCAATCCTGGTGAATCTGCTTGACATGCTTCAGAGCTGCAAAGAATTCCTAGACACGGAGGAAAGGAAAAGCTGAGAAAATGCAGAGAGCAAGCTGAGTGCGACTCTGACGCTGCGGTCGCTTCATTTCATCAGCTTCTAAACCCAGGACCCGGGCAGTACACCTGCACCGCAGCACTGAGCCAGCAGAAGCAGCAGCAGCGGGTCGACGAATCAACCCAACCAACACGTCAGCCGCTCTCCTATACAACACGCCCACATCCTTGACGACAGATATCTCTTTGGCTCAGTGGCAGGTCGGAAGCTGCTGTGGCCAGCATCAAGCAGAAGGGGCAGTGGCAGCCATGTGACACGGGCAAGCCAATAAAAACAACAGCCCAGGACAGAGCTACCTCCATCCAGAGTTCAACTCTCCATGGAGAGCCCGCTGACTCAGAGAATGCGTTAGGGCAGTGTTCCGGCTTATCTAACGGCCAGCAGCTAATCTAGCAGCACAGCAGCACGGCTCTGCACGGCTTCAAAGCCAGCCAGAGATGGATGATCAGATACTGATTTCTAGTAGATACCGGAAACCTCTACAGAAACCACTTATCAGTGTGGCTGGCAAATACAAGGAGGGCTTCGGCCGTGTTTCCGGTTAAAAAAATTGCAATTTTGCAAGAAGCCATGTGAAGTGACGATCACACGGATCAAACTTGATAAAGCGCCATCAGAGAACTCAATCTCTTTCTAGACATAAAGACAGAGCCAGACAGAGAGAGCAAGAGAGATGCAGAGTCATAGAGATGATGGGGATAGCACAGACTTAATAATAATAATAATAATATTGCACTTGATAAAGCGCCCTCAGAGAACTTAATCTCTTTCTAGGCGCTTTACATTTGCTGCAAAGTGATACGCAATAGAATAGTAAGTGAAATCATGCTTGAAAAACAAACAAAATGAATAACATGGTTAGGGGTTACATGCACTGGGTCAGCATGCAAATGTGGTTAGTGGCAGCATGAACAGTGTCAGCACGCATAAGCACATCGAGGACGAATCACAAGGACCCACTAAATGCTGTCCTAAATAGGTATGTTTTTAAGTTTCTTTTAAATGTGGTCAGGTCAGGGGATGTTCTGATGCAGGTCGGGAGGGAGTTCCAGGCTGTCGGAGCATACGAGCTAAATGCACGGTCTCCAAAGGATTTAAGGTTTGTACGAGGTATTTCTAGACTGTTGGATTCCGAAAAGCGAGTGGTACGATGCTTTGCCTGATGGGGTAGTATCTCTGAAAGATAGGCTGTAGCCATAGAATGAAGAGACCTAAAAGTGAGCGACAAAACCTTGAAGTCAATCCGTTGCTTGACTGGTAACCAGTGCAGGTCGGCGAGAAGTGGAGTAATGTGGCAACTGCGACGCTCACGACAGACAAGCCTAGCTGCAGAGTTTTGCACCAGCTGCAATCGCCTGATCGCACATGCTGGTAGGCCAGTAAGCAGTGAGTTGCAGAAGTCGAGACGAGATGTCACGAATGCATGGACCAACTTGGACGTGGTATCCTTATCTAAACAAGCCCTAATTTTAGCAATGTTATGAAGCTGAAAATAGGCTGATTTGACTGTGGAGCTGATGTGGTCGTCTAACGAGAGGTCGCTTTGGAATATGACACCTAGATTTCGAGCTGATGCAACTGGAGATATGCTGGCAGAGCCAATTTTGAAAGTCAGCCTTTCCAATTTCTGAATAACACTAGGTTTGCCCATAACTAGTAAGTTAGTTTTATCATCGTTTAGTTTTAGAAAATTTGCTGCCATCCATGATCGGATGTCATCAATGCATGCAGCAAGTGAGTTGAGAGAATTTGAGGTGCTCGAAGGCTGGGAGGGATCAAAGCAAAGGTACAACTGAGTGTCATCCGCATAGAAGTGAAAGCCTAGATTGTGCTTGGCAATCACATCAGCGAGAGGGAGAGTATAAACGGTGAAAAGGACCGGACCTAGCACAGAGCCCTGAGGTACTCCATATTTTAGAGGTACTTCAGATGATCTTTGTCCATTCACGTCAACACTCTGGAGTCTCCCACTGAGATAGGACCTGAACCACTGCAGAGCAGTGCCAGTGATGCCCAGGCGAGATGAGAGGCGCTCTAGAAGTACTTTGTGATCGATGGTATCAAAAGCTGCCGAAAGATCGAGCAAAACAAGAAGAGACACTCTACCCATGTCTGCATTCCTAAGTAGGTCGTTGTATACCCGAAGCAATGCTGACTCTGTGGAGTGATTAGCTCTAAAGCCAGACTGGAACTTACTAGCAAGGTGTGAGGTTTCGATATACGAGTTCAGCTGGTCTGCCGCGACCCGTTCCAGTGTCTTTGATAGGAATGGTAGAAGGGAGACTGGGCGGTAGTTGCTTAAGTTCTCTTGGTCTAGTGTAGCTTTCTTGAGAAGTGGCCTGACTACAGCTTTTTTGAAAGGTGCTGGGACCTGACCTGAGGCTAATGACATATTAATGATGTTGGTTATGCATGGCAGCAGCAGATCAATGCAACGTAGGAGCAGGACAGTGGGAATAGGGTCCAGTGGACTTGTTGTCTTCTTTGATACCGGCATAAAGAGAGTGGGAAGAGGAACAGATGACAGAGCGTGATTACAAAAGTAGCATAACACAAAACAGTGGTGAACACGTGCCCTGCATGAACAAGGATTGGCTAAGAAAAGAACCACAAATGATCGACGGTATGAAGTCTCTTGAAAAAAAATTTTGGTGACCACGTGTCGCACGCACCATGTGGGCGGCAGATGGTGTTCACGGATGCACCGTCATCACGGGCAACGCCACGGTGAGAGGATGCCCTGCGGATCGGGCACTCGCAGTGGCCACACCCACGTGACCAAGCCACAGGAGAGTGCAAGGTCGGGAGAGCACAGCACAAGGGACGCAGGACACACGTGACAGGACCGTGTGCCGGAAGCGGCACTTACCGGTGTCAGCGGGCTCTGGTGGCTGACGCCGCGTAGAGCCTTCACCTCGTCGGGGTTGAGATGGAAGTTTCGGAGGAAAGCATCGACCACACCGGCTTTCATCTGCAGAACCGAGCTGCAACGGGCAGATGGGGACACCGGCCACCACTATCATCGATCCAATTGTAAGGTTGCTTGCCACATGAAAAGGGCAACAAAATAACAATTGCATTGTACTATACCTCCGTCAGTAACTCCACAAAGCCACAATGACTATGTGGGTGCTACGCTGGAGAGTTTTGCACAGTGCACTCACAGCCTGAGTGACTTTCGGTACGCATTCGGTAGCCAAGAGACTTCATCTCACGCAACAAAGAGAAAGTGGTAACAATAATAAGGAATAAGAAATAATAATAATAATATGCTTTGGTAAGTAAGTGAGAAGTAAGTTTCTTTTCTAGGCACTTCTTCACGTTGACCGGAAAGGCAGCGCATAAACTGGTTAGTGATAATAGCATTGATTGAGTGAGTGCAGGGCAGCTGCCAGAAGTCCTAATAACCAGCAGCCGCAAGCATTTTGTATGCTTTAGTGCTTTAGCTAATTTCTTATTTCGTTCGGGCGTTTAGTTTCATTGTACACGTGCATGGCTGCAGAAAATAAGGCTCCACGACGTTTGATGTCATGTACAGTAACACTAATCCACCCGAAATCATAAATAAACTAGCGAATTGATGCATAAAGTTATAAACTCACATTACAAATTTCACGCTGATCCGTGAAGTAGCCGAGTTAGGGATTTGCAAGGTAAAAAGCAAGTAAAGCCTGTAAATGAAGTTGCGTAAAAGTCACAAGCATGCACCTCAATAACATTCACACACATGCACCTCGATCTACAAAAGTTCAACAAATTGAAGCACAAGTCGCATATGTTGCAAAGATCGGTAAATTTGTCATTTGTTGATAGGTTGCTTCCAATTTACATCGAGGTTAGACAGGGTTTGCCTAATCACTTTTTTATTTATGAAGAAGCCTTTAAAACTTCTGATCCCATTTCTAACTCGGTTGTCTTCTGAAAGGCACCCTAAACAAATATTCCATTGTTGGACCAATCTTCCCAGTACTTTCTCGACATTGTGCCTCAAGTTCTCTTTTGGGCACCACACCAACAATAACATGACCATCGTTAGTATTAGTATTATTATAGCAAGCACAATTGCAGCGAGCAAAAGTACACAGGGGGACAATTCACAGAGGAGGAAGAGGACAATTTCACAGGAAGCAAATGTTGTTAGGAGCATGTCTTTTTTTTTTTAGCTTTGCTTTAAACGTCATCATGTCCGGTGGGTGGTGTTCTAGTGACGTTAAGTGCGGTGGTGAGTTCCAGGCTTTAGGTACAAAGCAACTAAACCCACAAAGGATCAAAGGAGCAGTCCAGGAGCGAGGAAAGAAAGTCCAGGAGAGCGAGGAAAGGAAGTCCAGGAGCGAGGAAAGGAAAGGAGCGAGTATTTCAGATAAATAAGCTGGTGCCAGAGGATGAGGTGCCAGAGGACAGGAGGCTTCGTAAGTGAGACAGCAACGCTACGCCGACGTCGACCCAGACGGCTCGACGGGAAGCCAGTACAGGCTGGACAGAAGTGCTTCGAAACGTGTCAGTCGCGCCCGATGCTCACGAATACAATATGTGAGTATTTTAATTGCACAGGCTGAAAGAGGTGCGCGGAGTGAGACAGAAAATAGAGCTAGAAATCGGATGTCAGACATGAATGGACCAGCTTAGCTTGTGCTATGCTTATCTAGGCAAGCTCTAATTGTTACAATGTCACACACGCACGCGCACACACACGCACATTGTGTGTATATACAGCTACACTTGTGTAGGGGCCGAAGAACCTTAACGGCTATCACCACCTTTGCAGTGAGCAATACACGATCGCCCACGGCAGGATTCGAATCCATGACCCCTTGGTCGTGAAGAGCTAGCACCTTACCTCCAGGGAGAAGACCCACATAGCTAAAGTAGGCAGACTTGACAGCAAAACTGTTTCCATCTAGCGAAAAGACAGCTTGCAACAGGATACCTAGATTAGGCGAAAGGGGACTTGCCAAGCAAGCCTCGAGTGGGGCCAGGATTTACAGTTTCCGAGTGACTAGTGCACATGAGTACTGCATGCCAGTACACACACACACACACACACACACACACACACACACACACACACACACACACACACACACACACGCACGCACGCACGCACACACACACACACACACATGCACACACACACACACACACACACACACACACACACACACACACACATGCACACACACACACACACATGCACACACACACATGCACACACACACACACACACACACACACACACACACACATGCACACACACACATGCACACACACACACACACACACCCGAAACCAAACGGCATCAAAATAGGCGGTGGAAGCCACTAATTGAATACTATAGCTGGGCAACGAGAGAAGATTACTCTCGGCGCGACTAGGCAGCATTAGCTGCTGCTGCCCCAGCGAAGCTGCAGAACCTTACCTGGTGGACTGCAGCTGCGTCGTCTGATCGATGAGGTCTCGAACCTGGTGCTTGGAGGCCACCAGGCGGCCCGTCATGTCAGCGCAGCACTCATTCATGGCCTTCACCCCGACATATATGGAATCCAACTGCTGCAAGGAGACCATGCGACGATGACCATGCGACCATGCTCGAGTCGGTCGGTAGCAAAGCAAAGCGGCTCCGCCGAATGCATGTGCGATGACGCCCTATCAACCGCACTGGCATTCGGCGTCGTCACCACTGCTGCCTCCGCCGCTGCAGAGCCCCCGTCGTCCGTATGTGACAGGCGAAGGCCAAGGACGCCAGCAAAGTATCCAGCAGACCACACATTACGCTAGCGCCACGCGACGAGTGACACTGCTCCTTCCGCGCTCCGCTGCTGCGGGCTCGCATGACTGCACATCGGGCACGTGCGTGCCCGGATGCTGCTGAACGGATGCAACAGCTCGGAAACGAGGCGGAAGCTCGAACCCGCCGGGCGAACGCCTCCTGCTTGCCAGCGTGGAGGCGAGAGCGTGGGGTCGTGCGCGCTCTCTCGCTCGCTCAAAAGCCGATGCGTCGGCGCTATGCGTTCGCTTAACGGCCGGACCTCTCACCTCCTTGACGTCTCGAAAAGCCGCCAGGAACTCGTCGTTGATGGCGAGGCTTCGCTTCTCGATGTCGCTGCGCAGGTTTCGGCGAGCGCGCAGGTTGTTTTCGACGAAAAAAGTCGACAGGGAGCGCAGCGCCTCCAGCATGTCCTGCAGCGCCACGCGGAGGAGCGCCGCGCGGACTGTCGCTCGCACGCCAAGTGCTGGCGCCCGCGGCGGCGGCTGCTAGAGAGAGCGAAGTCTGGCGGCCGCTGCGGCGATCGAAGTGGTGCAAAGGCAGAAGCAAAGTCGAGCGACGCGAGTGCGAAACGGCGGATGCTTCGCGGAATACTAAAGCAGGCGGCGCTCCCGTAACGGGGCGCGCCAGCCGCGACCGAGGATTGGACGATCGAGGAGGCAGAGCGCTCGACCGGAAAAAGCGTACGCGCCTTGTCGCTATCAAGCCTCGTATCAAGGATTTTGCTCAGCTTTCTAGAGAGCGGGTTGCTGCTCGACGCATCCGCGCCGGCCGCGCCGGCGCCGCCAGCTTCCTTCTCGGTAGCGGCCATAGCAGCAACGTCTACCGTTCGCTGCGAGACTTAAAAACGGAACCGCTGTGACACCAGAGGTCTGAAGTTCACGGACGTTCTGAGGGATGCAAGGCTCTGGCGGGGACGCATCCATCCCTTCCTCCGCGAGACCCGGCAAGCCAAAAGGAAGCCAGCTACTGCTCCGCACCTAGCGGCCGGCGTTCGCGGGCGGCTAGATGCGGAGGCCCTAGTGCTAGGCGGCCCTCTGCCGCGCCGGGCACAGGCAGCGGCTGCTCTCACCGTCCGAGAGCGGCCGAAACCGTAGCTCGTAGCGCACGGCTTCCGTCTCGGAGATCGCGCGAGCGAGATGATAATAATAGTGATGCACATGATAAAGCACCCTCAGAGAACTTAATCTCGTTCTAGGCGCTTTACGTTTGCTGCAAAGGAATAATTTATGCTAACTGCGACGCGCACGCTGGGCGCCGAAGCCAGCTGGCGGAAGTGGAGACGCTCCGCTTCGGCCGGCGTTGCCGCCTTCGCGCGCACGCGGGCGCAGCAGACAGGGTTCGCGAAAAAAAGCGCCTGCGCGGGAAGGGCGAATGCCGGAAGCGGGCGACGAAAGGCGGCCGAGCGCCGGAAGCGGGTGACGAAAGGCGGCTGAGCGACGAAAGCCGGCGCTCGAGACGTTCGAGTAAAGGCCGCTCGCTGCGGCTCGCTGTCGCCGCGAGCCTGTCAAAGGCTTCTGCGGCGACAGCGCAGCTGGTCACGGTGACCGACAGCGGTGGCTGACAGCGCCAGCCGGTGACGAGAAACGAGGGGCACTTCGGGGGGAAGGAGGAGGGCACCTGTCGGAAAGAGGAGGGCTGTCGGATGCGTCTCGCTGGCCAGCGAGTGAGCTCGAGCAGCGTTGACGCAGGCGGGCAGGAGGATTGCATGGCGAGCCGCAGTGAACGTGAGCCGAATGATAATAATCGAGAACTGGCTTCCACAATTCTTAAGCAACGACACCTACTCTCTTGCTGCCGACTGTGGCACCTCCTGTCCAACCATCCTGAGCTGCTATGTCCGTGGTACTCACAACCTCAACTGCTCTCTTGACTCAGTCGAGTTTGAGGCTTGTAATAATAATAAAAATAATAATGCACTTGATAAAGCGCCCCCAGAGAACTCAATCTCTTCCTAGGCGCTTTACATTTGCTGCAAAGGGAACCGCGATTGAATCGTGAGTAATATCATGCTTGATAAACAACATGGACAACGTGGTTAGGGGTGACATGCACAGGGTAAGCATGCAAATGTGGTTAGTGGCAGCATGCACAGTGTCAGCACGCATAAGCACACAAAGGACGAATCACAGGGACCCACTAAATGCTGTCCTAAAGTGGTGTGTTTTCAAGTTCTTTTTAAATGTGGTAAAGTCAGGGGATGTTTTGACGCAAGTCGGGAGTGAGTTCCAGGCTTTGGGAGCATACGAACTAAACGCACGGTCTCCAAAAGATTTGAGGTTTGTAGTCGGCATTGGTAAACTGTTATATTCCGAGAAGCAGTTGATACGATGCTTGGCCTGGTGGGGGAGAAGATCTGAGAGATAGGCTGGAGCCAAAGAATGAAGCGACCTAAAAGTGAGCGACAAAACCTTGAAGTTAATCCGTTGCTTGACTGGTAGCCAGTGCAGGTCGGCGAGAAGTGGTATGATATGGCAACTTCGACGCTCACGACAGACAAGCCTAGCTGCAGAGTTTTGTACCATCTGCAATCGCCTGATTGCAGATGCCGGTAGGACAGCAAGCATTGAGTTACAGAAATCAAGACAGGATGTTACAAATGCATGGACCAACCTAGACGTAGTATCCTTATCTAAACAAGCCCGAGTTTTAGCAATGTTGCTGTACCTGAAAGTAGGCAGATTTGACTGTGGAGCTGGTGTGGTCATCTAGCGAGAGGTCACTTTGGAACATGACACCTAGATTTCGAGCTGATTCAACTGAAAATATGCTGGCAGAGCCAATTTTGAGCCTCAGCCTTTCCAATTTCTGAATCACACAGGGTTTGCCCATAACTAGTAAGTTAGTTTTATCATCTTTTAGTTTTAGAAAGTTTGCTGCCGTCCATGTGCGGATGTCATCAATACATGCAGCAAGTGAGTTGAGAGAATTCGATGTGCTCGAAGGCTGGAAGGGATCAAAGCAAAGGTAGTGTCATCCGCATAGAAGTGAAAGCCTAGATTGTGCTTGGCAATCACATCAGCAAGAGGGAGAGTATAAACCGTGAAAAGAACTGGACCTAGCACAGAGCCCTGGGGTACCCCATATTTCAGAGGTACCTCAGATGATCTTTGTCCATTCACATCAATACTTAGGAGTCTCCCACTGAGATAGGACCTGAACCACTGCAGAGCAGTACCAGTGATGCCCAGGCGAAATGAGAGTCGCTCTAGAAGAACTATGTGATCGATAATATCAAAAGCTGCCGAAAGATCGAGCAAAATAAGTAGAGACACTCTACCCATGTCTGCATTCCTAAGTAGACCATTGTACACCCTAAGCAATGCTGACTCTGTGGAGTGATTAGCTCTATAGCCAGACTGGAACTTACTAGCAAGGTTTGAAGTTTCGATATATGAATTCAGCTGGTCCGCCACGACCCGTTCCAGCGTCTTTGATAGGAATGGTAGAAGGGAGACTGGGCGGTAGTCGCTTAAGTTCTCTTGGTCTAGTGTCGCTTTCTTGAGAAGTGGCCTGACTACAGGTTTTTTGAAAGGTGCTGGGACACGACCTGAGGCTAATGACATATTAATGATGTTAGTTATGCATGGCAGCAGCAGATCAATGCAACGTAGGAGCAGGACAGTGGGAATATGGTCCAGAGGACTTGTTGTCTTCTTTGATTGCGATATTTCGAACCAATGATTTGAGAGCATTGCAAATTGGGAAATGTGCCCTTTAGACGGAAACTCTTTGGGCTTGGGTGAAGGTTTTCGGGCGAAGGTGATCCTTTATTGCTGCTGCAAGCGGTGGTGATAATAACAATAATAACGCACTTGATAAAGCGCCCTCAGAGAACTTAATCTCTTTGTAGGCGCTTTACATTTGCTGGTATGGGAAATGCAATTAGATGGTGAGTAAAATCATGCTTGATAAACAAACAAAATGAATAACCTGGTTAGGGGTGACATGCACAGGGTCAGCATGCAAATGTGGTGATAGCCTACGTAGTTTGAGAGCATGCAGACTTCTCTGATAAGCCGCTGGTGAGCAGCTGTTAGGAGCTTTACCGAGAGGGACCGGTGCACAGTTGCGATCCGCCTGGGATGATTCATCGCGGTCGGCCAGGGTACAGTCGTGCGAGAGGAGAGGAGAGGAGAAGGTGGGGACGAGTGCCGCGCGTCCCTCGGCTGCTCCGTCCGCCGAGCAATAAAGCCGTTGGTGTTGTTCGTCGGCTGGCTCTCTGCTGTGCAAACCGAACGACAGGTTATGAGGCTCATCGGAAGGCAGCTATCCAAAAGAGGCTGCTTAATCAGCTAGTACAGTACAGGCTGCCTTTGCGGTCAAACGTATATACGCGAACAGGTTCGTATATTTTCATTGGTTTGCTTGGTAGCTCTGCGAGATATCGGGGTCGGAGATCGGCGTGCTCTCGTCAAACGCGTCTCAAGCATCCGGCCTCCTCGAATTCCCATCTATGGTGAGCCGTGATGGCACACTAGGTAAGGCGGTTGCTTTCACGACCTCGGTCCCGAGGTCGTGGGTTCGATTCCTGCGGTGGGCGATCCTTCATCGCCACTGCAAGCGGCAGCGATTGCCGTAAAGGCTCTCCTGTCGCTATACAAAAAGAGGCTGCTTAATCAGCTAGGATTTTTTTTTACTCTCGAGGGGCCGTACTTTTGCCATCGACTGTTGCAAGCACTTATTCAACTCCGAAAAGGGCACAGCCAGAATTAGCCGATTTCCTGCTGGCTGCTGAAGCTATGGATAGCAGGCGGCTCCTGTCAGAGAGGAAGGCTTCGGGGTCATGCCTTAGACGATCTGGAGTTATTTATTTTGAAGAGAGGCTTCCGGGCATCCTATGAGAGATCGGATCGCAGACAGATATTGCCTAAGAGAACACATCAAAATTATCCTGTCTCGTTAGACAGTGAAATTTCAGCAAACCTATATATTTTAGCTTAGATCGCCCGGTAGCAATGCGACCGCAGGATACTCTGCAGGCAAGAAGAGAGCTGTGTCCGTGGCCACCACGAGGCAATTACACGTGGCCCTAGTAGTAGCCTGGAAAGCTAGAACAGCTGGGCTGAACCTTGGCCTTGGCTGGCCCTCTATGGGGCCAAAGAACGGAGCTTCCCGGCATGCCACTTCGGGTCGCGGTCCAAGAAAGGAGCTTCGGTCTTCTTTCCCTTATTCCTCCGCCCCCCCACCCAGACCCCGACGAATCGCCTGCCCAGGACGTAGCACATGTCTTGCTTGCGTGTCTGCTTTGCGACGGCGTTTGTCCTTGAATTGCTCATCTTCGGTGCAGTTGAGATTTATTTTTTCGACGACACGGTACGTAATTTTCACAAAGAGCTTCCCTTGTCTCCCCAAGCCGGATAGAGCTGCTGTGTCTATCTTATTGAGCCGTTCATACTCACGATCATCCAGTCAAGAGCAATCACTGGTCACTGCTATTAAACACAGCGATATGTTATTAATCGCAGCCGAAGTATGCTTCTGCAACTCATCTAGAAGCTCCAACGATGGTCAACGACAGTCGGGCATTCTCCACATCGGCCAGCTTCAGAGGCCGTAAGGAAAGTCTATAGCGACCGCCGCTAGCGAAATTCGTTTCGCAAGCTCGTGCAAAGGTTGGTGATACGAAAAAGCAACTTCATAGATTTCTCAACAGACATCTTGTTAAAATAATAAGCAGCACCACGTCTATGCAAGACAAATCCAATAACGGAAAGTCTCAGGCTCGACGGAAGTAACGCCAGTAGAGAAACGGCAACTGTTAAAAAGAGTGTATGCAGAAAAATTAAAAAATATATGCCGAGCACTGCTATTACACGTCGCGTAAAATTATGCAGGCTATAATAATGATGCCACCGAAATCCTTTAGACGTACGCGTCGCAGCGGTGCATCCCTTCGACCGCGGTTTCGATCCTGCAGAATAATTAGGATCTTGGAAGCATGGCTGTGGAGCCCGCCCCGCCCCCACACAGCACAGTGGCATGCCTATCAGGCTTCGGAGAGGCTCGCCGACGAATCATCGTACGGCGACGTCAAGGCGTTCTCCTTGGCATCTCTCGAGGCACTAGCACTGGGCCGCACCAAAGCCGATGCTGTGTAGCTGCTGCTCTTCCCGGCTCGGTCACTGCCAATGCCTGGCGCTCGGTTCGATTCGCTTAGGATGCCGCTGACGCCGGCTCCCGGGCGCTCCCAGCAGCCGGCAGCAGAATCCAAGTCGTCCCGCCTGAGCGGCTCTTGAAATCTAAAAGATATTCGCAGCACCTCGGCAGGCGACGAGACACTCAAGAGGACGACAGGGTGCACGGAATGTGAATACGCCCACGCAGGCCATTACGATTGCCATATTGATTGCTTGCCGTGCAAAGGGTGCCTGCCCAAAGGTCGCTTACCCATCGTTGGACAGTCCTGAGCCGGCGAGTGTGACGTTTGAGCCCTGACGGCCCGGAGAAGAGACATCGGCATAGTGCTGCATCAGGCGTCTCAGGCGTGCCTCCTTGGCTGCACTCTGAAAGTGAGAGAAGCGAGCGAGAGAAGCGAGCGAGAGAAGCGAGCGAGGGTGGTGACCCTGGTGACCCGCTCGCGTGGCATCCCGATCTGAGTGATAATCGCCAATCGGCTCGAAGAGCAGGGCCCCAAGCCAAACCGAATGGATGCAGAACGTTAGCACAGCGCATAACCATCTACCTCGGCGGCAGAGTAGGGGCTTCAGCCACGAGGTGAGTACATTTGGAAACTTCTCGAAAGGTCTGCACCATATCGAGAGGGAGTTGCAAGAACAAGTTGACGACGACGAAAATGAAAACAAGGCAACGTGCATAAATGCACACACAATGAGAGAAAGATAGAGAAAGAGAGAGAAAGAGAGAGAGAGAGAGAGAGAGAGAGAGAGAGAGAGAGAGAGAGAGGGAGACAGAAGGCACTTGATAAAGCGCCCTCAGAGAACTCAATCTCTATCTAGGCACTTTACATTTTCTGCAAAGGGAAACGCGATTGAATGGTGAGTAATGTCCTGCTTGATAAACAACATGAATAACATGGTTAGGGGTGACATGCACAGGGTCAGCATGCAAATGTGGTTAGTGGCAGCATGCAGTGTCAGCACGCATAAGCACGTGAAGGACGAATCACAGGGACCCACTAAATGCTGTCCTAAATAGGTGTGTTTTCAAGTTCTTTTTAAATGTGGTCAAGTCAGGGGATGTTCTGACACAAGTCGGGAGCCAGAGAGACAGAGAGAGGACGGGACGGCCATGCAGAAATACGCAGCACGAGGACAGTGAGCAGGAGGAATGCTGAGACGGAAGTGCTGCCAAGAGATGGGCAGCACAGACGACACAGTGTGACAGTGGGAGCAAGAAGGAAAGACGAGTTGGTGATAGGACCGTGATGTACCGACTGAGAGTTCAGTGGCATCAAGAGCATCATGAACATCAAACAGAGTCAGCCGAGTTGGTTGTACAAAATGTGGACTCTATTGATTAGCTTAAGGCTCTTCTGATACAATATAAGCAATGCCGTGGAACAGGTCAGTCTTGCTTGACTATATGACTGCAATAATTAAGTAGGTTATCTGAATGACCCGCTTTAAGCATACCTGCACGTATGACATTGTTCTTATCTAGTGGGCTGGCTGCAACGATAGCCGAGAGCATATCGCCCATACCAAAGTGTATAGCAGCAGCACCTTCTATCCTTGGCCCAGCCATTCGACTTTCTTATCATCGTACTAATTGATATCATCAGCTCAGTTTATGGCACACTCGGCCAAAGCTCCAAACTCGCTTGCTAGTTTCAAGTTGGATGCTCGCACGACAGCAGCAGCAGCAATCAGAAGCTGCACTACAGCCTCTAGAAGCTGCTTGAGGTCAGCAAGCAGGTAAGACGTCAGTAAGCAGGTCGACCTGCCTGGCAGCTTCTAGAAGCTGCTAGGCAGGTCGGCAGCTCGATGCTGATCAATGGCCTGAATTGCAAAGCAGCATGCATATTCAAGCACAATGCTTCTCAACCAACCATGCTTTAGCTTATCTGTTTTGCATGCGTACCCTTCATTTTTAAAGCGCGAGCATTCCCTCGTATGCTCTCGTCATACTAGAGGTCATGTTCGCTGTCACATTTGAAGCAGCGAGCAATTAACGAAGGACGTGCCCCCTCAGCCGACGAAGAGCACAGCTTTCTAATCCCACCGCCACGTCCACGTGCACGGTTAATCACGCCACGTGCAAACGTGTCAAGGTGCAAAATTGAAAGACCTTTGCGCTGTGGGATCAACACGTTGTCACGGCTGCACGTTACTTGAACAGTGCCGTACATGGGCCTGCACTGACAAGACAGGAAAATCGGAAACCCTGGACATGCTGCCGAGAGAAGATTGACGACTAACCGCCGATTGCTTAACCGACGGAAGCATGCAGCAGCAGCAGCCTTGGGCGGCAGCATAACAAGGCATCGCTGCATGAGTGGGTGATTTTTACCTCTCTCATGGCCTCAGCAGCTCGGGCGTCGGCTTCTCGAACGCGCTTCTCCATGCGGCGGATCTGCGCTGTACACTCGGCCATCATCTTCTCTGACTGCACGCGAGAGACGAGCGGCAGCTCCATTAGCTGGCGCTCTCACACAGAGGCCACAATGCTGCCACAACGCTCGCAGCCAGCGCAACAGTTGTACCTCAGGAGCCTACGTCGCTGCACAGGACCCGCCGCTATGTCTGCAGACCAGCTGCAGCAATGCGCTACGGTGGTGAGACGACTAGCACGCCTTTATCGTCCATCAATGCGGCTACATGCAGCTCTCGGCAGCCACTGATGAGGCGCAGGGGGAGATAAATCGGCCCTGCAATCTCGGGCGGCTGTCGACGGATGGATGGAATGATGACGATATGATGAAAGGATGACAGGGTGATGCCTGACAGGGTGATGCCACGGAATGCACCCGTAGCGTCTGCACTCCTTAGCCTGCAGTTAAGGTAGCAAGTAGCTTGGAAGTAGCAGCTCAGCACCGCTGGTAAGGATGAGCCATAGTCGGCAGCAGGAGAGTAGTTGTCGTTGCGTAAGAATTGTGGAAGCGAGTTCCACAGTCTAGGACCTGCAGAGCTAAGCTTCTGTCGCCAACGGTCTTTAAGCAGAGGAATGGAACAGCTAATCTATTGTCCATAAAGGACATGAGGGCGCGAACAGGCTGAAACTGATGCAGCAGTTCAGCTAGGTATGAAGGCGCCAAGCCGTGGTGGGCCTTGTGAGTCAGCGTAAGAACTTTCCTCTGTACCCGTTGCTCAACCGGCATCCATCCTAGCTCTTTTAGCAAAGGAGACACGTGCTCAAACCTCTGGGACTTGAAGACTAGCCTTGCAGCCTTATTCATAGTCAGCTGCAGTGACCTAGTTGCTTTCTTTGGTAGCCCAGCCAAAAGGGAATTACAATAATCAAGCCGAGACAGAACAAAGAAGCTAGTTAAATTTGGGTTCACCCCTGACCCCTGGAACTCGGCTACAAATGGAGGACAGCAAGAGACCGAGTACAGACCCTTGAGGGACTTCACAGCTGACAGGTCTCGTGTGTGAGACCTGACCTCCACATGACATGGATTGAACACGATCAGACAAGTACCATTTAAACTATGCCAGTGCCTCGTCTGCCAGACCGATCGTTGTCTCAATCGTTCAAGCAGAACATCATGATCAACGGTGTCGAATGCAGCTGAGAGATCTAGAAGAGCTAGGGCAGTGACATTCCTGTCATCGTTGCCACGTAGAATGTCATTTTTAACACGGAGGAGAGCAGTTTCAGTGGAGTGCTGCCTCTTGAACCCAGATTGAAATGTATCTGACATTTTATTCTTTTCAATATGTTCAACAAGCTGCTTAGCAACAATTGTTTCAAGAATCTTTGACAAGAAAAGAAGAAGGGAAACTGGGCGATAGTTTGCAAGGACCTCTGTATCTAATCCAGGCATTTGAAGTATGGGTCTAACGATTGCCGATTTGAAAGGACTTGGGGATGCCCCCTTTTCCCAAGGAAGCATTAAAAACCTCGGTTATGGCAGGGCTAAGTTTGTCTGCCAGTGAAGACCACATAGATGATGGTATAGGATCTTCAGGAGACGAGCTCTTTTTGCTAGACCTCATTCGCATGCAGAAACCTCAGAAAACCTTTTAAGGAAGGTCACAGGTTGTGATTCTGCAATTACTTTAGTCGGAGGGGGCTTTATGGGGGCACGAATGTGCACAATTTTTTCAATAAAGAAGGCTGAAAACGTTTCGGCTGAGCCCTTAATATCTGAGGAGTCAGACCTCACTCAGCATTGGCCAATAAATGATGTAGTGTCTTTTAAATCTGTTTAGGATCCGAATGGTGAGTGGTAGCGTGCTTGATAAACAACATGAATAACATGGCCTCGAAGCTCATCATAATAAATTCAAGAAGAGCAAGAGGAGCACTCTTTCAATAGGAGACTTATCGGACTTTAAATGCCACCGCTGCCAGGGAAAGTATAAGAGCGTATGGTGGGAAACTCTATCTGTCGGCTGGTTCGCAAAAGTATTTAACAGTACAGTCGTAAATCAAGAAAAACTGCTCACGTTTAAGTATTTTTTTTGCTTCAAACAAAATACATGTTAATTCTGATTTGTTCATTTTCAATAGTAGTAAGAATTTAATAAAACATTTTCTATAGCGCTCTCAGAGAACTCAATCTCTTTCTTTTCCTGATATATATAAATATCAGGCTGCCGAGTCAGCTTCGACCTTCAGATTTTCCTTTCTAGAAAGCATCGGGGAGGAGGAGGAGGGGTGGGGTGAAATGGACGGTGTAGCACGTTAGCAGCGACCTCACGAGCGGACCGCGCGAGCTACCTCGACGGCCGACCACGAGGCCCCGCCGCCGCAGACGCCACCGCCGGTGCACTGCTGCGGCCGGTTTTGCAAAGACTGAGCGAGCACGGATACCTCGAGCGTCTTGTCGCGTGCCTCGGAGAGGAGAGAGCGCAGCTCTTCGACGCGCTGCTTCAGCTCCGCGGCCTGAGCGCGCTGCGCCGCTAGCTCGCGCTCGAACTTGAGCTGCGCTTCCTCGTACTGATCCTTCCACCTGCAATGGTGGGGACGGACGAAAGGTCAAAGACAACGGTCGACGGTCAAAGGTCAACGGCGGGATGACAGAAGGACGAGGTGTGCGTGCCTTCCTTAAGGTCAACGACATAGCGTATTGCAGGTAAGTGCAAGCAGACGCAGAGGCCCGGAGGTCTAGCGCATGCGCGAGCGAGCGACGACGACGTGAGCTTGCAGAACGAGGGATCGAATCGAGAACGTTCCGAGAGCTGTGCTGTGAGCGCTGCGCTTTTATCAAAATTGGAAAGTATTTGGAGTGCATCATCACACTTGCTCGTTAAAAAATGTGCCGTGACAGTATCTAAAAAGGCTCTCACAAAAAATGAGCTCAGTATAAACAAAGGATATTCGAACACGGCTTCACAAGTTTGAAATGAAATGAATTACAAAGAAAAAACCAAACTTCAAGAATCCTTCATAAACCTGCAGGGTCAACCAGCACTTTCACGTCACTGTGGCAGCAGGCACACCGAACGAAATGTCAAAAAAGTAAGAAACAAGAGAATTTATCACGAGTTATTATTTTATCACAAGATGAAGAAAGTCTCTCTCTCTCTCTCTCTCTCTCTCTCTCTCTCTCTCTCTCTCTCTCTCTCTCTCTCTCTCTCTCTCTCTCTCTCTCTCTATCGGCCTGACACAGTCAGTAGCCAATTGAGGCAGAAGGAAATGCCAGCAGACGGCTGCAAAGCCTTCACCTCAAGGCACAACAGTATCAGCAGAAAACGCCATCAAATGCTTGAGCAACATTGCAACTGCTAGCATGTAGTCGCAGCCCTCCTTGATTCATCGTCCTCGATCAGTGGAGGCAGCGAGAGATGAGCTCTGGGACTGAGTCCTGCCCAGAGATCCTGCCCTCTTGCACTCGAAGGGACGATTAATCACTACACGAGGTTCATATCCCAATCAAAGATGACAACAAGTCCTCTGGACTCTGTTCCCACTGTCCTGCTCCTACGTTGCATCGATCTGCTGCTGCCATGCATAACTAACGTCATTAATATGTCATTAGCCTCAGGTCATGTCGCAGCACCTCTCAAAAGGCTGTAGTCAGGCCACTAGTCCACAGGCCACTACTCTCTCCATTCTTTGGCTCCAGCCTACCTATCAGATCTACTGCCCCACAAGGCTAAGCATCGTACACGCTTTTCGGAATCTAATCGTTCACCTGTACCTCGTACAAACCTCAAATCCTTTGCAGACGAGGCCTTTAGTTTGTATGCTCCCAAAGCATGGAACTCACTCCTGACTTTTGTCACGACATCCCCTGACTTGACCATATTTAAAAAGAAATTAAAAAAGCACCTATTTAGATAGGACAGCATTTACTGGGTCCCCGAGATCCAACCTTTAAGTGCTTATGCGTATTCGTGCTGACACTGTGCATGCTGCCACTAACCACACTTGCATGCTGACCCTGTGAATGTCAACCCTACCTAAACATGTATTCTTGTTGTTTATTGAGCATGCTACTACTACCCATTCGATCGTGCTTCCTTTGTAGCAAATGTAAAGTGCCTAGAAAGAGATTGACTTCTCTGAGGACGCTTAATCAAGTGTGTTATAATTATTATTATTATTGTTATATTACACGAATCCCTGCCCACAGCCAGCTCAGTGGCTACCCGTAGTAATGCGACACCACAAATTCATGGTGACATGAACTGAGCAACGACCCAAAGCAGCGTGGCCAGCTAGCGGCTAAGAGGACACTGCCTGAAACAGACAGGGAGAGAGACAGATGCACACAGACGCAGACAGAGGAAGATCGAAGACACGATGGGGAGAGACGGAAACGGATTTGGAGAAAGACAGACCAACTGACAGGTAGAATTGGAAGCCTACTGCAAGAGCTACATCGTCGGAGCCGGTTTGTGTACACTTGCTGCTGCACACTAGCCAGGGAGACACGAATCGATTCAAACGTTTCACGTTAAAAATAAATCAATATAAACCATTAGTATAGCACCTTAGAGAACTTGATCTCTATTCAGGCCCTTCACATAGGCTGCCACGGGGCTCGAGCACATGATCTCGGTCATCAAATACATTCATTGGAAAGGCTGACGCTCAAAATTGGCTCTGCCAGAATATCTCCTGTTAAATCAGCTCGAAATCTAGGTGTCCTGTTCCGAAGTGACCTTTAATTAGACGATCACATCAGTTCCACAGTCAAATCTGCCTACTTTCAGCTACATAACATTGCTCAAATTCGGGCTTGTTTAGATAAGGATACCACGTCTAAGTTGGTCCGTGCATTTGTGACACCCCAACTTGACTTCTGTAACTCGCTGCTTGCTGGCCTACCGGCAAGTGCAATCAGGCGATTACAGCTGGTGCAAAACTCCGCAGCTAGGCTTGTCTGTCGTGAGCGTGGCAGTTGACACATCACACCACTTCTCGCCGACTTGCACTGGCTCCCAGTCAACCAACGCATCGACTTCAAGGTTTTATCGCTCACTTTTAGGTCACTTTATTTTTGGCTCCAGCCTATCTCTCAGATCTACTCCCCCAGCAGGCCAAGCATCGTACCACCTGCTTTTCGGAATCCAACAGTCTACCATTACATCGTACAAACCTCAAATCCTTTGGAGACCGTGCATTTAGTTCGTATGCTCCCAAAGTCTGGAACTCACTCCCGACTTGCGTCACAACATTCCCTGACTTTACCACATTTAAAAAGAACTTTAAAACACACCTCTTTAGGACAGCATTTAGTGGATCCCTGTGACCCGTCCTTCGTGTGCTTATGCGTGCTGACACTGTGCATGCTGCCACTAACCACATTTGCATGCTTACCCTGTGCATGTCACCCCTAACCACGTTGTTCATGTTGTTTATCAAGCATGATATTACTCACGATTCAATCGTGTTTCCCTTTGCAGCAAATGTAAAGCGCCTAGGAAGAGATTGAGTTCTCTAAGGGCGCTTTATCAAGTGCATTATTATTATTATTATTATTATTATTATTATTATTATTCACCTTGGCCTCGGTCAATAGAGGCAAGCACCTTAACTGCAGCACCAACCAATCATGTGGTGCGGCAGTGACGGCCCTCCGTTGCCTGTCGTACGCATGCACTTGGGACAGGACGAGGGAATGCGAGGGAAATGCCTGGACTGCCTCGAGGCGGTCCAGGCATTCGGGAGGTGGATGGCGCAAAGCCACAGAGGCCGCCAAGATAGCAACTGGCTGCTCCCGTGCTAGCGAAGCCACGGCACGCGGGTCCCGCGCTCATCGCGGGTCCCGCGCTCATCACGCTGCAACTCACTTGGCGGCCATTCGTTGGTGCGAGGCGAGCGACTGGCGAAGCTGTTCCACGCTCTGTCGGTGCGCGTCGTCGGCACTCCTCAGCTTCACTTCGAGCTCCTTCTGCAGCCTCTCGGCGTCTCGTCTCGCCAGGTCGTGCTGCAAGTTGATTATTAAAGTTCGCAAAGCTCCGCGCTTTTACTGCGGCGTATTCTGCGTAGGCTGTCCTCTCCTCCAGTCATTCCTACCTTGCAGGCCTGCATTTCCGGCGAGCACTACCTGCTAATAGCGATAACATACAGTAACAATAATAATGAACCGTTCGTAATAGTGCCTTGAGAGAACTAAATTCCTTTCTAAGCCCTCACTCGACACGCAATGGAAAGGAAGCCTGTCATAAAGTTAAGTGATTAAGTGATCACATCATGTTTATATGAATGCATATAAGTATGTATGTGTGTATGCGTGTGTATGCATGTATGCGTGTGTCTCTCTGTATGTGTCTGTGTGTACGTGTCTGTCTATGTATGTGCCTCCGTCTGTAACTCCACAAAGACTATGTGGGTTTTGCGTACTCACAACCTTTGCAAATTTCGGTACACATTAGGCAGCCAACAGACATCTCACGCAACAAAGAGAAAGTGGAAAGCATAGCCGAGTCAAGAGAGCAGTTGAGGTAGTGATTAACATGGAGCAGTAGCACTTAATAGGTGATGCTGCCCTGCGACCTTCACCTCGTGCTCGAAATTTGGGTGTCATTTTCGACAGCTGCCTCAATTTTAAAAGCTTCATTCAGAAAACTGCTTCTACAGCAAGCCATCATGTCCGATCCCTATCCAAGATTGGAAGCTGTCTTCCACAGTGGCTTGCAAAAAATTTAACTACATCCTTAGGTTCTGTCTCGGCTTGATTATTATAATTCCCTTTGGCCGAGCTTCCAAAGAAAGCAACTAGGCCACTGCAGCTGGCTATGAATATGGCTGCAAGGCTAGTTTTCAAGTCCCAGAGGTTTGACCACGTGTCTCTTCTGCTAAAAGAGCTAGGATGGCTGCCGGTTGATCAACGGATACAGAGCAAAGTTCTTACGCTGACCCACAAGGCCCACCACGGCTTGGCTCCTCCATACCTAGCTGAACTGCTGCATCAGTTTCAGCCTCCTCGAGCACTCAGGTCCTTTATGGACAATACATTAGCTGTTCCATTCCTCCGCTTAAAGACCATTGGCGACAGAAGCTTTAGCTCTGCAGGTCCTAGACTGTGGAACTCGCTTCCACAATTCTTATGCCACGACAACTAGTCTCCTGCTGCCGACTATGGCACATCCATTCCAGCGGTCCTGAGCTGCTACTTCCATGCTACTCACTATCTCAACTGCTCTCCTGACTCTGCCAAGCTTCCCACTTTCTCTTTGTTTCGTGAGATGAAGTCTGTCGGCTACCAAATGCTTACCGAGAGCCGCTTAGGCTGTGAGTGTGCTAACAAAACTCTTCGTGTAACACCCTCGTAGTCGTTATGGCTTTGTGGAGTTACAGACGGAGATACATTACATTACACGTGGTCAAACCTCTGCAATTTGCAAACAATCTTTGCAGCCACATTCATAGCCAGCTGCAGCGGCCTAGTGGCTTTTTTTCGGTAGCGCAGACAAAAGGGAATTACAATAATCTAGCCGAGACAGAACTAATGAGGTAGTGAAATTTCTTGCCTGCTGCCCTGGAAGACAGTTCCTAATCTTAGATAGGAATAGGACGTGATGGCTAGCTGTAGAAGTAGTCTCACCTGTGATTTGTTCTTTATGTGCTTATGCGTGCTGACACTGTGCATGCTGCCACTAACTACCCTTGCATGCTGACCCTGTGCATGTCACCACTAACCATGATTATTCTTGTTGTTTATCGACCATGCTTCCATTAACCATCCGATCGTGTTTACTTTGCAGCAAATGTAAAGCGCCTAGAAAGAAATTGAGTTATCTGAGGGCACTGTATCAAGTGTGTTATTATTCTCAATGAAGCTTTCAAATATATAGGCAGTTGTCAAAGACGACATCTAAATTCGGAGCACACGGCGATGGCCGCACGGCAGCATCACCATTAGAAGAGCAAAGCCTTCTTCTAATCCAGACACACGCTTAGGGAATTGCCCTGTGAGAAGCAGCTCAGCTTTTATCGTCGTTTGTTTTCAAGAAACTTTCCGACATCCAGGATCGAGGCAAGGCAAGCATTCAGTTTGTCAGTTGCTGCAGCAGATTCCGACGGCTTTAAATGACCAACATTTGGAATTGCTCCGTATTGTCAGCATAAAAGCGATCCTATTCCAAGGCCTTAATCATCTCCCCCCCCCCCCACGCAGGTTGAGTATAAATGGCGAACTGCAACGGACCGAGGACGGTCGCTTGATAGACTCCACAGGTGACCGACCGGTCTGGTGGATGAGACCTGACCCCCACACGACGCGAGAGAGAGAGGGAGAGAGAGAGAGAGGGAGAGAGGGAGAGAGGGAGAGAGGGAGAGAGAGAGAGAGAGAGAGAGAGAGAGAGAGAGAGGGAGAGAGGGAGAGAGGGAGAGAGGGAGAGAGGGAGAGAGGGAGAGAGGGAGAGAGGGAGAGAGGGAGAGAGGGAGGGAGGAAGAGAGCGCACACAGCAAGCGAACGCCGTCGGTGTTGCGGCGGCGCACTGGTCGGCGCTGGCACCTGCTGTCGTCCGGCTCGCTCGGCCGCCTCCTTCTCGAGCCGAGCTGCCGCCAGGCGCTTGGCCGTCTCGTCGAGCTCGGCGTTGAGCCGCAGCCGGTCTGTGTCGACTCGCTCCAGCTCGCGCCCGAGCTCCTCGCCGCGCTCGCCGAGCCGCGTCACCTCGCTCGCCATCTTGGTCCTCTCGCGGGCAAACCTGCGAGCAGCCGGCGAGCGGTTGTCGCAATGACAAGCAGACAATGGCGACGCCTGCAGAGGTGCACAGAGGCGGCGAGGCGGCCAGCGAGAGAAGAGAGAGCGGATGCACGTGCCGCCGAGCGCAGACGCACGTGCTCGCGTCCGGCAGCTTCGCTCGGAGCTTCGAGCGTTCATGCGCCCACTCACGCGGCCTCGGCGCGCTTGAGAGCGCCCTGCGTGGCGTCGAGCTTGACTTGGGCTTCGTCGCGCAGACGCTCGGCCTCGCAAGCCCTCGTGTTCAGCTGGTCGTATTTGCCGCCGTCTTTCATGCTGGCGGCGACACCCTCGCGGTACACCTGCAGAGGCGGAGGCCGAGTCAAGAGGTACGTCCGGGCACCAATGCACCCACGTTCGTGCGTGCCACTCGAGTGAAACGGGCGATAGGCGTCACGCGAGCAGCGCGCAGGCCGCGCTCGACAAAGCAGCAGCAACTGCTGGTCGCTCACGGGGTGCTTGGCGACACGCGCGCGGGTCGTCTGACGATGGTTGCGCCGTGCGCATCGTACCTTTTCCAGTTCCGACTCAACGGCCCGTTTCTCACGTATGGCCCTTTCCATCTGTGCTTTCCTCTCTCCGCTCTCCTTAAGACGGACAGTTAAAACAGCAGTCAAACGTCAAGGTCAAGTGGCAGGGGAGACAGGCGATGGGCGGAACAATGTGGAAGTGACAATCGCAGAGCAACAACCTGGCTTCTGCGGGTTGCGCATGCACTCCCGAAACTACTCAAAGAGTTGCAAGCCTTTTCACCGTTGCTAAATAGTCAGGATAATATTAGCTGATCTAATAGCTTCATTTGTATAGCAGCAGAATTAAATACTAGCTGATTAACCAGCCTCTTTTGAATAGCGACAGAAGAGCCTTTACGGCTATCACCACCGCTTGCAGTGGCAATAAAGGATCGCCCACCACAGGATTCGAACCCACGACATCGGGACCGAGGTCGTGAAAAGCAACCGCCTTACCTAGTGTGCCATCACGGCTCACCAAAAGTGCCTTAACTGCTACTGCCACTGCTTGCAGTTGGCAATAAAGAATTACCGACGGCAGGATTCGAACCGACGACCTCTGCAGTGAAGAGCAATCACCTTGCCTCCTGGCCTATCGCGGCCCATCAAAGCCTTACCACCCACACACAGGCAGCAACCATCTCTAGTCACTGCTACAATCCGCTCTCCCTTACTATCCCTTTCCTAACTCGCTCCACTCTCTCTCTCTCTCTCTCTCTCTCTCTCTCTCTCTCTCTCTCTCTCTCTCTCTCTCTCTCTCTCTCTCTCTCTCTCTCTCTCTCTCTCTACCATCCCTCTCTCTTTCTCTATAACTCTATATTTGTATATATGTATCTATATATACATATACATATATATATATATATATATATATATATATATATAGAGAGAGAGAGAGAGAGAGAGAGAGAGAGAGAGAGAAAGACTCTCATCTGTAGCTCTTTCTATCTCTTGCGCTCTCTCTCTCATCTGTAGCTCTCTCAGACATATGCTGAGGAACCATGCTAACAGTAGACATGAGATCAGTACAGTCAGTACAGTGCTGTCAATTTGAAGCACAGCATAACGGCTGCATGAAGCAACTGCTCGCATTGCACGCTGCCTCGTGACCGACGAGGCGGCCGCGTGCCCACGCCTTGCGCTCAGCGCCACCTACCATCTCGAGCGCATGCACGTCTTCGAGCAGGCGCGCCAGCTTCGCGTTGTACACGTCGCGCAGCTTCTCCACTTCCTGCTTGGTGCGGACGCCGGCGGCGTGCACCAGCTTGGACAGCTCGTCGCGCAGCCGCTCGATCTCTTCCTGCTGCTGCCGCTCACGAAGCGCCACCTGCAGGCGACAAGCGTGCTGTGCGCCGATGAGGGCGCCACCGGCACCTCGTGGGCATAGCTGGCGTGCAGACTTGCCACATGCACGTACATGACACACACACATGACACACACACATGACACACACATGACACACACACACACACACACACACACACAGCACACAGCCTATTCGTGCGCACTCAGCATACGAACGCAAGTACAGAACGTGTGTATGAAGTTCGAGACACCTTGGGCAAGCCCTTGCATGAACGTCAGAACCCGTTAAATTCTAAATTCAAACTTCTCTACCCTACATAGACACAACATCTGCTTATCCAAGGAAGGCCAGTTGCTGAAGGTGAAGGCCAGCAGGGCTTCGGTCGGACTTCCGGTCATGCTGACGCTTAAGATGAAGGGCACGGCTGCTCAAGCTGCGTGGCAAGAGGAGAAATGTGGCGGCTCCAATAAGGACGGCCTCAGCGCAGGCTTATAATAATAATAGCGCATGCGTACAGCACTCAGGGAATTGAATCTCTTTCTATGCACTTTACAAATGCTGCATAGAAAGCATCACCAAATGATTGGTGGTAACATCCGCAAGCAGCAGGCACAGCGTAAGCAGGTGTATGCCCAAAAGAACAAATCACAACAAAGACCCACTAAATGCTTTAATAAACACGTGTGTTGTACACTTCTTTTTAAATGTCGTCATGTCAGAGCTGAAGCCTGGCTGTGTACGCCTGTCACGACACGTGCCTGTAAAAGCCACTTGCCACCACGTGGTGCTCCAACATCGTTGCTGCCACTAACCACATTTGCATGCTGACCCTGTGCATGTCACGCCTAACCATGTTATTCATTTTTTTGTTTATCAAGCATGATTTTAATCACCCTTCAATTGCATTTCCCTTTGCAGCAAATGTAAAGCACATAGACAAAGAGATTAAGTTCTCTGAAGGTGCTTTATCAAGTGCATTATTATTATTATTATTATTATCGTCATAACTCGTCGCTGCCGCACATGAAGGGCTCTAGGGCAGTCAGAGGGGCAAAGTGTAACTTGATGGGCACGCAGCTGGCGAGCCATACAACTGCCAGGAGCTAAGACAAGCTGTCGCGATCGGGCCACCTAGGTGGCACGAGAGGCCGCTTGCTAGGCGACCTTGGCGGTTCGGTCAAGAAGCTTGATCGGAAGTGGGCTGGGCTGAACAGCTGCCGCAGAGAGCAGCAGCAGCAGCAGCAGCAGACAGCCCCCCTACTGATTCTCTTGCAGCAAGTAGTGCGGCGCCTGGACAGAGATCACGCTCTCTTGGGGCGCCATGTGAACAGCCTACGATTATTGCTACGATTAGCTCGTCTGCAGTGCGCACGCACTGCCATCATAGCAGAGGAGGTGCAGTTAGGAGAGCAGCATAAGCTCAGACTACGCGATGCGACAACTCCGAATACGGAGCCTCTCGAGCTGCTGCTGCAGCTGCAGCCGCTGCAGCAGCAGCTGCACCTAACCTGATCCTTCTCGAGCATCGTTCCCTCGACCATGAGCAGTGTGTCCTTCACCTTGTTGGCAGCCTCGAAAGCTCTCTGCTCGTGCTCGAGGCTATAAAAGGTTATAAACGCTATAAAAGCTATAAAAGACCAGCCAGCTGTAAGCGCCTTGTTGCACGGGAGATTTCCAAAAGTCGCGTGCCGCCGGCGCGGCGCATGCGACTTTCGCGAGCCGCAGTGAACGCGCACATCGAATTAGCGCGTGCCATGCCATTTGCCGAAAGGCGAGGCCCGTCAGGTAGACGCCCACCTCTGCTTCTGAGCGT
>WPIO01000165.1:187500-192500 GCA_009760855.2 Cristatella mucedo
CTCTCTCTCTATATATATATATATATACATTTCTAGGTCACTCTCTCTTCCTCTTTCACTCCATTCCCTTGCTCACTTACTTCCATTCACATGCTCACTCACTCACTTGCTCACTTACCCGCCGTCTGAAGCATTGCTGTCTGGCATGCTGCTGCCACCAGGTGACAGTTGCCGTCTTGCCGAGCCTCGATCGTTGAGACGACGGGCTAAAAAGCCGAAAGGCTCTCCGATATTGCAGGCGTAATACTACCCCTGAATGGTCGGCCAGGTGACGTCAAGCTGATGTCCACGAGCAAGCAGCGACAGCCGAAGACCATTATTGTGCACCGAATGCATATTGATCTACTCTTCCACCCTGGTTTCTAGCTCCCAAGATATCGTTTTAAGTATGTTTGGTATGGTTGCCCCCTCTAGTCCTGTTCACAGCGCCGCCTATCGGGGTATTGGCTTGCTGAGGCCAGCCACGACGAAGCCTCAGCGGACCGAGCATCCTGGGGGCACACAGAGCTGGGAGATTGGATGAGAGGCTGAGCTCTGCACTAGAGCAACGCGAGACATGACGCGAGACATGACGCCTACGACCCTTCGAGTGCAGCGGGATGTATGGAAGTGTCGGGCGGTCGTGACTAGCAGCGTCTGCAACTCCACAACTAGCAGCGAGGTTTCTAGGTATGACGTGCCGCCGCAGCACGCGACTACGTACGTATCTCCTCCGTCTGTGACTCCACAACTAGCAGCGCAGTTCCCTCACAACTGCACGGAAGGCTGCGAGCAGGAAGGCGTTACTCGACCGAAAGACCTCGCGTAAAGCGTCCAAGTGAAGACAAGAAGAGTGCGGCAGGCAATGAAGCCGCCGGCAGCTAATGCGACGGAGCAGCAATGTAGTGTTTCCGGCCAGCAAATCGAGCTCGGAGAACTCTTAAATTTGACAGCGAGTCCTCCGCCTCACGAGGACGGCGACACTCGGCGGACGCGGACGCCAGTCGCTGCTGCGAACTCCCGGCATCAAAAATTCCTGCGCGCGGCACTCTAGCGGCCGCAACTCTCCGCTGCCGATCAGGAGCGCGGTCAGTGGTCGCGCGAGCGCGCGCATAGCACCAGCAGTAGCCGCTGCTGCTGCTGCTGCTGCTGCTGCTGCTGCTGCTGCTGCTGCTGCTGCTGCTGCTGCTGCTGCTGCTACTGCTGATTCTGCGCAACCGCTGACGGAGCGGCCGCGGCGGCGGTCGCCGCGGCCGCTCGATCCCGTTGCACGGCATTGCGTCGGTCAGCCGTTGGTGCGCGACACCGCTACGACAGTGCGACAGCGCTTGACCTTTTTCCCTCAGGATTTCCACATCAGACAGCAAAGACATCTCAATAGAACGAGTTCCCGGACGAGAGCACGGACTGTTTGAATATGCGGCCCGCCACCGGAAACATCCGCAGCGAAGCCGGTTCACGACAGGCCCGCAGCAGCGACCGGTGCCGTAGCGACGGCTTTCCGCATCCGGTCGCCGGCCGGCTGTTTCAAGGCCGCCATTATCCAGCGGGTTGGCGGCGGCGGACGGTGCCAGCTTGGCTGGTAACGCAGCCGCTGAACGAAAGAGGCGAGCGTAGTGTCGAGATTGTTCATTTCAGTTAACTGTGCCGGGTGCGTGTAAATTTTAAGGCCGATTTTGACGCGACCTCCGCAAAATCGTTAATTGGCTCTGCTTCCCCGTCGACGGGCATCGGCTGCGTGCTGAGATAACAACGAGGTGCTCACCACTCGCTGATGGAGGATCGCAGCGCGAGTCACGTGATTTTGCGCGCCCCACTTTGTCGCCGGTTTCTAAGGCCTTGAAGAAAGTAGCGGAAAATTTGAAAGCAGAGAAATAAGTACGGTCGAGTATTCCAAAAATACTTAATGTATAAAGTGAGACATACTTGTTAAATACGGTATGCACATATATATATATATATATATATATATTATAAAATATATTATATTATATTACTATATATTATATTTTTTATATCGGAGAAAAGTTAGGCACACTCGTAAAAATACTGTATGCATATATTTTTTGAAAACAATAAGCATGCGACTTATACATATTATGCAAGTCAATATTTGACACCGGCAGGAAGAATTAGAAGAGACAGTAACAAACATGTTGGTGGATGGGTTCTAAATGCTTGGCGAGCATCAAAACAGAAGCCGGTGTGAAGTCGTTCAAAAAGGCGATAATTTCAAACACGCTGGATCGAACTGAAGATGAGAAAGGACTGACGATTCAGACATTGACAATGCTGTAGAAGATTCTGGAGATGTTACTAGTGATGACGGGCTGTTTGCTAACTGTCATGATTAAAGCAAACTTATATATAATACAAAATGAGCCATATATTTAGTAATAACTTTTTTTTCATTAACTACTTTTTAAAAATTGCGTCCATAGTTTTAGGGTGTGACTTATACTTGCGTGCGACTCATATTAGTAAAAATACGGTAATTCATTTATATTGTGAGCCCTCACAGAACTGAATATCTATCCAGGTGCGTCCCTTAAGCCACAGAGCTCGAGCTCATGACCTGGCAATTAGAGCTGATCACCATCACCTCGGTCGCCAAAGGCGTGCATCTTAACCTTCGAGTTGTACTTCAGCGAAGCCAGGACTCTCAACAAACGGCTATGCTAATTCGCTGCGACTAACTTACCGAAGCACCTCCCGCCTTCGCTGCATTGTCGCTCGCGGAGAAAGTCCGGCTATTTTAATAAAAACTCGAAAGTGAACCCTCTATCCATGCCCCTGACCCCAAGAGCCATGGAAACGGAGCACAGCACCCCTGACCCCCAAGAGTGAAAGCGAGAGAAAGCTTAGGATAAAGAGGAGAAGGGGCGGGACGGGACGCGCGTTCGAGTGTGAGAGAGGGTGAACTGCGAGCGAAGAGCGGAGAGTGTGGGGGAAGTGCAAGAGAAGCAGGCAACCGCCGTTGCGCAGGCAGAGCGGTCGCGGCCACTCTGCGTGGTCAGCAGGTCGTGCAGGTCAGCAGGTCGTGCAGGCAGAGCGGTCGTGCAGGTCAGCAGGTCGCGGCCACTCTGCGTGGCCGCTCGCGCTCGCGCGGCAGTTACTTCCTAGCGCGACACTGCAGCGCTGGCTTTCACAGCTGTTGACTATTGCGCTCCCGCCTTCGTCACCGGAGAGATTGCAGCAGAGCTGTAGAGCGGTGGAAGTAGCACGTGACGCCTGCGTCAAGCCCCCGGCGGCCGCCACCGCCCTCCAGCTCGCTCCACCCGGCAAAGTTGAGGCTTCGCTGTTGCCTCCTCCTCCTCCTCCTTCTCCTCCTCCTTCTTCTCCTCCTCCTCTTCCTCCTCCTCCTCCTCCTCCTCCTCCTCCTCCTCCTCCTCCTCCTCTTCCTTCTCCTCCTCCTTCTTCTCCTCCTCCTCTTCCTCCTCCTCCTTCTCTTGCCTTGCAGGGTAATTACTGTGCAGCTCGCATTATCGCTTGAATCCCCGTCATTTTCGCCGACGCATTTTCTCGCTCGGCAACTTCACCCTTTCCGAATCCCCGCACGCTCTGCCGAAGCAGAAGCACCGCGACGCGCCACGCGCGCCGTCGAGCGCCGACGTTCGCAGGAGCCATTTCCGGCGGCCATTCGCTCACTCGCCGCCGCCGACGACGCTGCTCTGCCGCATCTCCTGCAGCCTCTTCGTCCTGTGCGCCGCTTCCTCTGCGCCGCCTTCACCTAGAGACAGGGAGACAGAGAGAGACGGAGGGAGAGACAGAGAGACAGAGAGAGACAGAGGGAGAGACAGAGAGACAGAGAGAGACAGAGAGAGACAGAGAGAGACAGAGAGAGAGACAGAGAGAGACGGAGAGAGACACAGAAAGAGACACAGAGAGAGAGAGAGACAGAGAGACAGAGACATAGACAGAGACAGAGACAGAGACAGAGACAGAGAGAGACAGAGAGAGACAGAGAGAGACAGCGAGACAGAGAGACAGAGAGAGACAGAGAGACAGAGAGAGACAGAGAGACAGAGAGAGACAGAGAGAGCTTGGAGCGCCCACCGGTATGCCGAAGCTGACCGACATGTTCTCCCCGTTCAAAGCGAACGCCGCCGCAGACGCTACTGCGGCTTCGGCGGCCATCTTTTCAGCGAGGGGTGCCGCGCCGCCGCACCTGCCTGCGGTACGCAGCAGCTCAAGCAGCTCGATTCTGAGGCAGCGCGAGAGCGTCAAGAAGCTCGACCGCGAGCGGCTCGCCAAGCAGTCCTTCGCGCGTCCGCCGCCCAAGGCGCTGCTGCTCCAGCAGCAGCAGCAGCTCGCCGCCGCCGACGCTCTCTTGCCGGGCGGGAACGCGGCGGCCGGCGGCGGCGGCGGCGTCGACGACGGAGAGAGCTACACGCGCCTGCTCCGCGTGGCCGGCGCGGGCTTCGCGGTAAGCGGCGCTGGCTGCACCGGCGCTCAGCGCGGCGGCGGCGTCGGGCGCGCTCGCAAGCGCGCCGAGCGGCTGGGCTCGCGCCGCTCCGCGGCTTCGTGGCTTCTCCGCTGAGCGACGGCATTTATTTAGCGCGGCTCGCGGTGCGCCCTGCGCCGCCGCCTTGCGCATCTCCCCTTTGCGCAGCTCTCTCCCGACTCCTCGGTTAGCTCTTATTCACGAGCGCGCCCCCGCATGCCTTTTAGCGCCTTTGGCGCCTTTTAGCGCGAGCCTGCGCTCGACGTTGGCCTCGCGCGCGAACTCTGCAGGTCATCGGCGCGCTGGGCTTCGCCGTTGGCGTCTACTTCTTGTCTCCCAGCGACGTCTTTGGCGCCGCGGCGCTGTACATTGGCGTGCCGCACAACGTGACCAGGGCGCTTGCAGACGACCGCGTATCGTCCGTCGTCACCGCCATCAGCTACGCTTTCATGGGCTGCGGCCTCGGAGTCACCGCCCTGTCGGCGATCAGCGTTGCCGCGACGCTCTGGCGTCAACGCGCTCTCGTCGACATGGTACGCCGTCCGCGTCTGGGCGCGGCGCGCGTTTGTCTGCTCAG
>WPIO01000165.1:197500-355000 GCA_009760855.2 Cristatella mucedo
GGCTGAGGTAGAGGTCGAGGTATAGAGGCCTCCACGCCCTACAGCTTTTCGCATACACGCGTACTCGTATAAAGCCTGTATATATAAACTTGTGTATGCGTTTATACTATGTGTATATACAGAGCATGGACTCTCTTCGCTGAGTCATAGTAGAATTGTGAGTCTATTGCACGTCACATCAGGAAGTATTGGTCACCATCTTATCGTATAGCGGAAGTGCCGCCTGACGGAAGAACGGACTTACTTTATCGCTTTAATTAGTAGGGATGCGGTCAGCCCCGACTTACGAAATAGATATGAACCGGTAAACCTGTCGTAAGTCCAATTTGCGTAAGCTGAGAATGGTATACCTAGGGAGACCTCGGTACCCTGGTAATGAATATGAGTGCCAGGCATCCCGCTCCTTCCCTAGCGTTGTCAAATCTACTGACCTCTCCCGAATTTTGAAAGTTTCCTTGGATACATTCTTCTTTTCGATTTTGTTTCGCATGACCGTGGCCGAGTGCGTATCTCCGAATTTTCGTAAGTCGAACCGCAGTAAGTCGGGGCTGAATGTATACATACATATATATATATATATATATATATATATATATATATATATATATGTATGTATATATATGTGTGTGTGTGTGTGTATGTGTATGTATATTTATTAATTTATTTATTTATTTATAATCTGTGGGGTATATTATATACTTATACTTATATATATATATATGGTATATATACTTTGATTTATTTACATGTAGTATATATATACCTGTACGCGCGCATACATTTGCATACGAATAGCTGCGCCTATACCTATATGCATTTTTTCTCTCACCGCTCCGCTTCTTTTCCATGACGGAAGAGACCGTCAGTACTAGAAATCTAGAAATACTTGAGTGCTGAGCAGTGGCCTGATTCAAAAAGTCTTTTTGTAGCGTTTCACGAATCGGCGCCATGAGCAGAGACACACCTGGAAGGAGCGCGGCGCCTAATTTCTACGTCTGCTATTGCGTTAGCTTTCAGCGCCGCTGTCTGCTGCAGCTGACCGTATTAGCACCGTCGTGATTTGCGTCCGCCCTTTTCGCCAAAGCAATTGAACTGGCTCACGAAATCTGTGCACCATCAAAATCTCACTTCCTCGTTAAACAGCAGTACGCGAGAAATTCTCCTGCTCGGCTGCTGTAGTGCTAGGAGCACTCTAAGCAAGCGTCGCTTGCACAGTGCGGCGGCGCCTGCATCGGTGCGGAAGGGGGTACAACGCGGCAGCCAAATAGGTCTTGACCTTGACCTTGTTCATTAGTAGACGGGCTCTGCGACAGATGCAGCGACCCCCGTCGCCGCATCCGTCCTTGGCTGCTGCCATTACAGTTAGTTGCAGCAGCCGCCGAGCGCGCGACGTTCCGTTGCAGTTCCGCTGCTGCGGGGCGGCTCGCGGCGCCGCGGACTATCCGCTCAGCGTGCGTCGCTCGCTGTACGCCTGCTGCCGGCTAGACCGACCTCCGTCGACGCCCGCCGACTACCTCGTCATCTACAGGGGCCGGGCGGAGGCCGTGGGCCAGTTCCGCCCGTCCGACGGCTGCCCCGACAAAATGGTGGCGAGTAACTCGTGGCTGGAAGAGGTGCGCCAGCGCAGCCGCCGCTCGCCGCCGCGAAGCGCCTCGCCCCGGCTGCTGGCGGCGGCGGCTACGGCCAGCGCCCGCCGCCCAGTGCCGCGAAGCGCCGACCAAGACGCTTTCCTTCGCTGCAGAGCTGCTACACGAAGTCGGAAGTTCTCTTGTATTTCCGCTTCCTGCCGCGCCTTTTACTCGGAGCTATCGTCGTACTTTTTGTGGACCTGGTTAAGTGCAAATGCCGAGCGCCGCCGCTGACCGCACGCGCTCTGTCGGCGCCGGGCGGCCCGACTTCCGTCGGAAATAGCTCGCGGCGGCGGCGGCGGGAGCTGCGTCGGTGAGTGGGCAGGGGGAGTCAAAAAGGCTTAGAGTTTAGGGCTTAGGCTTAGGATTTGGGCTTTAGGTTTTTAGGAGTTGGGCTTTAGGTTTTAGTGGTCATTGTTCGTATGCTCTTTCGGTTTATGGTTTATTGTTTACGATTAACGGTTTGGAGTTTACGATTCGAGGCTTTGGGTTTAGGGCTTACAAACGCCGGCTACCGCTCTGTACTAGCCGCTCTGGGCACAGTGCACCTTGCAGTTAGTTTGTCATCAAAATGCAAATCAATGCCGCGCCGACTGGCTAACCGAGGTCGCAGAAATGACGTGGGCTGTTCCGGCGTGGAAAGCCACCACATGGTAGCTCCTGCCCTAAGCTGCCGGGCGTCACGGGAGCGATGAGAGGTTGCGAGAGCGGCTCTCACAGGGGCGGAGCGCCTTTGACGCGCACCTTCCTGTTAGCCTCTAAAAAGGTCAAGCAAGAACTGAGCGAGTAGTTTAAGGGACTATTTCCTCAGAGGTCGCCGGTGCACACTTTTTACGGGGAGCCATTTTGTAAACATGGTCTGCTATATAGTGGCGTGGAGGCGGCGCGCCTCGCTTTCGCATCTTCAGGGGCTTCGTAGCTGACAGGAGCTCTCTGTTTTAGAAGGTGAAAAAAGGCAAACGACCGGAAAAGCTGCGCCCCTATAGCATGTCACTTCCGAGCATGACTGTTCTGGTGAATTACAGCTTTTCTGGGTCTCTACTGCTAAGCCGAAGATTCTTCTTTTTAAAGCGGCTTCAAAGGTACTCGAACTTCACTGCCCAGCTCACGTGAGTTTGAGTCCTGTGGTAGGCAACCTTTTTTTGCCCGCCGCAAGTCGGTGACAGCTGCGTGTGTAACCGCTCTGTAACCGCTATTCAAAGCTGTTGAGTAAGCCGTGGAAGCTGTCGAAGGTTAAGCCTTCTCTTTTTGCCATTATGCCCGTAATATTGCGAGAGCTCAATGAACAATCCGGCTGTGTCGGTTTCGGTAGAGCATCGAATGGCACAATGGAACAGACGCATTTGCATTCTCGTGGTATTTTCGCTCGACCTGGACTTTGGAGTCACCCTGGACCTGGGACTTGCCGACCGCCACTCGCCAGTACTGCCTGGTAGTGGCCGGGAGTTTGCCGACGAGCGCTTTTCGCGCCAAACGGCGCCAAACTTCACGCTTTCTTTTTTCCTCTTTTCTTTCCTGTTTCGTCCTGTTTCGCGAGGCGAGAGAGAGAGAGAGAGAGACGGATTCGCCTGCTCAGGTTCTCAGTGCGCTCAGCCCCGAGCAGCAGCACAGCACAGCGAACGATCTAGCTGGAGAGCCTACTGTCCCAGAGTGCAATCGCTGAGCACCTGAGCACTCCTCGAGCAAACTTTCCGGAGGAAGCTGTGAGAATGTGTCGGAGCGACTACCAGCAGCAGACGACTTCTCTGTGCATTACGCCGTACCTTCTTGTTCTCGGCTTTTGGTGACGTATGTGCGTCAGCTACAACCGGCGGCCATTAGGGGTGGCTCGATAATAATAAAAATAATAATAACAATGCACTTGATAAAGCGCCCTCAGAGAACTTAATCTCTCTCTAGGCGCTTTGCATTTGCTGTAAAGTGAAATGCAATTTAATGGTAAGTAAAATCATGCTTGAAAAAACAAACGAAATGAATAATATGGTTAGGGGTGACATGCACAGGGTCAGCATGCAAATGTGGTTAGTGGCAGCATGCACAGTGTCAGCGCGCATAAGCACATCAAGGACGAATCACAGGGACCCACTAAATTCTGTCCTAAATAGGTGTGTTTTTAGGTTCCTTTTAAATGTGGTCAGGTCAGGGGATGTTCTGACGCAGGTCGGGAGGGAGTTCCAGGCTTTGGGAGCATATGAACTAAATGCACGGTCTCCAAAGGATTTAAGGTTTGTATGAGGTATTTCTAGACTGTTGGATTCCGAAAAGCGGGTGGTACGATGCTTGGCCTGATGGGGTAATATATCTGACAGATAGGCTGGAGCCATAGAATGAAGGGACCTAAAAGTGAGAGACAAAACCTTGAAGTCAATCCGTTGCTTGACTGGTACGAACCTCTCGCGCTTTCCTTTCGGGCGCACTGAAGTTAAGGGACCTCGGTCCTACACAGCCGTACCGGCTTTTTGTGGCGACCTGCCTTCTTCGACCGCATCAGAAGCTGAGAGGGTGCGTATTGGGTCGGGACGCGAACGGGGTGCGGGGGGGGGGGCTAACGGGGTGGGTTGATAACGCTTGATCGAATGCCACAGCATCCGGTCCACGTGGCATGAGTTAAAGCTCGGCGATACTCATGCGTTCTTCATTTGCTCTCAGGTGTTCATGCTGTTTGTCGGGGTGAAATGTCGGCAAGAGATCGTTAAGCCGAACGCAGAAGTTTTGCCGGATCAGGTGAGTTGTCGATCGCTCCCAAGGCAGCGTGATGGCTGCAGCAGCTGCCCAAGCAGAGGTGCAGAGTCAGCGACGGCGAGACGCTGCGTTTAGTATCGTCCGAACGGCGTCGGTTCATAAAAAAGGGTTAGCTGATTAAACAGCCTGTTGTACATCGGCCGAAGAGCCTTAACGGCTTTCAGCACCGCTTGCAGTAGGCAATAATAATAGGATCGCCCAGTGCCGGACTCGAGAGCCGGCGATCCGGGTCGCGAAAAGGGAGCACCTTACTTCCTGGGCAAAGACCCGGGCCATGCGTATCTGCTTGAGCTAGCCCGTGGAGTCTCGTACCCTCATTCCCTCTTTCGCGTGCGCCGGGTGAGGTTATAAAGTTCACAGAAGTGGGCGAGTGAGCGGCGAGTAAGTGGGCGAGTGAGCGGCCAGCGATGCCTCCGGCTAGCGATGCCTCCCACCCTCAAGCTCCGACCTAGTCTGCTGCTAGCTGTCTGGCTTGGCTCGTGTGTGGTGCTCTCCGATTTCGTTGTGCGCAATATGCATATTGCCAATTGCAATCTGCTTACTCGTAAGCCAGGATCTTTGTTGCCTTAACCTTTTCAAGTTCCTGATGTCCTGAGCAATTTTACACTTTTTCTTCTTTATTTAATTTTTTTACAGTAAGCAATTTCTGATCTGACCTCTTTAAAGACGATCGAGAAGTGTGCTGTGCGACCAGAGCCCTGAAAGGGAACTACCCACGCTCAGATCGAACAAGAAGTATGTTCGTGTGCTTGTGCGTGTGCTCGTGTGTGTGTTTTCACGTGCTGTGTGTGTGTGTGTGTGTGCGTGTGTGTGTGTGCGTGCGTGCGTGCGTGCGTGTGTGTGTGTGTGTGGCAGAACTGTGACTGGAGCCCCTCTGAGAATCCTTCTCAGATCCGCCATTTTCAAAATGAAAAGTAAAGCGCTCTAGTCCATCACGTGATGGCTGAGTCCGGCGAACCGGTGCTTCGCACGAGGAGAGAGAGATAGCCTGCACGATAACGAGACTTGAGTTCATGCTGCACGGAGCTGCTGGTGAGTCCCACGTGCACGTCCCTCGGTCGACCCGCGCGGTGGGCGATCCCTTATTTTTATTGCAATCGGCAGTGATAGCCGTAAAGGCTCTTCTGTCGCTATTCAAAAGGGGCTGTTAAATCAGCTAGCATTACTTGCTGGGCATTCGTTATTGGCATTTTCATTATTCGGCACTCGCACTCTCGCTGCTTTGCACCGAGCACCGAGTCGTAGGTTTTTGCTCTCTCGTTAGCTTCTCGTTAGCAGGCGCCGGCAACCGTGCCGTTGAAATAAGGAAACAAGCGAATAAGTCCAACGAGTACGGTAGGATAGGCGTGTCGTTATCGAAATCGACGGAAAGCATTTCACTACACGGCGAACAGTAGCGCCGGCCGAAGCGCCTACTTCACCGATAAAGCTACTAATAGCGATCCAAGTTTTCTGCTGGTTAATGCGGCTCCCGCTTAACTTTTTTCATTCTCCATCAGGAGACTGAAAAGCCTGTTTGGCTGGCTTCTTGAACCTTGACCTTTGCAGTGCTTTGATCCTTGACCCGGGCTCTTTCTTTCATGCATCTCGCGAGCGATTAGGCTGGTGAAACTGCTGCGAAGTTAAGCCAGCGACAGAATGTGACATTTCGAGCCCGCTTTTTTCCAGGTCGCGAATCATCCGAATTATTCCGGTAAGCAGATTCGCGAGTCTCCGCGAGAGACGTACGGTGTATGCACTCGTTATTACCGGCCCGTGTGAAAGTCGCAGAATTTGCCGACGCTCCTAGGAGAATTTAATCTCCATTCACGGGGCTCGAGCCCACGACCTCGGCTCAGGCCTTGGTTGGGGCGAGCAGCTTAACCACAGGGGCAAACCAGCCAGCTGTCTCAAGAGCCTAGCAGCAGCTTTATGAGAGCGACAGCCGCTGCTTGCCGCTTCGAGTACTTGAAGTGCGAACTAGTTAGAGCGTGTAGCGTGGACTGGGCCTGAGGAGAGAGGATGCGTTGATGGGGGAGCGCATGGGCACGAAGTTGCAAGTGCGTAGAGCTATAGGTGCGTAGAGAGACGCGTTCGAATACTTTAGCAATAGTTTGGGCGGGCACTTATGGCCGGAGATGCGTAGCTTTGTTGTCGTGTAGACTCTTTCTTCAAGGCAATCTTGTGTGATTGGCTTGAAGACGGAATCAGACAGGCCTTCGATTCATCCGCTCTCCAAAGACCTAATTTAACATTATAATTTAATTTAACAATCATTTTTAATATAACAATTTATTATTGTTATTATTTATTCTATTTTATATTTATAATATTTATATATATATATTATGCATTATATGTTATTAATTTGATATAATAAATTAATAGACAAGATTGTGTACCGTCACGTGCTTATTATTTAGTTACTCGCTTACTGCCCATGCAATGCAAGGAAGAAAGGACGAGTGGGTGTCATTGTTGTCCACGAATAAATTATTGTAAGTTCATCTTCTGTTGAAGCTTTCCTACTGTTTCCTTGTACACACTTTTTTTTTATTGTCTATCGTGTAGTCGTTTTCCATTGGTGCCACAGTGCCACCTGCTCTAGATTGTAATAATTCATCGATTTTTTCACGCAATTGCCACCCGTTAGTGGAAAATATTTGGCAGCCACATTTTAGCCCTTCGAGCAGTCGACTCCTGGGCGGACCGTTTCCGGTCCGTACGAGAAAGCGGTGTGCCGCCGGCTCGCTGTGCCGCTCGCTGCGGTGAAATTTTCCTCGGTTCGATTGCAGGCCCACGGCTCCTGCGCACTTCGGCTCGGCCCACCGAGCCGCCCTTTCCTCGCTGCTGCGCCATCTGATAATTAAGCTCGGCCCGTCGTCTACCGGTAGAGCTGGGAGCGTCCTCTGCCTGGTAGCGCTGGGTTTCCTCTTCAAAGCAGTAGGCGAGCGACAGGCGCGGCGCCGACGTTGTGCAGCGAGCTCACGCTTCGCGGCTTCGCTCTAACCCAAGATGTCTCCCGGCAAGCCCGGTCACCGGAAACGAGGCGACGCTCGGGAGACAGACACTCTTCGATCGCATCGTCGCAGGTTTTTCGAACGACTTTGGCCGCACAGCGGCGGCGTTCGGCCTGGCGCCACAGCAGCAGCCGTACCGTCCGTTCGCGGTGCCGACCGCGACGTCACTGCTGCTGCCGCCGCATCTGGCCTTGCCGGCGTCACCGTGCGATCCGGAGGCGGTGGCGGCAGCCGCTGCCGCCGTGCAGTCGCAGCTGGCCATGGCGCTATCTCAGTCGTCCGCCTCCGCCACGAACTTCGCCAACAGGTCCTACGCCGCCACGTCGTCGGCGTTGCCGCCGAAGGGGTCGCAGTCCGACACAGCGCTGACCTGGACGGGCCCAGGCCAGTCGCTGGCTGACACACAGGCCCTTGCCCGCTACCACACGGCCGCCGCAGCAGCCGCCACGCAGTTCGACCCGCGACGGTCGGCGTCGGCGGTGAGCTCGGCGACGGGATCGGAAGCGTGGCATTCGCCCTCGGCAGTTTACTATTAGAGGACGCGAGCTCCTAGCCGGAAGCTAACCGGCAGGGCGACGATGACCGGAAGCGAGCTGTAGCCGGCTCTCTCTCTCTCTCTCTCTCTCTCTCTCTCTCTCTCTCTCTCTCTCTCTCTCTCTCTCTCTCTCTCTCTCTCTCTCTCTCTCTCTCTCGAGACGACTCGCGAGCCGCTTGTGTAATGCTGCCGCGAATGAGCCAGCCGTTGTCTACCGAGCGAGCGAGCGAGCGAAGAGGAGGACGAGCGTGCAACGGAGAGATCCGGACGGCGATAGCGGCGAAGCAGTCCGAAGACGACGCTCGTCCTGACCATCTCGAGAGGCTGGCGTTTTTGGAGCTGGAGGGATGCAGAATGGACGGCGGAATTTCTAGCCGAGCCGCTGCTAATGCCGATGCAAATAAATGTCTCGAAGGGCGACGTCTGTTCGGCCGAGCTCGAACGATGTTCGTGTGTGCAACCAACTCCTTCTGCAACTCCGTCTGACAGCTCAATGGTCAACGATCACTCGCACTAGTAACTACGATCCGCCAGTCTTGCTAGACCGCGAGGTAATGTAATGTATCTCCGTCAGTAACTCCACAAAGTCATAAAGACCATGTGGGTGTTACGCAGGAGAGTTTTGTATAGCGCACTCACAGCCTAAGCGGCTTTCGGTACGCATTCGGTAGCCAACAGACTTCGTCTCACGCAACAAAGAGAAAGTGGGAAGCATAGCAGAGTTAGGAGAGCAGTTGAGGTAGTGAGTAGCATAGAAGTATCAGTTCAGGACCGCTGAAAAAGATGTGCCATAGTCGGCAGTTGGAGAGTAGATGTCGTTGCATAAGAATTGTGGAAGCGAGTTCCACAGTCTAGGACCTGCAGAGCTAAAACTTCTGTCGCCAACTGTTTTTAAGCGGAGGAATGGGACAGCTAATTTATTGTCCACACAGGACCTGAGGGCGCGAACAGGCTGAAACTGATGCAGTAGTTCAGCTAGGTACGAAGGAGCCCAGCCGTGGCGGGCCTTGTGGGTCTCACAAGTTGACGTTAGCGAATCTAAAAATATGATTGCTTTCTTTAAAAAGTGGGTCGGCCCCTCTGGAGCCGAAATACACATTGCCATGGGACTCGACCTCACGACCTCGGTCATGAAATCCTTTCATTAACCTTTACATCGGTCGTAAAAGGCGAGCGCCTTGACCACTCGGTCAAACCAGCTCGGCGATGCTGAGCACATGCCGAATCAGTTCACTGCTTTGACAGCCTTTTTTAGACCAATCTATAATATCGCCAGCAGTCGCACCCAACCCCCGAGAGCGTCGTCTTGGAAACCTCGACATCTTCGCCTGCCTCTCTGCCGTCCTCGACGACTGCCGCTCCGAACGAGTACCTCTCTACAAGTCTGCCGCCCTCTTAAGTTCTCCTTCTCTCCTCCCCCCCCCCGTCTCGTCCCCCTTTCTCTGCCTTCTCCGCATCCCCTACTGCCCGGGCAACCTGATCTTTTGCCTTTTTCTCATTTGAACCTATTGGCGGGGACCCTGGTCACCGCAAAGGCCCGACGCTCAAAGTGAATTATTTGTTTTCTAGGAAAGTCAAAATCGTAGAAAAACCTCGTTTAGTTATACCTGTCGTGTTAGAAACGGAGGACGCCAACGCAGTTTCCGCATTCGCTCACGGCGAAGTACACTGAGCAAAGAAAAAGCTGGCGTCGTTGCTGTCGATACGAAGTCGAAGCCCGGGCGCCCGAAGAAACTCTCCTCCCAGCTATACAGCCGGCCAGACCGCACTCGTATCTTTGCTTCGCCAACAAGTATAGAATAAAACTCAACACTGATCGCGGCATAAAGATTGAGCCTATAACGAACGAGGTCATCTTGACTATTATTCGAGGCGTTCTAGTTTTACGATACCAGGGTCCCCGACAATAGGTTCATTCGCTCGGCTGTGGCGGCACGGGCTGCCTGGCATAGTCGTTACTGCACCTACCACGTCGTATTTCCCAATACCCTCTGCCCACTGCATCAGCCCGGTGGACGATTTAACCAGATGGCCAATTACGACTGACGCAGCAAGCCTACTAGCCAGCTTGGCTCCAGCAGCCCCTACCGGTTTCGGCAGTAACCTTCGCCCCCCCCCCCAAAGTGACATCGCTGTAGCAAAAGCCAGCGTTGGGCCACCAGTAACTCAAGTCGTTTTAGCTCTCGCGGCGACAATGTTGACGCTTGATGCCGACACAGTTGAGCTCGCACAAGCTGGTCAGGCCCACCACAGCAGACGGCATCGGTGGCTGCATGGGTTCCAGACGTTGGGCTGGACAGGAGACTTGGGCGGTGCTGTGACCGCCTCTGAATGCCAGAGCGTGGACGAAAACGATCTCGTGACTGCCAACTGCAGTGCATTCAAAGTGCTGCAGCACCCCCT
This sequence comes from Cristatella mucedo, assembly GCA_009760855.2. Classification (NCBI taxonomy): domain Eukaryota; kingdom Metazoa; phylum Bryozoa; class Phylactolaemata; family Cristatellidae; genus Cristatella; species Cristatella mucedo. The sequence goes on from WPIO01000165.1 coordinate 207,808, forward strand.
CCCCCAGCCGGCCCCCTAATGCTGGCACACCAGCTTGTGCAAGCAGGAGACTGGGCATCTGGATGCAGATGTTGAAACTACTTGCCAGCCTGCCCTGCCTGGCTGCGAGGCGAGCTGGTACCTGCCGCTAGGGCTACTACCGGCTATGCACATACTGCCCTGCTGCAGCTGAGTAAGTACAGGAAAAGTACTCAAATACTCAGAGCTCAACGCTCCGATCAAAGTTGACTGCACATACGTCCACGGGCCCACTCTGTGGGAATAATTAAATCGCCTGAAGCCAAGTAAATAATGGCACAGCTGTTTTGCCCATGCTCCGAGGGTAAACTTCCCTTTAGTCGTCAGGCGTTAGGCCCAGACGCAACCAGCGGTCTGGGCAAGCAACAGGTCTGACATCTGTCAACCATTACCACTGGCTGCTCCCACGTCTGCTCCTGCTGCCCCTTTGACCTTGATCACCATTAGCATGCCATTGCCGTCCAAAGGTGGTGGGTTAAAGGTGTGTAAAAAACCTAAAGGCAAAGACAGCTAGAGAGAGAGAGAGAGAGAGAGAGAGAGAGAGAGAGAGAGAGAGAGAGAGAGAGAGAGAGAGAGAGAGAGAGAGAGACAGGGAGAGAGAGAGGGACGGAGAGAGAGAGAGAGAGAGAGAGAGAGAGAGAGAGAGACAGGGAGAGAGAGAGACAGGGAAAGAGAGAGAGACACAGGGAAAGAGAGACAGGGAGAGAGAGAGAGACAGGGAAAGAGAGAGAGAGACAGGGAAGGAGAGAGACAGGGAAGGAGAGAGACAGGGAAAGAGAGAGAGACAGGGAAGGAGAGAGACAGGGAAGGAGAGAGACAGGGAAAGAGAGAGACAGGGAAAGAGAGAGACACAGGGAAGGAGAGAGACAGGGAAGGAGAGAGACAGGGAGAGAGAGACAGGGAGAGAGAGACAGGGAGAGAGAGAGAGAGAGAGAGAGAGAGAGACAGGGAGAGAGAGAGAGAGACAGGGAGAGAGAGAGAGAGACAGGGAGAGAGAGAGAGAGAGAGAGACAGGGAAAGAGAGACAGGGAGAGAGAGACAGGGAGAGAGAGAGAGAGACAGGGAAAGAGAGAGAGAGACAGGGAAGGAGAGAGACAGAGAAAGCAGCAGCAAGCAAGCACGGCTTGCAGCCCTTGGCAAAAAGCCAAAAGCGGCTGCTGCTGCCACCTTGCGGCTGCTGCCAAGGTTTGAGGCGACCAACAATCAGCTTCCTGCAGCCAGCAGCTCAGCTGGACGAGCAGAGAAGCTCGGACGCACGGCTTGCTACGATGACGTCACGGCTGGCTCGATGAGAAGTTTATTTGCTACCTAGCTACTGGCTGACTATAGAGAGCTGTGGCCAAGCCACACCTGCCTGCCAAGCACATGCCGGCGAGGCGACACCGACGGTCATGGTCACGTGGGCGGCACGATTGCGGTCAGAGTCAAGCGACTGGGTCAGGGTAATGCGGCAGGGTCGAGGTCACGTGACAGGATCCCGTTCGTGCGGTGGCAGCGCCGAGTCAGCTGTCAGAGAGGCCGCGAGCCACAGCATTCCGTGGCACGTCGGCTGCTGCTGCATCCGCAAACGCAGAGCAACGTCGGAGCAACGCGACCTCTCGAAGCAGCGGACAAAAGTCTGCCGCCAATGAGTTGCTCCCCGGCTGTCTGCTTCATTTCCTCAGGTCGAGCACGAACACCTGCGAGAACCGAACGATCGATCGGCGCCGCAGCAAGGTGCAACATTACGGCCGCCCACAGCATGGTGGCGCGGCGGAAGCGGCGGCCGGCAGGAGGGGAAGCGAAGCGAGTTGCGCATGCGTTGGGCACGTGCCCTACAAGGAGTCGCAGTCCAGTGGAGTCAAGTGGAGTCCACGCCAAGTGCATGTCGGTCGGATTTGAGGTAGCCTATGCTACGGGCACGAGCCCGGGTCAGAGCAGCAGAAGGGCCGGCACGTGACAGGTAGTCTGAGCTGCGCCTATTTCATCAGACAGGCAAGCCGGAGCACGACAGCGAAGGGACTTGAAATCGAGCGAGAGAACTGTTCGCTAGCTCTCGTCGATTCGAGCAAGCGACGTCGACGGGTGCAGACCGTCGAAAAGAGTGAGTGTGATGCTGTTGCTACACAACATGCTTAAGCAAGCTGTCCCCGCCGATTTTTTCCCCGCAAAACCACGTCTAGCGTCCTGCCTCACACAGGCAGGATGACCTGCACAAAGTGTGTCGCGGCGTACCAAGGGGTGAAGGCCGCGAGTGAGTCGCAGAAGTCGACGCTGGTTTCCACAGAAGCTCGGATCACTTCGACTGCGGTATCCTTGTCCAAGAGCGGCCGAGTTATTACAGCAATAAATTAGCTTATTACCGAAAGCATGCGACTTTCGGCCGAAGCGCCCCGAACCTTGACATCTGCCAACCACGTGGTATGCCGGCAGAAGGTCGAGTTCGAAGTAAAAAGGAAAATCGAGGGCGAACGCTTCTCAGAGCGCAGCAGCCTAGCAGGGATAGTTAGCAAGTCGCTCGGGTACGGTAAAGTCGGTGCAACTCTAACGAGGGGCGAGAACGAGGCTAGCCCCAGATGAGACCACCGACCGATGGGGCGCACACTCACCGAGCCGTCGGAAGCGCTTGCGGCCACCTTGTCACCTCTTTGGTTCCAGCAGACTTCGAATATGCCACCAGTGCCGCGGTAGCTGTGCACGAGCCGACCACTCTGCAATGAAGGTGCGACCGCGTGACTCGTCACGTGACCGGCGGAGTGGGGCGTTCACACAAGAGCACAGATCACTGTGAGCAGGCCTCGAACCTGCCCGCAGGCTGCATGCAATGGCCTGCTCGACTGACAGACTGAGTCTTCTTCGCCGACGAAAGAAAAAGGAGCTACGGACAAAGGCTGACGGCAGCGGGCCATAACGCCAGGGTGGGACAACGCCTAAGGTGCCTAAGGCAAGCGGACGACATGCTCGTAAGGGCAGCACTGAGCAAACATGTGCAGCAGCAGCTGCAAAAGAATTCGCGACAGGGTTCCAGGATTCTGGGACTTTGACCCAAACCTTGCACTCACAACTTTAGGAGGCCAGCTGCCTGCGGCCTCTGTCTGCCTCTCTCTCTGTCTGCCTCTCTCTCTCTCTCTCTCTCTCTCTCTCTCTCTCTCTCTCTCTCTCTCTCTCTCTCTCTGTCTGCCTCTCTCTCTCGGTCTATCTCTGTATGTCTGTCTGTCTCTCCCTCACTCTGTCTGCCTCACTAATAAATGTCGACGCTCACATTGAACGCCAGTGTACGAAGGCAAAGTGAGCGATTTCCAATCACTCTTCAGTTTCTCGTCCAACGTAATGTAATGTAATGTTTCTCCATCTGTAACTCCACAAAGCCACAACGACCATGTGGGTGTTACGAAGGAGAGTTTCGTATAGCTCACTTACAGCCTAAGCGGCTTTCAGCAAACATTCGGTAGCCAACAGACTCCATCTCACGCAACAAAGGGAAAGTGGGAAGCATAGCCGAGACAGGAGAGCAGTCGAGGTTGTGAGTAGCGTGGAAGTAGCAGCTCAGGACCACTGAAAAGGACGAGCCATAGTCGGCAGCAGGAGGGTAGTTGTCCAATGTAAGGCAAAAGCTATAAGATTCCCCGGGCGGTGGCCGCCTGTACCTGGACGTTCCATATGTGCACGCATTTGTCAAAAGACCCGCTCGCCAAGTGCCGTCCGTCAGGGCTGAAGCCGACGCTGTACACCGGTTCATTGTGCTTCGTCAGCCGGTGAACGCACGTTCCACGCTCCACGTCCCACAGGCGCACGGTGGAATCAAATGAGGCGCTACGAAAAAGGCCAACAGAGGGCGCTGCCACATCCCTCAAAAAAAGGATCGCTGTTGCTCGCGTGGAGCGGCTGCAGCAGCGGCCACTACCTCCATCCATCCATCTGCACGAACGGCAGAGCTGAACTCACCTGGCTAAGTAGAGGCCGGCGTTGGGATTGTTCGTACCTGGCCCTGTCGGGCTCCACTTAATCGTGTAGATCTCCTTGTCGTGCGCCAGAAGGTGGTGCACGCTCGTGTCCTTCGTCATGCACCATATCTGCCAGCGAGCGAGCGACAGAGCTGAGAGCACTGAGCTCAGTGCACTGAGCAGCGACAGCTCGGACGTGGCTACGGGCCCCTCGCAGCAGCTCAGCGCTCGACCGGACGCCGGAGGCAGAAGCAGCAGGCAGGAGCAGGAAGCAGCTCACGTTCAGCGTCATGTCGTCAGAGCACGAGGCGAGCAGCCGACCCTGGGGGTCCCACTTGATGGCATTGACTTCGTTCTGCAAACAGAAAGGTTCTGCAAGCTTCGGTCGGCGGGCGCCACTGTCGAAATCGCCTTGCGAAGCTATCCCCCCCCCGAGAAAAAACGTGGATGCGGTGGTGGCGGCGGCGGCGCCGCTGCTAAGCCGAGGACCATGAGGGCTGCTTTGCCGTCGACACAGCACCACCCACCCACCCTGTCCTCATATGATTACGTATTCTCGGTGCACTGCTCACAAGCAATAGCTCGTATCGTGGCAACATTGACTCGGTAACGACATCATCCATGGCAACATGGCAACATTGACGACTTCTTTTATCCTATTCCTAATACATTAATACAATTAATAATTAATAATTTTATCCTATTCCTAATACATTAATTTTAGCAAGATAACGGCCATCCCAAAACGCCTGTGGCAGTAGCAGCGCGTGAAAACCGTCGGCCAGAACCGCGACAGACTGTGACAGACTTTGAAATGCTTGCAAATACCGTGGCGGCGGCGGCTATGCGAGCACCGCTCAAATACAAGGTCGCAGCAGGCGCGGCACGCGAGCTCGCACCGTGTGCCCCTGGAACGTCTTGATCGGTTTGTCCTTGCCGAGCTCACAAACGTGAATGCACTGGTCGGTGGAGCACGAGGCAAACTCCGTGTTATTGCGCCAGTCCACGTCGAGGGCGGGCGCTGCAAACGCAACGCAATAGCCCGCTCGCTGACGTCGGCAATTAGAAGTGCACCTCTCCCGAGCGGTAGGAGGAAAAGAGCACAAAGTAAACCCAGAGGCAAAGGTCAGCAGCAAAGGCAAAGGCTGAGACTGCTCGCGGTGGCGGCGGCCCAGGGAGTGAGCGTCCAGGCAGCGGCTCACGGCAGCTGGACAGAGGGGCGAGGCAAGCGCTAGGGGCTGCGGCTAGGGGCAAAGCTAGGGGCTGCGGCCTCAGCGCCCTGCGCTTGCCTGGCTCTGCCACGGCAGCTGCAGCAGGTTTGGCAGCTACGGGGGGGGGGGCAGAGCCGCACGGCCGGGTTCTGCCGTCTGCAGCTGCCACACAAACAGAGAGGTCCCGAAATTTCACTGCGGTCGGTCAGTCACGCAATAGCCCCCCCCCCACCGCCGCCGCCGCCAGGTCAGAAGAGGTCACAAGCTCTGAGGCACACCCTGGCACCGCTCACAGTCACGTGAGCAGTGAGAAGTGGCAAGCACCTACGTGGTCGCAGCCACGACCCGAGAGGATTGGACCCTTGTCCTAGTGTGGCGTGGCGGGGGCAGCAGCAGCGGCGGCAGCAGCAGCAGCAGCAGCAGCAGCAGCAGCGGAGGCACTAGCAGCAGCAGCGGAGGCACTAGCAGCAATGGGGCGGCAGCTCCTCACGCGCGGCCGACTCACCGGTGTGGAACGCAAACTGCTGCTTGCTTTGGCCCGTCTGAGCGTCCCATATAATGGTCGTCTACGGAAAAAATGAAGCGAGCATTCTCGCGAGAGTCCGCGAGAATCAAAGGAGCGCCGCCACCGCGCGGCGGGGTGAGGGCGTCGCGGCGACCGCCGGCACCTTGTCGACGCCGGCAGAGAGGATGAAGTTGCCCTTCTTGTTCCACTTGAGAGCGAATATGGGTCCCTTGTGCTGACCGAGAGTGCTGACCAGATGGCCGTCCGTGTTCCAGATGCGCGCGTAGCCGTCGTACGAGCCGGTTGCCAGAAGCGCCCCGTCGCACTGCGTTTATCGATTGTGGTGACGTCACGGTGACAATGGCGGCAGCAATGGCGTAAGCCACGGAGAAGGGGAAGAGGAGGAAGAAGAGAAAGACGTCAGCAGTTTTAGCTCACACTTGGCAGACGTCGGCCGCAACCGCGCATTGATGGGGGCGGAAGGAAGCTCCAGCGAGCCTGAAGAGCGCGCAGCGAAGCACCGGAAGCCATTGGCCGCGCGATCGCTCGAGAGCGCAGCGGCCAACCAATCGGGTGTGCGCCCCCAGATGCAGCAGCCTTACGTTCCAGTCCAGGGACGTGACGTCCTTGTTGCTTGGCACTTCGGCCCCGCCCTTCTGGATGCAGTGTCGCAGCACCAGGTGCTGCCCGCCGCCGCCGCCCGATGGCGGCTCGTTCATGTTCCAGATGCGCGCAGTCGAGTCGCCGGAGCTGCAACGAAAGTGGACATACGCGTGCCGAATGCGCACCTGCCAGAGACAGACGAGTAGAGTCACACGGATGCAGACGGACGCCTGACGAGCCGAGCTGCACAGGCAGGGGTCTACCGAGAGCGCTCGTTGGACGACACGGGCGAACCGAGACAAAGAGACCAAGGTCGAGGACGCCGGATGCCACTCCTTACCGCTCTGCTCATCCGCCGGCGGAAATGACGCCACCCTATCCCCGGCGATGAGGCAGCTGGCCAGGCACGGTGGTCGGGGGGGGGTCTGGCATAAGCAGCACCAGCGGAGACAGAGCACCAATCGCTCAGACAGCAGCTACCTGTGCTAACCTCGGTAGGCGTCTCAGCCCGACAAGGAACCGGCGTGGTAACGGGCAGCTTCGCAAATCATCGGCGACCGAGCAACAGCAAAAAGAAAGCGATTCCTGCAATTTTGCCAACCGCTTTCATCCGTGCGCTGTGACGACGTCACCGACGAAGCACGGCGCATTCTGCTTTGTGGGAAAGGGGAAAGATCGCAGCTTTCTGACATGCTGCGTGGAGAACTCAGCCAGCGGCGACCCAGCTGCCCGGATGAGTGAACTCAAGTGGTCAAGATCGATCACTCATAACCACACGTTTTGCAGCTCATTGGGATCACCTTTACTTTGCTGTTCACCATCGGTGCTGCCTAATGGCACCGCCGGTCCTGAACCGCTCGCCACGCTGTCCCTCCCCAGCTGCCGGCATATCGAAGCCGCAGTCATCAAGCGAAGCATTACCTGAGCCGTGGAGGCATTAGCAAATTTTTCTCGGCACACTCACATGACTGTTGCGCTCGATGTCAACGCTCGGTGATCGACTAAAAGTCACTCCGTGACCACTTTCACTTCCACGACAAAGTGACTCGCGAGCAAAGGAAGCCCACGACGCACTGCCTCTGCCAGCGCTGCTTCTGCGCGCACACACTAGGTGGGACGCCGAGCAGACGCCTGGCGCCTCCAAGCAGCCTGCGACGATCGAGCAACCTACCCGGAGGCAAGCAGATCGTTCTTCGGATTCCAAGCGCAGATGAACACTTCCGATTCGTGCCCCTTCAGGACGGCGGCCCGACTGGCCGGTATTTCGATGACGGAGTCGACATCCATCGCCATCGACTGATCGCCTGACGAAACGGGCGGAAAGACGAGAGCTCTCACCGCGAGCGTTGCTGCATCGGCAGCATCACTTCACTGGAAGGACTGTACCGGCTGTGACCGCACGACGTCGGCTGCAGTTGCTCGGCAGTTGCAGCTGCTGCTCGACCGCGACAGGCCGACCGGGACGGACCGGGGCCGATGCCTCGCCTAGCTGCCTTCCGCGATGCAACAACGAACGTGAACCAGTCGAGGAGTGAACCGGGTGAGTTCTCGAGCGTTCGCGTGGGCACAAGTGCCACCTTTCCGGTGCTAAGAGGACCAGGCACCAGCTCCCACAAGGCTGCCGAGCTCCGATTGCTCGGTAAGCGTGTGAGTCACAAAAGAGCGCTCGAGAGACAGAGAGAGACAGCGAGAGACAGAGAGAGACAGAGAGAGACAGCGAGAGACAGAGAGAGACAGAGAGAGACAGCGAGAGACAGAGAGAGACAGAGAGGGACAGCGAGAGACAGAGAGAGACAGAGAGAGACAGAGAGAGAGAGAGACAGAGAGAGACAGAGAGAGACAGAGAGAGAGACAGAGAGACAGAGAGAGAGACAGAGAGAGAGACAGAGAGAGACAGCGAGAGACAGAGAGAGACAGAGAGAGAGAGAGACAGAGAGGAACAGCGAGAGACAGAGAGAGACAGAGAGAGACAGAGAGAGAGACAGAGAGAGAGACAGAGAGAGACAGAGAGAGAGACAGAGAGACAGAGAGAGAGAGAGAGAGAGAGAGAGAGACAGAGAGGAACAGCAACAGCGACAGGAAACGACTTCGAGCGAGAACAGCAGACCGCCGCCCGTCGCTGCTCCTCCCCCCCCCCCCCCGTGGATTGCGGTCCCACAACGATGGCCGCCAAAACTCCGTAGTCATGCAGCAGAGCCGAGCTCCTGCAAACCGAAAAGAATGAGAATGAGCGCAGCACCCACCGTCGTCCCCGTTGGACAGGTTGGCGCCGGCAGCGGCCGCCGCGGCAGCAGCTGCTGCTGCTGCGCCTCCTGCCGGGCCGCTCGCGCTGGCAGGCATTGCTCCAGCAGACGACGATGCGGCCATCGGCTCGGACGCTCTGTGCGCCGGATGCGCCTTGGCTGCGCCCAGCTTTCGAGCGTCTACGACATCTGGTGCGACGGCATCGATGAGGGACAGCGATTCGATCACCCTTTCCGAACCGTCCTGATAAGAATGGAAGGACAGGTGCGGAAAATGCAAGTAAAAGCCCACTCGAGCGTGCGCGCGAGGATCCCACGTGTGCGATCTGTGATGTGCGTGTGGGATCCACGGCCACAACGAGCCCCGCAGCAGCAGCTGCTGCTGCAGCAGCAGCAGCAGCAGAAGCCAAACGGAGCACCGAGTGGAAGCAGAATGAAGCAAGCGAGACCCGAAGGCAGCACCGCAAGCTCACTCAATTCGATGCAATGAGACGTGGCCGCCACGAGGCAAAAGAATCGGCGGCGGCGTCAATCGTATTCTCTCATCCTACCGTCCTAAGCTGCTGCAGTTATGCCAAAGCCGTTATACATACATCGTAATATAATTCATTTATATATAGCGCCCCAAGAGAACTTAATCTCTATTCAGGTGCTTCACATATGCCTCGGGGCTCGAGCCGACGACCTCAGTCAGACCTTGGCCGGGGCGAGCACCTTAACCGCTAGACCAAACCAGCAAGGCTATACACCAATGCAATGCACCAAACCAATGCACAAACACAAATAGGCGCACAGACACAGGCCCGAGTACACACACACACACACACACACACACACACACACACACACACACACACACACACACACACACACACACACACACACACACACACACACACACACACACACACACACACACACACACACGCACACACGCAAGCAAGCACGCATGCATGCACACACACTCGTGATAAGGTAAATAACTCAATGGAGTGTTGAGGAATTATTGTGGCCTTTCATGCGGTGAGGATGCAAGCACCTTGCTATTATTGAGGCATTACACACGAGGCAAGACACCTTGCTACGGCACAGCAGCAGCCGGTGACCAAGCAGAAGCTGCAAGGCCAGTGGTTTCCAGCCTTCCTAATGCAGCAACCCTTTACTACAGTTCCTCGTGCTGTGGCGACCCCTCAACCATAAAATTATCGTGTGCGAAATGTGGAACTGCTTGTTTTCCAATGGTCTTAGGCGGCCCCCTGTGAAAAGGTCGTTCAACCCCCACCCCAGGGGGTCGCGACCAACAGGTTGAGAACTACTGTGCTAGGCAAAGCTAGCGTGACACAAATAACAATAATAATAATAATAATGCACTTGATAAAGCACCCTCAGAGAACTCAATCTCTTTCTAGGCGCTTAACATTTGCTGCAAAGGGAAACGCAATTGAATGGTGAGTCATATCATGCTTGATAAACAACATGAATAACATGGTTAGGGGTGACATCCAGCTGGGCAAATGCCTCCAGGTCGATTGAACTCGGAAAGAGCTCTACACATCGGCTTCCATCCAGAGAAACCGGGGCAACCATCGCCAGCTGACGCTCAGCTCAGCCCTCACCTCGCCAATGCTGATCTCGGCCTCCGTGTACTGCAGACCTTTCTGTAAGATCGTAAGCAGAGCGGCTGGCGGAACCAGAGCACTGTTGATGTTGGACTGGCCCACATGGCTCTCGAGTCCAAAGGTAAAGGCCGAGTGCACGAAACCTGTATTCGCCGGAGCAGAAACCAAAACGACTAAGTGACTTGACCGCATCGCCGTGCGTGCAGCATAGAATCACGACTTAGCTCGCGAGTAATCTATTTGGGTCATGCACACACACACACACACACACACACACACACACACACACACACACACACACACACACACACACACACACACACGCACGCACGCACGCACACACACACACGCATGCAAGTGCACACTCACGCACGGGTGCCACTTCGTGCTAAAAGTCAATCAAGGTCGAGTGCAGAGCTGAGAGAGGCTGCCGGGCCCACCATCCACTCACGGGCCGCTTGGTGGGGTGCAGAGGCGATACAGAGGCAGCGGTGCAACGATGCGTTCGCGCACCTACCTGACTCTTGCAGGTACCTATAGATGAGGTAATTCACTTCGTCGCTGTTGAAAGTCATGCCAATCCCATTACTTGACCTGGAGTAAGTAGGAAGCTTTAGCCTTTACCGCTCGCTCGCAGCGGCGTGCTCGCAGGACGGACGGACATGACGCAGGACGGACAATACGGACGGACAGGACGCAGGACGGACAGGACGGACGCAGAGCAGCGGCCAACAATGAAGCTTCCGGATGTATATATCCGCGATGATATCCACGGGATGTATATCCGCGCCAAAGGCAGCGCAGTCGGAGCTAAAAAATCGTCGGGCAGGAGCGACGCGTTCGCGTTCAATCATACACGAAGCGTCGAGGAGCGGATTTGCCGGCGATGTACCGACGACCAACGGGTCCCGCTGGTACCGCGGGTCCGGCGGAACACAAAAGGTCTGTGCGGCGACTCTGGGCAGCAGTTCAACGAGCACGCCCTCGAATGACTGACGAAAATGTACGATCTAGTATTATCGGCAACGCCTGCGACGCCGGCGCCTCGCATGCACCGCCTAGCTATTTGCGCTCACCTCGACGGCGAATCAAAACCGGATCTCCCACCTAAGCCGCTTCGTGGAGGAGGCGCAAAAGCGTAGAAAAGAGGTGACTAGCTCTGCCGCCACCTTAAACATCACATTTTCTCTTATGATAAACGATATATAATTTTTAATTGAAAAAATTGTCTGCGGATTGCAGTAGACTTCGCAATTTCATCAGCTATACCAACGCTCAGCGATTCCCCTTCATTGCCATGTACCGGAAGTCGTCCATCTGGCTTGGCTCGCCGTCGCTCCCGCGGATATGGTAGGGTGACTTCTGGTTCTCGTGGCGCGACTGTTACGAAGTAATTTTCTTGATATTGGCCACTTAGATTTATAAGAACAGTGGAATTCTTTGGAGGTGCCACCAGGTGAAGTAACTCCCTATAAACGTGGTGTAGCGACGACTTACGACAGGCGTCTTTTAACGGACTCGTTTACATCTTACAGCAGCAGCTCGCTCGCTCTAAGCTGTAGGACTCGCCGACCAGGAGACCGTTACTCCAAGAGGGCGACTGTGATCAGGACCATTTCTTATATAATTACACGGTCATAACTCATGCAATTATCTCGATTGTTTACTTGCCCGTTATAATTCAGTAATCGTGAATAATGGATATTTTGGCGGAAATCATCTGGTTGAGCCCGCACTCCGACGTTTCATACGCCTCCGAAGTCGCCTCTCAATGGCTAGCCGCTGCGAGCATCTTTGCGTATGCCTCTACTTTGTTTACGCATGCGACAGGCCACACAGGAAGTGCTCGTCAGGGCCGGCGGCGGCTGCTGTGGGTACGTTGGGCCGACCGTTTCCATCGACGCTATGCCACGGGCTAGCCGAAATAAGCCGTCCTATCTACGGCGGCGTGGGGGGGGGGGCGTTCGCGGAGCGTCCGATTAGTTAGGCACAGCGTCACCATCCACGTGGCGCCCTATAGCAAGCCTCTCTCTGTCGGCCGCTCTCTCTGCTTTGCACTGTAGCACTGGCTCCTCTCTGTCTCTCTTTCTCTCTCTCTCTCTCTCTCTCTCTCTCTCTCTCTCTCTCTCTCTCTCTCTCTCTCTCTCTCTCCTTCGCTTCCTCCCTCGCTCACTCTGCACTCTGCTCTGCTCTGAGGACTAGCTCTTGAGGCGAGAAGTTATCGCATCTAGCAACGCCTGTCTCGCCCACGGGTCTCAGCCCGGAGATGGTCGTTAAAGTTCGAGCACTTTACGAGGTTAAAGTTTGAGCTCTGCAGCAGACAAGTCTGTATTGCCTAGTGCAAGCGATAGCGGCAAAAGCTCTTCTGCCGCTATGTAAATGAAGCTGTGAAGTTATCTGACATTTTTACCAAGACTCCGACCCTCACCGGTTCGGGCTTGTGGAAGTAAGCAGGAGCCGTTTGGAAGTATGTCTCTCTCTCTCTCTCTCTCTCTCTCTCTCTCTCTCTCTCTCTCTCTCTCTCTCTCTCTCTCTCTCTCTCTCTCTCTGCCTCTCTGTCTTTCTGTCTCTGTCTCTCTCGTATTCTCTCACAGCTCTTCAGAAGTACGCTTCGCGCGGTTGGTGAAAGCGGGCTAGCTAGGAAGGCGTCCTCCTGCCTAGCTAGCCTAGCGTCAACAGTAACGAGCCAGAAACAAAGACCCGCCTTCTCCGACGCGCTAATAGTGCGACCGGTAGAGAAAGGAATTCGAGCGGCGTTTGCGGTCGGTCGTACGCTCGGGGCTGGACCGGCTCTTGCCCGTCGCTCTCGCAGCTTCCTCTCTAAGCTGGGCTGCGGCATGCGCAGCCTTTGCAATCGATCTATCGAGCGGTCGACCACTGCAATATAACGCCAGAATGCTGCTTTGCAATTCCTCGACTGCTCGGTCGCTTGCTCGGCCCGCAACGGCGGCGCTTTGGCGCACGCGCCGCGGGCGGCGCTTAGGTGCACTCGCTCGCCCTTCACACGGCGATGCGAACTCCGTCTGGAACGACTCAAGAAGCGAAACTATAGAATTACCGCGGAGCATTGCTGCATACGGGGCGTGGCGACTTCCGCGTTCGGACAGAGGCCGCAAACGCTCGTGACGGCGTCAGATTCAGCTGACGCACGCAACGAACACCGACGAAGCTCTTGGAATCGTGGTATTCGCATTATTAATTATGTTTATTTATAAATGCAAACAATATCAAACGCGAAGCTCTTTGAATCGCTGCAGGGATCTGCTGACGTAGGCAACCTGTTTCCAACTGGTGCTCTGCAATCCGGTGCTACCTGTGTGCTTGGAGTGCATGCTCTTGTTGTAGTCTGGCGAAGGCTCTAATATTTCAGCAAATTTGGCTGCTGCCACTTCTATGCCTGGGGCGCACACTGTTGTCGTCGTAACGGCTTGGAGTCTTGAAACGTAACTCGTTTTGTTTGTTTTTCAGGCATGATTTTACTTACTATTCTGTTGCGTATCACTTTGCAGCAAATGTAAAGCGCCTAGAAAGAGATTAAGTTCTCTGAGGGCGCTTTATCAAGTGCAATATTATTATTATTATTATTATTATTGTCCAAAAGCATCGTCATAATTGCGCAGCGTCCAGTCGATGTACCGGCGAGATGCAGCCTGCACTTTAACCCCTGGGTCAGACCAGTAGTTTAAAATCATTAGCATAGGTAAGTCTAAAACAAAATAAAAACAAATACTAGCTGATTAAACAGCCTCTTTTGTATAGCGACAGAAGAGCCTTTATGGCTATCACCACCGCTTGCGGCGATCAAGGTCGTGAAAGCAACCACCTTACCTAGTGTGCCATCCCGGCGCATCGCGTCTATTTGACAGCGGCAAAGGATTACCAGCGTTCACTACCGAATAATGTCGCATGAAAACTCTCGTGCGGCGCAAAGAATAGAGCACACCTCGGTTCGACTGCTTGCAAAAATAAAATTTAGAAAAAACGATTTGTTCTTACGGCACCTTAAGAAAGCTTAATCCCCATCCAGTCACTTTACGTGGGCGGCCGGACCCTGGTCGTTGAAGACGAGCGCCGTACCCCTGGGCCAAACCAGGACTGCTCGGGCGCAACCGATTGCTTATTGCACGCCCTCGGCTTTTAAAACCAGGCCTAGCCACGGATCGTCGCGTAATAATCGACTCTTGGCCATTTCGATACAGAAAATGGTAGAAAAAATAAAGACTTGGGCAGTTAAAATCTTGCTGATTTATTCCCTGCCGCCTTTTAAATGCTGCGAAGAATAATACAGAGCACCAAATGGAGCGTGTCTGTATTGCACTGATTGTGTGCGAGTAGTTACATCTTTGCCGCGAAGCCCGATTTTTGAGCGCACCCGACCTGAAAATATCTTCCGAGGGCGTATGCAAATTTTGGCACAATTTCACTGCTTCGTAACTATTTGCCTGTGGTTATCCCAGCCGATGACATTTCATGAACTACGAAAATGCCTTCACTGCAAGTATGTTGCCACAATTAATATCAGATGAATGTCATCATGTATATGTATATGTATATGTATATGTATATGTATATGTATATGTATATGTATGTATATATCTATATATATGTATATGTATATGTATATGTGCATTCTTGAACGCAAAAGTATTTTAGATGTGAATTAGACAACGTTTGCTTTTCGTTGGTGATTCGCCATCAGAGACTACCCAGCTGTTTGGGCAGGCGAATATATATATATATATATATATATATATATATATATATATATATATATATATTAACCAATTATTAATGTAAAAATGGATACCGCTGTCCAAGACCATCTTGACGATAACTGTTGAGAAACGAAAACACTCCTGCGGCCTAGAAGGATATTTGAATGAACAGTCGGAAAACGGCAAAGTCGCTTCATGGATTCACGTCTCAATTGGCAACTATAATAATAGTACGTTTGTATTGCGCTACCAAAGCACCGACTGCCTTTCTAGCCACTTCGCAGTTACTGTATAGAAAGCACTCCCAAGTGATTAGTGGTAGCATCCGTAACGTATTTTATGCGTGCCCGCCACCGCTCAGCTCGCGCGCATGTAATTGCTTTAAGCAGGCAGAAACGGTCAGGCAACATTTAAATCGTGCTCAAATTTGCATACGCTCTCGGTCGATAGCGGCGATTCCCGTATGAAAAAATAACATGCAAAGCGCGGCTGCGGAGGTGGCGGCGGTGGCCTAAAGACTTGCGCGCGCGGCTCAGAACGCGCTCGACCCCGCATTCGCAGCAAGGCTGCAACGCTTCCGGCGTCGGTGCGCCACCGCCGCCGGAAGCAGGTCTTTGCTGGGCTAGCGGCACCGCCGCCGTCACCGCCGCCGCCGCCGAAGGGAAAGAAATTCGATCGCGATATCTCTCTCTCTCTCTCTCTCTCTCTCTCTCTCTCTCTCTCTCTCTCTCTCTCTCTCTCTCTCTCTCTCTCTCTCTCTCTCTCTCTCTCTCTCTCTCTCTCTCTCTCTCTCTGTCGTCGCGGTCTCAGCACGTTCTCCGCTCGATCGATGACAGCTAGCCTCAAGTCTGCAGGCTCGAGTTTCGCGCGCCGCCGCGCGGCGGCGGTAATGAGCTTTCGGCGGACGCGCGGCGGCGGCCCTTCGAGTGGCTCGAGCGCTGGCGACGGACGCTTTCTTCGGGATTCGGGCCGAAGGACGGCCCGAATCCCGAAGAAACGCGAACGCGCGACGCAAGTTCAACGTCAAGCAACGCCCTGCAGCAGGCGCCGCAGAGCGACTTCGCTCAACTCCTCCGTTTGGCTCGTCTGACTAGGCGCCCGGGGAAGGGAGAAGGAGGAGGGGGAGGGAGAGGGGTAGGTGAGGAGGGAAAAGGCGTTGCGTCCGTACGGAAGAGAGAGAGACAGAGAGAGAGAGAATGTGCAAGAGAGAGAGAGAGAGGAGAAGAGAGAGGAAGAGAGAGAGACAGAGAGAGAGAGAATGTGCATGAGAGAGAGAGAGAGAGAGAGGAGAAGAGAGAGGAAGAGAGAGAGAGAGAGAGAGAGAGAGAGAGAAAGAGAGAGGAAGAGAGAGAGAGAGAGAGAGAGAGAGGGAGAGAGGGAGAGAGATGAGAGAGAGAGGGGGATCAAAAAAGCGAGAGAGTGGTAGAGAGAGGTAGGGAGCATGAGAGATCACGAGAGAGTGAGGGAAAGCAAGAGAGAGCGAGGGAGAGAGAGAGAGACCGACAGGTGGGCGGCAACGGCCCCGGCGCGACCAGCAGTTCAGGAATGTTCGCGCTCTTACGCTGCCACGATCGATGACGCCGCGGAGGATGAGGAGGGTGCGCAGCGGGCGGCTTAGTCCGCGGCGGCGGCTTGTATCAATAGCGGCGCTCAACTCGGATACGATTATGACGCACCGCGCGCTCACGAGAGAGGTCCGCGACGCGCCAGCGGCAGCCACCGCCGCTGCAGCCACGACGGCGGCGGCGGCAGCTTTGAAGCGTTACCGATTCGCGGGCCGAGAGTGCCCTCTGGTGGCCTGCGGCTGCGGCGGCGACGGAATTCAGAATTCAGCTGCAGCGGAAGTAAAGTGCACGCGCAGCAAAAGCACTATATTCTTGACTTAGTCCGTATCTCATTCCAACATGCTGCATACGTACGTTTTAAAACCTCCCCACCTCTGGGCCCTTGATGTTTTCTGCGTTTATTCCCTTGGATGCTTGCCTCCTCACGCCACCTTACCTTTTCACTGGCTCAAAAATTCCTACTAGCCTCGATCTCGGTCTCCCTCTGTCGTTCTCTCTCTCTCCCTCTGTCTCACCCCTCCCTCCTTCCTCGCTCGCGCGCTCTCTCTCTCTCTCTCTCTCGCTCTCGCTCTCCCTCGCTCTCTCTTGCTTTCCCTCACTCTCTCGTGATCTCTCATGCTCCCTACCTCTCTCTACCCCTCTCTCGCTTTTTTGCCCCCTCTCTCTCTCTCTCTCTTCCTCTCTCTTCTTCTCTCTCTCCCCTCTCTCTCTCTCCTTTCTCTCTCCTCTCTTTCTCTCTTCTCTCTCTCATCTCTCCTCTCTCTTTCTCCTTCCTCTCTCTCCTTCCCATCTCTTTCTCTCTCTCTCTTCTCCTCTCTTCGCTCCCTCTCTCTCTCATCCCTCTCACTCCCTCTCTCTCTCATCTCTCTCACTCCCTTCCAGCTCTGCTGCTTTTTCCTCACAGTGTCCGCCGTTTCGGTTTCTTAGTCCATTTGTCCCACGCCATCACGACTTTCACCTCTCTCGTCGCCATCACGACCTTCACCTCTCTCGCCATCGCACTCTACCTCCCGCCAACAGATTCAGCAACGCCCGCAACGATAAAAATCGGCGGGCGAGGGCGCCTGCGAAGCGCCCTCTGATGAGCGACGGACCACCTGCGCGCGATAGGAATGCGAAGTGCGTGCGCCCAGTAGACTTCGTACCACCTTCGAAACCGCCGCGGTCACCGCCCCCGCGCCGGGCCGGCTGCATCGTGCGCCTCGCCGTCGCCGCAGCCGACGCCCGCTGCGGCGGCGGTCGCGGCGGCGGCGGCGACGGCAGCCTGGGCTCGCTCGAGTAAGACAGGCGCGATTGAAAAAAATTTCGCTCAGGCAATTTTCCGCGTGCAAGCGCCCGACGGCGGCGGCGGCGGCGGCGACGGCGGCGGCGGCGGCGGCGGCGGCGGCGGCGGCGATAATTATCGCGAGGGCACCTCGCGGCCGTATAGATTGGAGGAACGTCGGAGCGAGCGCCCCCATCCCCGAGGTACGGCCAATCAATCCGATTAAGCGCGCGAATCGCCGGAAGCCGCTATATTGAAGCCCCTTCCTCGTCGCCGCCGCAGTCGAAGGGCCGAGAGACGACGCGCGAGAGCGCGGCCCGCGCGCACGCGGAGGAGGAGGAGGAGGAGGGGAGCCCGCGCGCCGAAGCGGGCGCTCGCGAGCGCGTGCGTCCTCAGCTGTTCCGCCGAGTGACCTCGGCCGCCTCGCTCTTCGCCGCCGACGTGCGGTGGCAGCGGCTTGACCTCGCGGCGATCGAAAGTCGACTCGGCGGCGGCGGCGGCGGCGGCCGACCAACCGGTAAAGAGCACGCACCGACGACCCCGGATAGCATTACGCAGAGTCGGAAATCGGAGGCTGCCGGCGCGTATCGCGCGCGTCTGCGCGATACGCGGGCTGCCCCTGCTTCCGGGAGCGGTCGGTTGCTCGGCTTCGGCCGGCGGCGGGTCGGCGCCTACCAGCCGTCGCATCGCCCTCTCGTTCGGTGGCGCATTACGTAAGCGGCGGCGGGCCGTGTCATCGCGTTAGACGCGGCGACGCGTGCGAGCGGAGAAGCAGCGGCGGCTGCGTCGAGCGGCGCACGTCGAGCGGCGGCGCAGCCTCGCCTTCGCTGCTGTGCGGCGCGATCGCTAACATGGAGGAGGCTGCGGCCGAGGCGGCTCCGGCGGCAGAGCAGCCGCGCAGCGGCGGTTTGTCGCGCGGCGGGCCGGACGTGACGTGGCAGCAGGTGCTGATGGCCTTGGCCTTCCTTATGGTGTTCGGTCTGTCGTTCGCCGTCGCCTTCGAGTACTACGGCCAGGCGAAGGTCTGCCTCGAGGCGGACATTGACGGCCCGGCCAACTGTACGCTGCGGCGAGTGCAGGCCGACGGCAACGTCAGCTGCGCGTCAGGCGCGATCGAGTCGTCGCCATGCTACTCCGTCTTCGTCGACGTCGTCTACGCCGCCACCTTCGCCGGCGTCTTCTCCGCGTCCGCCGTGCGCAACGACTGTCTGCTGCTCGACAGCTACTACAGCTTCTATTCCACCGCCGCGTCGTCGGTACGTACCCGCAACCGCGCCGCCGGCGCCCCCTCCCGCCGCCATTCCGCCCCTGCTGCTGCTGCAGCTGCCGCCGCCGCCGCGAACCCGTCAAGCGGATGCCTTCTTTCCCCACCCTGCGCGGAGGGAGGGGGACGCGGCGAATAGCGAAGAGCTGTTGACAGATATTTTTCGCAGCGGACATCTGCCATAAATAAATACGCACGCCGGAGGCGTTCGCTTGCATCGATTTCCGCTTCTCGTTGCGTCGAGAGCAAACAACTCCCAATTATTGTAGAGATCATTAGCGACGGGTTGTCAACAGAGCGTGATTGTGTTCGCTTCCGCATTCGAGTTACAGGCAGGCTGTCCGAAACAGAGTGCGGGGGAATTCATTCGCATGACCTCGGTCGTACATCGCTAAGGCGATGCACGTGCAGGTGTGCGCTGAATACGGCCTGTCCTGCTGTAAGCAAGACGGCCCGGTCACCCGGTCACGTCTGCGTCGAGCGAACGTTGTGGAAAATGTTAGTTTCTGGTGAAAAGTAAGCAAATTCAGGGGGACTTCCGGGTCAAGTTTACGTCAAGTTTTCGGGACGTCATGTGATCTTCATTGGGCCTAATGAACCTCCGTCTAGTGCTCGTCGCATCGCGTGCTCGTGCTCGGTTATCGAGCAAAAACTAGTTGTAGAGCTGAGCAGGGAGTAGAGCTTAGGGAGCAGAGCTGAGGGAGTGGAGAGCAGGGAGCAGAGAGCAAGGAGTAGAGCTGAGCAGGGAGTAGAGCTCAGGGAGCTGAGAGCAGAGAGTAGAGCTGAGCAGGGAGCAGAGAGCAGGGAGTAGAGCTGAGCAGGGAGTAGAGCTCAAGGAGTAGAGCTGAGGGAGTAGAGAGCAGGGAGCAGAGAGCAAGGAGTAGAGCTGAGCAGGGAGCAGAGAGCAGAGAGCAGGGAGTAGAGCTGAGCAGGGAGCAGAGAGCAGGGAGTAGAGCTGAGCAGGGAGTAGAGCTCAGGGAGCAGAGAGCAACAGAAAGTAGATAGCAAAGCGGAAGAGAGCAGGGAGCAGAAGAGTAGCAGTAGCCTTGCATCGGCGGCAACGTTCGCATCTGTTGTAGGGCTAGAACCTGTGCTCAGCCTTGAGGCCCAACCCGCCCACACGCTCCTCATTTTCTAATATATATATATATATATATATATATATATACACACACATATATATATATATATATATATATATATATATGGTCTTTCCGGAGAGACCGACCGTCAGCCCAGGGTTGCGAAATAACTCATAATATATATATATATATATATATATTATGAGTTATTGACGCTGCCTCCTTTGCACGAGTAGCTTCGCTAATTATCCCAGATTATCGCCGCGACTCACGCGAGACGCGACAATGCTATGCGCAGAATGCTGCCGATATGCTAGCACAAGCTTGGTAGATTCTCAAAAATGCTGGCAGTTTTTTCACACAAGTGGTGAACGACGATCCTCCTGACGTCCTCTATATCCGGTGGAAATCTCCCGGAATAGCCACTGCCACCGCCGTGCGGGACGCATCCACAATTCTCTCAAGTTCAAGAGGGCTTAAAGCGAGTGCGAGGGGGCAGCCTTGAGCCCAAGGTGCCGCGCGTGGGCGAGAGAGTGAGAGGGAGAGAGAGACTGTGAGAGAGAGAGAGTGGGAAAGAGAGAGAGAGAGAGAGAGAGGGAGAGAGAGAGAGAGAGAGAGAGAGGGGGGGGAGAGAGACAGCCATACAGAGACAGAGACAGGAACAGGGAGAGAGCGCTTTCCAGACCGCGACCGATCAGAGCTCTGCGAGACGAGCAACGATACTCCCTCTCCTACTTTCGCCGCCGCTGCCTCGGGGCGCGGCTAGCCGCCGCCGCCGCCGCCGCCGTTAGAAGGCTGGCCGGCTCGCCGGAGACGCCTAGGGCGGTGCGCGGACAGCAATCGAACGGAGGCGGCGGCGGCGAAAGCGAACGAGACGCTCGCGGCTACGCTTTGCAGCCTACGCCGCATTGCCAAGTGCTTTGCCACTTGCGAATGCGCTGCCGCCGCCTCCGCTGCACCCGCGCGCCCATCGACGGCGCGACGAACGAGCGATTCCAATTATTCCAATTACTTGCGAGGCTAGCGCCAGCCGCGCGGCTCCGTTGAAATGGGTGGTTTCGCGCGGCTTCAATCGGCGGCGGCGGCGGCGCGCACATCTGCGTCGGCGCTGACCGGTGCGCGCGGCCTCCGCCGCCGGCTGCAGACGAAAGTTCTTCGTCGCATTCCTCTCTCGCCTTCGGCGACCACTTTCTCAGCGAGAACGAGCCCGCCGTCGGCCGGCGGGCGACGACCTCGAAGAGTCACGCCCTCGTCACGTCACGTTTCACGCCCCCTCTCACTCATCCAGGCCGCTCGTGCCTTCGTCGCTCGAGTTTCGGAATGTCGCCGCAGCGAGCGCGCGGCGTCAGCAGCAGCTGCGGCGACGCCGCGCTAGTCTGCCCCAGTCTGCAGCGGTGCCCGTGAAGAAGGGGCCGCTTGACCGGTGGACTCCGGCTCCAGTCCGGAGGGCGCCAGAGGGCGCCAGCGACCTGCGCGCCAGGTCGCCGGCGAAAATAATAACAATGATAATAATAATGCACTTGATAGAGCGCCCTCAGAGAACTCAATCTCTTTCTAGGCTCTTTACATTTGCTGATCTCCGCACCCTGATCAGCATCTGCCTCCGTTTCTGCATCTATATATATATATATATATATATATATATATATATATATATATATATATATATATATATATATATATATAGATAATATATATATATATATATTAACGCCTAGCTAGATTCTCTGCCCAAAGACACGCGAGAGATCCGCTGATGCCCGCGGCTCCTGCATCGCGTAGTACGACTTCCGTACGTTACGACTTCCGTACGTTACGACTTTCCTGTATGACTTCCGGAGGTAGGACGGCACGACCCGAAGCTAAAGGCTCTACTGCCGTGGTGGCGCAAAAATAAGAGGGGACTTCGTTCGAGCGACATAGATATACATAGGTATCCGTATAGACATGCATGGATATAGAGCGGACTCGGAGCGTCCGTTGGTCGCCAAAGAGCGATGCGAAATCTTGTGCTTTGAACGCCGCGTGTCTTCGCCTGGGAGCAGTGTGCTCGCGCCTCACGACCCAGGCCACGTGGGTTTGAGTCTTGCCGCAGGCAGGTCCATGAATTCGTGACATCCCGCCTCGACTTCTATAAGTCACCTCTTGCTGGTCTGCCGGCCTCTGCAATTGGGCGCTTAAAGCTTGCGCAAAACTCTGAAGGACAGCACGACCCGAATTTTACCACTAATTTTTACCCGAACTTGACCACTAATTTTTACCCAAGTTTTACCACTAATTTTTACCCGAATTCTACCACTAATTTTTACCAGAATTTTGCCACTAATTTTTACCCGGATTTTACCACTAATTTTTACCCGAATTTTACAATTTAATCATTTGAGGAATGCTTTCTCTTCAGCATCTGTAGAGTGCGTAGAAATATATCCAGCTCTCTGAGAGCGTATACAAATGTATCATTATTATTATTATTATTATTATTATTGCCCGACGTAAGCTGGAGCAACAGCCTGTACTTCATACGGGTCTTCTTCTAGCTAAATGAGCGAGGCATGTTTAATCAGATAACCTTTAACCTTTACTGTTACATGCTGCCACTAACTACACTTGCATGCTGACCCTGTGCATGTCACTCCTAACCATTTTATTCATGTTGTTTATCAAGCATGATACCACTCACTAATCGATCGTGTTTCCTTTGCAGCAATTTTAAAGCGCCTAGAAAGAGATTGATTTCTCTGAGGGCGATTTATAAAGTGTATTATTCTTATTATTAGCTTTACCGACTGTACTCTAAAGTTTGTATGTATTTTTGTATGCATGAGTTACAGACAGAGATACATACATACATACATATATGCATACATACATACATACACACATACATACATACATACATATATGCAATGCATGCATGGATTGCACGTATGTATGTATGTAGGTATGTATGTCTGTATCTCTGTCTGTAACTCCACAAACCCACAAAGACTATGTGGGTGTTACGCAGGAGAGTTTTGTATAGCGTTCTCACAGCCTAAGCGGCTTTTGGTACGCATTAGGTACCCAACAGACTTCGTCTCACGCAACAAAGAGAAAATGGCAAGCATAGCAAAGTCAGGAGAGCAGTTGAGGTAGCCAGTAGCATGGAAGTAGCAGCTCAGAACCGCTGGAAAGGATGAGCCATAGTCAGCAGCAGGAGAGTAGTTGTCGTGGCATAAGAATCGCGGAAGCGAGCTCCACAGTCTAGGACATGCATTGCTTTTTTCGATAGCACAGCCAAAAGGGAGTTACAATAATCTAGCCGAGACAGGATTACGGAGTTAGTTTAATTTTTTGCAAGCCACCGTGGAAGACAGCTCCTAATCTTAGATAGTAGTAATAATAATACACTTGATAAAGCGCCCTGAGAGAACTCAATTTCTTTCTAGGCGCTTTACATATGCAGCAGAGATAGGGATCGGACGTGATGACTAGTTATGGCTAGAAGCAGTCTTCTGAATAAAGCTTTTAAAATTTAGTCAGCCGTCGAAAATGACACCTAAAATTTGAGCACATGTGAGGGTCGCAAAACAGCATCACCTATTAGAAGAGCGAAGATTTATAATCCTGCAACACGCTTAGTGTGTCCTATGAGCAGCAGTTCAGTTATTTGTTTGTTTATTGTCGCTTAGTTTCAAAAAATTTTCCGACATCTAGGATCGCATGTCGGCAGGGCAAGCATTCAGTTTATCAGTTGCTGCAGCAGATCCCGACGGTTTGAGTGACATATACAGCTGCGTATCGTCTGCATAAAAGTGATATCCTATTGCATCGGCCTTGGTTATTTTCCAAGAGATTCAGTATAAATGGAGAACAGCAAGGGACCGAGGACGAACCCTTAAGGGACTCCACAGGTGACCGGTCTTATGGGTGAGACCTGACCCCCACACGACACGGATCGAACACGATCAGACAAGTGCGATTTAAACCACACCCGTGTCTCGTTTGCCAGACCGATCGCTGTTTTAAATCGTTCAAGTAGGAAATTGTGATCAATGGTGTTGAAGGTTGATACATCTGGCCAGTGCTTGGGCAGCGACATTACCGGCACCGCCGCTGCATGGGATGTCATTGGTTACACGGAGGAGCGCAGTTTGAGTGGAGTGCTGCCAGATGAACCCCGATTGAAATTGTTCTGTCATTTCATTCTTTTCAATGTGTATTACTAGCTGTTTAGCGACAATTTTTTCAAGAATCTTTGACAAAAATGGCAGAATGGAAACTAGGCGATAGTTTGCAAGGACCTCCGTATCTAATCCAGGCTTTTTAAGCATCGATCTAACGATGGCCGATTTGAAGGACTTGGGTACAACCCATTTTTCCAGTAAAGCATTAAAAATCTTGGTCATGCCTGGGTTAAGTTGGTCTGCCAGTGAAGACCACGGAGACGATGGCCGAGGATACTTAGGATACTCAGGAGCTCCTTTCGCTAGCTTTGTTTTTTACAGCGAGCTATCCGCACGAGGTCGCGGGCCAGTCGGGCGCTACGCGTGTCAGTTGAACTGAATTAGCAGCGGTTCTGACAGAAGAGCTGGCACAAAGTCACACGGACCTCAGCCCGCGCGTTCGTAGCAGCGCAGAATGCGAATGCGACGTCACTATATTGTAGCAGTCGTGGTTTCGTAGTAAAATAACGAATGAGCGAAAGTCAGCTAAGAAGCAGCGGCATTACGTGCTTCCTCACATGTTCAAACGTGCCCGAAACGATGCCGGCGCCAAATTTCAATATCGGTCACTTCTTCGAAGAAGAAGTGAGAGAAAGAAAGAGAGAAGAAGAGAAAGAAAGAAAAAGAAAAAGAAGAAGAAAGAGAAAGAAAGAGAAAACATGACGTGGCTGCGCATTCAGTTCGAGGCTCGGCAGCTCCGTCGAGGGAGGGCTGCTGCTGTTGCTGGCAGTTGTTGATGAGTCGTCCCGCGACCACCCCTGTCTGTCATTCGGCGCCAATTTTGGTCGGTGCCGGTAAAAATCGATTAGCTCCAGTCCGACGGGGCTCTTGTCCAAAAGCGGTCACTCGGCCAATTTCCGCCGCCGCTTCGAATGCCCGCAATTTCATGCCCGCAATTTCGAGCGAAAAGCGGTTGCAAACGTCTGCAAAGTGCTTGGCTAATAGCTCCTCGGCGTCGGCGGCGGCGGCGACGACAAGCGCAATTAATCGCAACTGGCTCGCGGCCGGCGCCGGTGGCCGCGGAGGCAGGGCACTGCATCGGTCAGGTTCCGCTTCCGCTTCTGCGCCTACGCCTGCGCTCGCCAGATTCTCGCGACAGTTCTTCCGTCCGGCGGCGGCAGCGGCGGCGAGCGAGGAGCGGGCGGCCTGCGAGCGACGCCGTGCGGTCGCATGCGGTCACGTGCAACAATGGCGGCGACTACTCGATGCCGATTGACGCCGCAGCTGCAGCTCATTCTCGCGTTGACCTGCGCTAGCTGCAGCGGCGGCTGCTGCTTCCTCTGCCGCTGCGGCGGCCTGTGGCGGCAGCGGGATCTTGGCTCGGCGCACGCGCTCTCTCTCTCTCTCTCTCTCTCTCTCTCTCTCTCTCTCTCTCTCTCTCTCTCTCTCTCTCTCTCTCTCTCTCTCTCTCTCTCTCTCTCTCTCTCTCTCTCTCTCTCTCTCTCTCTCTCTCTCTCTCTCTCTCTCTCTCTCTCTCTCTGTTACAGCGATGTTCGTACACGCTCTGCGGTGGGCGACCCGGCGAGCGACGGCCGAGCGCCGACGCGGCGGCAGGCCGCCACGCGTTCCCGTGCTGGGTCGATGCGGGCAAGGCGGGCGTTGCGTTCGTGGAGCTGCAGGACGAGCGGACGAATCGGCATTTTTTCTCACGGCCCGAGGCGTACGCCGTAGCCGTCGCGCCGCCGCTCGGCATGGGCCTGTCCGTGCTCGCCGTCGTCTGCTGCATCGCGGCGGGCAAGGTGCGCGCCGGCGAGCTGCTGCAGCCCATCGTGACGCCGAATCACGTCGAGATCGGCGGCAAGTGGTACCTGCGCTCGCCGCGGGCCTCGCCCGTCGAACCCGAGGACAAGTGGCAGCACCTCAAGGAGGCTCTTCAGTGACGCCCTCCGCCGCCGCCGCACTCGAGCGCGCGGCGGGCGTAAACGCACGGCAGCCGCCGCAGCCAGCGGCTGAGACTCCATTCGCGGCTCACGAGCTCTCCGGACTGGTGCCGGAAGTTGGCGAAGGGCCGACTCGATCGAAGCAGCTTCCGGCTTGACTCCGCTTCCGACCCGACCCGACCGACCTCGCGCTGGAGCGGCAGCGGCTTCGCTGCCGGAAACAGTCGAGCCGCTTGTGGCGAGGCCGCCACGAGCGGCTGCTCGTGGCGGCCGCCAAGTGGCGGCTCGACTGCTCGGACCGAGCGACTCTCGGACCGGCTTCGCCTGCAGCATCCGAGCGTGCGTGCGCGCCCGCTCGCTGCGAGCAGCGCGACGCAGAGCCCCGTGGTGGCACAGCACCCCACGACTCGCGCGACGAGTGCTGCGACACCGCGGGGCGCAGTCGCGCTCGTCGGGCGCCGCGGCGTCGATGGCTACGATGTATGTTATTGCCATCCCGCTGCAGCCGTCGCCGCTGATGGACCTGCCGCAAGATGGCCGACCTTCAGCGGCCATCGCCGGCTGCGGCAAATCGGCGGCTGAAGGGAATAACGCCGCTGCCGAGTACGGCATCGCCGCAGAGATCGAACGCGCCGGCGCACGGGCCGACCCGCAGAACGCTAAGAACTGGGAGGATTGTAAGCTTCGAGGGCACGTGACAGACACGTGAATGCAGCTAGCTAGCAGAGCGGCGCACGGGCCGACCCGCAGCGTCGCTTCGCGAAGCGCCACCGCAGGAAGCGGAAACGCAGCGTCGTCAAGTGGCGTAACCAGAGGCCCTGTTTTTTCTTTATTAAACAGTAAGCCGCCGGCGTTCTTTTTCTCTAAGGAATCGGGGCGGCGACGCGAAGCGGTTCAGCGTGCAGCTCAGACCAGCGTCTCTAGCCGACGATGCGTAGTCTCTAGCCGACGATGCGGTCGCGTTACGGGAGCTCCCTACTACAAGCACGGTGCCTTAAGAGGTAGCTACGCCGTAAATTGGAGGTCGCAAGTGAATCTATTCAAACGTCGTGAACGAACGAGCTACGAGATGAAAAAAGTCTTGAAGACTCACTTCACTTTCTGCAACGACCGTTTCCGTTTCCGCCCTCGCCATAATGAGCCGACCACTCTCGCTCGGTCTCGCACGGACTCGGGCGTAAATAAAGGTCAAGGCCGACACAGCAGCTTCATTTATACGGCGATAAAAGTGTACTCAAGCAAGGTTAAGAAGCTTAGTACGGCCGTTACGCAATACGGCAAGGTAAGGGTCACGGGATTGGCCAGCGCCTGACCTTTGACTGGAGGCCGGTTGGGAAGGGGGTGAGCCGCAATGGCACACTAGGTAAGGCGGTTGCTTTCACGACCTCGGTCCCGAGGTCGTGGGTTCGATTCCTGTGGTGGGCGATCCTTTATCGCCACTGCAAGCGGTGGTGATAGCCAGCCGTAAAGGCTCTTCTGTCGCTATACAAAAAGAGGCTGTTTAAGCAGCTAGGTTTAATGACGCCTCTCATTCGTCACATTCGGATCTGGCGAAGAGTTGGTCGCAGTCGATCAGCATCCGCATCCCGAAGGATGAGTAGCTGAGGTGTGTCTCGACCACGCCGTCAACCGCGGAAGGCCCGCACGAGGACCCGCGAGTCCCGAGCGTGGCTGGAGGTAAGCACGCTCGCTGTTATGGCTTGTACATTCCGCGCTTCACTGTAGCACGTCGTTCGCAGCTTCGCCCGCCCTGAGCAGAAGCGCTCGGCGAGCTGCGACGTGTCACGTGGCTAGTGCGTCACCGCAACGCAGCCACTGTCGTACCGACGCGACGTCGCGGTGTTTGTACGGATAGAGCGGCTTTCGACGTCGACTGGTATTTTATGCGGTTAGCCGCCCCGCCTTCAAGATGGCTCTAATCCGAGAGTGTCCTCCTGCTTTGGGCACCCAAAAATGCTTGTGTCGACAATCAACTCTCGTTAGCTTCTCCCAGGTTAGCTCCTTACCTAATATCTTCCCAGTAATGATAATCTAGCTGATCGCTTCTCTTATTATTCTATTCATATTTAGTGGTTCCCTGTGATTTGTCCTTTTGTGCTTGCGTGTGCTGACACTGTGCATGCTGACACTAACCACACTTGCATGCTGACCCTGTGCATGTCACTTCTAACTATGTTATTCTTGTCGCTCTTTGAGCATGCAACCACTAATCATTCGATCGTGTTTCCTTTGCAGCAAATGCAAAGCGCCTAGAAAGAGATTGAGTTCTCTGAGGGTGCTTTATCAAGTGTATATTTATTATTACTATTCTTATCAACAAGATAAAAAAACATAGGGAGTCCATCTCTAAGATGGCAGCATCCCCCCCTGGAATCCCGTCCCTCAATTTCATGCGGCACCTCAATGTTTACATTCAAGGAGGTCACTAGTGACCTAGTTCTGAAGTTCATATCCCAATCAAAGATGATAACTAGTCTTCTGGACCCTATTCACACTGTCCTGCCTCTAAGATGCCTTAATCTGCTGCTGCCATGCATAACTAACATAATAAATATTTGATTAGTCTCTGGTCGTGACCCAGCACTTTTCAAAAAGGCCCCAATCTTCCTTCTATCGTTTCAATCAAAGACACTGGAACGAGTCACGATAGACCAACTGAACTCATAAATTGAAACTTCAAACCTAGCTAGTAAGTTCCAGTCTGGCTTTAGCGCTAATAATTTCACAGAGTAAGCATTGCTTCGCGTGTAAAGCAATCTACTTGGGAATGCAGACATGGGTAGAGCATTTCTGCTTCTTTTGCTCAATCTTTCGGCAGCTTTTGATACTATCTATCACCAAGTCTTTCTTGAGCGCCTCTCATCTCGCCTGGGCATTACTGGCAATGCATTGCAATGGTTCAGGTTCTGTCTCAGTGGGGGACATCATAGTATTGATGTGAATGGACAAAGATCATCCGAGGAGCCTCTGAAATATGGGGTACCTCTGAGATATGTGCCTGGCCCCACACTGTTCACGATTTATACTCTCCCTCCTGCCGATGTAATTGCCAAGCACAATCTAAGCTATCACTCCTATGCGGATGACACTCAGTTGTACCTTTGCTTTGATCCCTCCCAGCCCTCCAGCCCTCCAGCACGTCGAATTCTCTCCACAGCCTTGCTGAATGTAGTGATGACCTCCGCACATGGATGGCAGCAAACTTTCTTAAATTAAAACCATCTTACCAGTTATGGTAAAACTAAGTGTAATTCAGCAATTGGAAAGGCTGAAGCTCGACATCAGCTCTGCCAGAAGATCTCCTGTTGAATCTGCACGAAACATATGTGTCATGTTCCAAAGTGACCTTTCATTAGACGACCACACTAGCTCCCAGTCAAGTCTGCCTACTTTCAGCTACATACAATTGCTAAAATTCGGGCTTGCTTAGATAAGGATACCACGTCCAAGTTGGTCCATGCATTTGTGACATCCCGTCTTGACTTTTGTAACTCACTGCTTGCTGGCCTACCGGCATGTGCAATCAGGCGATTTTAACTGGTTCAAAACTTTGCAGCTAGGCTTGTCTGTCGTGAGCGTCTGTCGCAGTTGCCACACCACCCCACTTCTCGCCGACCTGCACTGGCTCCCAGTCAAGCAACGCATCGACTTTAAGCTTTTGTAAATCACATTTAGGTCCCTTTATTATTTGGCTCCAGCTTTTACCCACTTTAGTTTATTTACCCATGCTTCGTACAAATCTCAAATCCTTTGGATACCGTGTGTTTAGCTTGTATGCTCCCAAAGCCTGGAACTCAGTCCCGACTTGCGTCACGACATTTCCTGACTCGTTCACGTTTAAAAAGAAACTAAAAAAGCATATTTATTTATGGCAGCATTTAGTGGGTCTCAGTTATTCGTCCTTTATGTACTTATGCATACCGACACTGTGCATGCTGGCCCTAACCAAATTTGTATTCTGACCCTGAGCATGTTACTCCAAATCATGTTATTATTGCTGTTTATTCAGCATAATACTGCTAACTATTCGATCGCGATTCCTATGCACCAAATGTAAAGTCCCTAGGAAGAGATTGAGTTCTCTGAGGGTGCTATATCATGAGTATTATCATTATTATTAAGAAAAATGTGTTAGGAAGAATGTTGCTTCATTGTTTTATATGCGGCATTTTTTCATAATGTACCTAGGGTCCCCAGTAGTACTGTTAAGTTGCCCTGCAATTGTTGGCTTATGCGATATCACTTGAAAGAGGTTTAAGAGGGGTTTTAATGCACACAGGCACACACACACACACACACACACACACACACACACACACACACACACACACACACATATATATATATATATATATATACAGGAAAAATACGCTGGGGCAGGAGCCGAAGACAAGCCGAGATCATTTTCCGATTCGATCCCACCAAAATGAAGCCACCCCACTTCCTATGCCGCTATTCCCATGCCACTATTCATATTTATATCCAGGTTCCGCTCAAGAATCAATCAAAAAATATATTGTATCATATCAAGAATCATAGTAAGGAGTTGTCTCTGAAGCGAAAGCTGCGCAGTTTTTTTTGCTGCTGGAACATTACAAAATCACGAGGCTTTTGGAGGCTTTACAGAATACGTGTACATTGACCAACGAATGACGTAGCTGTGAAAAAGGGAAATTTCCTCTCGCTTACCCACAATAGGATATGTGCAGCCGGTCACGCGAAAGCACATCGCCGTTGCTTCGCTGTAACTCTACCGTCAAATGTTAACAGTGCGTTCAATAATAATAATAATAATAATAATAATAATAATAATGCACTTGATAAAGCGCCCTCAGAGAACTCAATCTCTTTCTAGGCGCTTCACATTTGCTGCAAAGGGAAATGCAATTGAATGATGAGTAATATCATGCTTGAAAAACAAACAAAATGAATAATATGGTTAGGGGTGACATGCACAGGGTCAGCATGCAAATGTGGTTAGTGGCAGCATGCACAGTATCAGCAAGCACAATCACATGAAGGACGAATCACAGGGACCCACCAAATGCTGTCCTGAATAGGTGTTTTTAAGTTCTTTATTAATGTGGTCAAGCCAGGGGATGTTCTGACGCAAGTTGGGAAGGAGTTCCGATCGTTCTACCAGGGCGTTATAGGGTAAGTGTGGGAAGGTTACGAGTCTCTTAATAAATATCTTATACGTTCATCATGCTCATACTTCAATATGGACAGATCGCAGGGCACATGCCCCCCCCCCCGGCATGGTTCTAGCTAGCAGAGCGGCCTCTTCGCGGTCAATACAATAAAGCGTTGCTTTCCATGCGACCGGCTCCATGAAGTTCTTTGCACCTATCTGCTCGTGGTCCCGATGATACTCAAGTCTAATAGTCAATTTGACAATGCGAATCCTAGCGTTCGACCCGGCTAAGGTGGAGGTAATTTTAATTCACAGTCTACCAGCATATCTCCAGTTGAATCAGCTCGAAATCTAGGTGTCATATTCCAAAGCGACCTCTCGTTAGACGACCATATCAGCTCCACAGTCAAATCTGCCTATTTTCAGCTTTATAACATTGCTAAAATTCGGGCTTGTTTAGATAAGGATACCACGTCCAAGTTGGTCCAAGGATTCGTGACATCCAGTCTCGACTTCTGCAACTCACTGCTCGCTGGCCTATCGGCATGTGCGATCAGGCGATTGCAGCTGGTGCGAAACTCTGCAGCTAGGCTTGTCTGTCGTGAGCGTCGCAGTTGCCACATCACTCCACTTCTCGCCGATCTGCACTGGCTACCAGTCAAGCAACGGATTGACTTCAAGGTTTTGTCGCTCACTTTTAGGTCCCTTCATTCTTTGGCTCCAGCCTATCTGTCAGATATACTCCTCCATCAGGCCAAGCATAGTACCACCTGCTTTTCGGAATCCAACAGTCTACAAATACCCTGTACTAACCTCAAATCCTTTGGAGACCGTGCATTTAGTTCGTATGCTCCCAAAGCCTGGAACTCCCTTCCGACCTGCGTCAGAACATCCCCTGACCTGACCACATTTAAAAAGAATTTAAAAACACACCTATTTAGGACAGCCTTCAGTGGGTCCCTGTGATTCGTCCTTGATGTGCTTATGAGTGCTGACACTGTGCATGCTGCCACTAACCACATTTGCATGCTGACCCTGTGCATGTCACCCCTAACTATGATATTCATTTTGTTTGTTTGTCAAGCATGATTTTACTCACCATTCAACTGCATTTCCCTTTGCAGCAAATGTAAAGCACCTAGAGAGAGATTGAGAGTTCTCTGATGGCGCTTTATCGAGTGTATTATTATTATTATTATTAACAGTTCTGAATGTTGGCTAACCGCGGCAACGTTCTCCAGCGTCGGCTTACTCGGGTGGTAGTTCCGCCAGACTTTGAAAGCGAGTTCATTTCGTCACTTTCGGTAGTCGGACGCTGCTTGCGAGTTCAGTCCACCGAGTCGATCACGTTAGCCTCCGGGCGCCAGGCAGGCATTTCGACGTGGCTCGTTTGACGTGACCTCGTGACCTTTGTCGCCTTGGCGACCACCAGTAGAATCTATAAGCTCTCAATACTGGCTGATTTATCAGCCTCTTTTGCATAGCAGCAGACGAGCCTCGACGGCTATCACCAACGCTTGCAGTGGCAACAAAGGTTCACCTAGCGCAGGTTTCGAACCCGTGACATCGGAACCGGGGTCGTGATGAGCAAATACTTTACCTAGTGGGCCATCGCGGCCCACCAATCAGCTGCCTTTAGTCAGAGTGCCAAAGGATTTCGAAAAACCGAGCCATCTGAGGCTGCTGCTCGAGACCAAGATCTGACAAAATGTCGCCTCTCGCTGGGAACGGTCGATGCTTCTGGTGTACCTGCCCACTGCTCTCAAACGATAAGCTATCGAGTCTACTTTAAGTTGATGCTATACAGAGATTTAAAGCTTTGGCTTTAGGTAACCACTTATGCGAGAGGGCACACGAGCAGAATATACACGTACTTCGCCAATGATGTGCACATGCTTTGCATGTTCGGCGAATGAGTTGCACTTATTCGGTGAAATACCCAGATGCTGCGGTGTTGAGTGCTACAATCTAATAGAATAAAGCCAACATTTATTTAAAATAGTGAGAGAGAGAACAGCACTGGTATAGCAACCTGCTGACAGCCGCTCTCAATCGAACAAAAAGATGGTCAAATAGATGCTTGGGCGTATGAATCACTTTTGATGGACACACGCGCACACACATACACTATAAGCTTCGACGGCTGGCAGCACTACCTTTGCTGGCTGCATCGCCAAAGCCGACGGCCAATAAATGCTATGCGTGGAGCGGCTAATTCCTATACACTGCTCCGGTGACGGCGTTCCACACTTTGGCCAGGCTCTCACTGATGCGCGATCGTGTCACGCGTTTGGGGAACGTGTCACTGACGACCGGATACATCACGTCGTCTGCAACCACGTCGGCGTCCGAATCGTCGCGCCCGTTCTCCAGAGCCTCGTCGTCGCAGGCTCCGTCGGATAAGCTGCCGTTGCTACCGTTGTTCTCCTTGTCCAGCTCGACGGCATCGGCACACGACCTTCCACCGCCACCTCCACCACCGGAAGCATTTAGCGTCAGGCCTGCTCCGCGGGAGGAGCGGTGATGTGTCGCACCCGGCGACGGCAGGCTGACGCTCACTTCGCTGTCGATGCTTTCGAACAATTTGTCCGATTTGCAGACGGCCGCCGCCACCAGGCTGCCGCCCGTTTCGGCGATGCGGCGACGCGCGCTCCGCGTCTCCGGGCTGCTCATGCCGCCGCGGAGCTGCCCGGCGGCAGCGTTGCACGGCGACTCGAGCATCGAGCCACTGCTGCCGCTGGCGGACTTGCGAGCTGGCGGCTTGGGAAAATAGCTGTCTAATCGGCGCTGCGTCCGGTCGAACACGCCGTTCACGTAGGGCTTCGGACGACGTGTGTGAAAAATGCGGCCGTGCACCACGTTCCGCAGTGCCTCGTCGATTTTGTACTTGCTCAGCCTCCCAGCCCCGGGCAAGGCTTCGCCACCGCCGCCTTTGCTAGCCATCGGCGACGGCAGAGGCGGCGACACGGCGTTGCCGGTGGCCTGCTGCTGCGACTGGGCAGGGCCTCGGGCGGCCGTCGAGGCGTGCCTGCCCTTGTCCTTGCCGACAGCGCGACCGGCGACGCTGGCCGAGGCTTCGACAGAGTCGGCGCCTGGACGAGGGCCGCGCGGCGGCCGAGCAGCCGGCGTCGCTGCTGCAGACCTGTCTGCTGCGCCATCGCCGGCAGAAGCCGCAGGTTTGCCACCTGCCTGCAGTGCCACCGGCCTGCTGGCCGCTTTGTCGGCTGCATGCGAGCGCTGAGCTTTGCTGGCAGCCGCGGCCTTGTCCGGCGTCGACGGAGGTGGTGCCACGGCAGCGGCAAGCTGCTGCTGCTGAGCAGTCTCGCGAGGCTCCCAGCGGGCAGGATCGTCGTAGATGCTATCGCTGCGATTGGCCGCGACCAAGTCCTCGACACGCTCGGCAGCTGTGTCCTCGCCGAGCAGCAGCAGGCACTCGAGCTGCTTGTGAAAGAGCTCCTCGCGCACCTTGTAGAACGCCTTGCGCGTCTTCTCGCGTTTGCTGATCATGTAGCAGAGGTTTCGAACCTGCGGCAATGAATGGACGGATGAATGCGATCGTCGGGCTAGAGGCGAGAGCACAACGCGAGAGCAGCTCGTGGGGGGGGGGAAGCTAGGTGTCTCAGCAAGGCCGGGCCAGATCCTCCCTCCTCTCCCCCCCCCGCAAGGAGGGCACGGGTGGTGCTCAGCAAACCCAGCGGGTAAGCAGTCAATCGAGCAGGCCAAGCGAACGCACAATCGCATCGGTGATAGATAATAGGGAGAATCGTACGCGAAAGAGCAGAAAGAGGATGAAAGCATGAAATGAGAGAGAGGGTGAGAGAGGGTGAGAGAGAGAGAGTGCGAGAAATAATAATAATGCACTTGATAAAGTTCCCCCAGAGAACTCAATCTCTTCCTAGGCGCTTCACGTTTGCTGCAAAGGGAAACGCGATTGAATCGTGAGTAATATCGTGCTTGATAAACAACATGGACAACGTGGTTAGGGGTGACATGCACAGAGTAAGCACGCACAATGTCAGCACTCATGAGCACACAAAGGTCGAATCGCAGGGACGCACTAAAGGCTGTCCTAAATAGGTGTTTTGAGTTATTTTTAAATGTGGTCAAGTCAGGGGATGTTCTGACACGAGTCGGGAGGGAGTTCCAGGCTTTGGGAGCATACGAACTAAATGCACAGTCTCCAAAGGATTTGAGGTTTGTACGAGGTGTTTCTAGACTGTTGGATTCCGAAAAGCAGGTGGTACGATGCTTGGCCTGATGGGGGAGTAGATCTGAGAGATACGCTGGAGCCAAATAATGAAGTGGCCTAAAAGTGAGCGACAAAACCTTGAAACCGATCCGTTGCTTGACTAGTAGCCAGTGCAGGTCGGCAAGAAGTGGTGTGATGTGGCAACTTCGACGTTCACGACAGATAAGCCTCGCTGCAAAGTTTTGCACAAGCTGTAATCGCCTGATTGCACATGCCGGTAGGCCAGTAAGCAGCGAGTTACAGAAGTCAAGACGGGATGTCACAAATGCATGGACCAACTTGGACGGGATATCCTTAGCCCGAATTTTTTGCAAAGTTATGAAGCTGAGAGTAGGCAGATTTGACTGTGGAGCTGATATGGTCGTCTAACGAGAGGTCACTCTGGAACATGACACCTAGATTTCGAACTGATTCAACTGGAGATATGCTGGCAGAGCCAATTTTGAGTGGCGTCAGCCTTTCCAAGCGCGAGAGAGAGACAGAGAAAGAAAGAGAGACAAACAGACAGACGTCAGCAGCTAGAGTTCAGCAGCAGCCTCTACACCGTCCACTGCACATGTACTGCTGCCGGCCTGATCGCCCGCCCCAATCGACATGACTCGCTGTAGCGAGAGAGTCGTGTAGCCTCGAGGCGCAGGCCTCAGTCTCTGCGCATGCAGCACTGCAGCTGCCCCCAAGTCGATGCCACCCATTAAGACCCGACGCAACTCGAAGCAGGTGGACGATGGCAACGAGAGGCTGCTACGAAGTGCCGGCAGCCTTGCTCGAACACCAGATTTGCAAGGGGGGGGGGGTGGGCAGCCAGTAGATGGGGGTGGAGGAGCCAGTGGAGGGGGCGCTATGGCAAGTAAGGCACCTTCTCGAGGTCCTGGCGGAGATGCACGAACATCTTCATTCGCGCGATGAGGCTGTCCTCTTGCTGGCGCGTGAGGAAGTCGGCCTCCTCCGTCTTGGGCGTGAGAAGGGCAGCGTTGTACCACGAGCGACGCTTGAGCTTCCAGTACTGGTAGACAAAGTCGACCAGTTCCTCGACGGTGCCTCCGCAGCAGATGCCGCCGCCGTCCAGATCGAGGCCGCCGCTGTCCGGGTCGCGGCGCAGCTTCGAGGCCACGTCGGCCGGCTTGACGTACGTGTAGAAGCTGTTGCTAAGCTCGGCAATCCTGCAAAACCGGCCGCCGCTGAGCGAGCGAGCGACCGCACCATCAGATCAGGGGCGTGCCGTGGCGGCTGTGCGCGGACTCGGCGCACCACGCTTCAGCAGAGCAGGCCGTAGCCCCAACCCCCATGGGGCACACCTCTGCTTCTCCACACCCTATCCCCTACCCCACCTGGTGAAGGCACTCTGATCCGGCCTCGCCTCGGCGAGAGGGCTTTCCACGCTTCTCTGCTCAGCAATCGGCTGCATTCAGCGAGGCCGGAAGTAGGTCGAGAGGGGAAGCGTTCGTGACTGAAGCAATGCCACGACCCGAAAGGTAACACGCACAACATGAGTGCAGGCGTAAATACAAAGTGCTTTCTATGAGAGCCCTGCCACCCCAAGGATATATGTAATGCCTCCTGATCTTGACCCTGTGCATGTCACCCCTAACCATGTTATTCATTTTGTTTGTTCATCAAGCATGATATTACTCACCATTCAATTGCATTTCCCTTTGCAGCAAATGTAAAGCGCCTAGAAAGAGATTGAGTTCTCTGAGGGCGCTTTATCAAGTGCATTATTATGATTATTATCCTTACCCATGAACATCCGTAAGGATATCCGTAATGCAGCCGCCACGCGTCGAGGGTTTCTGTTGAAGAGGACATCGTACCCGATGCATCGTTTGCCAAACGGCGTGCTCGCTTGTATAGCAAGGAAGGGCCGAGGCGTATTTACATGCCACTGGCAAGAGAGAGACTGCTGACATGTGGTCACGCTGAAGTCGCTGGGCGACACCGAGTCAATAGGCTAATGCCTGTACACACATAACTATCTGATCGATACGACTGGAGCCATTGTTGTACTGCACGAGCAGGTTATGGCACCGTGCGTAGGGGGGGGGGGAACCGAGAGGAACACCGAGGTAAGCGAGCGAGAGCGCATGACACTTCGCTGGGCGCCGACTGAAGGGCTGCACACCCTCTCTGCCATTTAGCATTTTAAAAGGAGTACCCACATACTCTCACACAGACCAGAAGTATGCTCGCAGACTTGAGGTTGCAGTCTCGCTAGATGTGAGTTAATTCATGCTGGAAAGCTAGCATGCACGCATTCCTATTTGCTTTTCCGAATGGACACCAATTCGCATGATCACAGAGCTGATCGCTTACCACCCAATAGCAGCGCCAACAACTGAGCTCTTGCTGCCAAACATGCCGATGCTGCTCACGCTGCGCCGGAATTTCTTCGGAACTGCACGCTGCATGTCTACTCCTGACCACGGGTGTAGGCACTCGTGGCACAGCGGAGGCATGCAACAGCAGCAGCACACACTTCCGGCCACGCATGTCACCTCGAACCACGTTATGCTTGCTGTCATTGAGCATGCTAGCACTAACCATTCGACAATGCTTCCTTTGCAGCATATGTAAAGTGTCTAGAAAGAGATTAACTTCTCTGGGGCACTATATAAATGTGTTGTTAGTATTATTATCTACCGAGCTTTGCCTCGGTCGGGTGACTCCAGCCCCATCGCCTCTGCTCCTTCACAGCCTCGGACACGGTCGGCTCAGCCCAGCATATGGGCCGAGGCCAAGCTGCATGCTGGCAACGCCATCCTGGTGATGCAGTTACATCACTTGGCACTTAGATCGGCTGGCTGCAACCAAGTCGAACTCGCACCTACCGATGCATCATCTGGGCGTGGGACAGGGTGGGAGTGTATGGGCAGGCAAGAGGCGGGGTAGGGGCGGGCAAGGATATGGATAGAGGGGGTGGGGTGGGGGTGGGCAAGCATTCATTTCACCATCGCCGGTTCCGTCTCCTCCTCCCGAAGCCACTGCCCAGCTGCCCGCCCGGCCAAGGCGGATCAGGCATCGAGTGTCGTCGAGCGGCTGCCGACCGCTTCGCTGCCGAAGCCGCGCTCGGTAGCCATCTTCGTCTTACTTTTGCGAGCGGGCACCGGCTCTCTCGGCATCCGTCATGTCCTTCTTGTTCGGTGAAGACGTCGGATCTCGAGTGGACCTCGTCGAAGTCATCTTGATAGGCGTGGCGACCTCGCCATCTGCGGCGCCGCTGGCTCTGTGCTCCTCCGTGTGCTTCTGACAGTATGCCTGCAGCAGCAGCAGTGAGTGCGCTGCAGTGCTGCTCTCTGCCTCTCTGTCACCAACGCGCACGAGCGATGGCAGAAGCAGGAAGTCTGGCCCGCAGCAAAGAGCAGCAGCAGCAGAGGGCGAGGCAGTGCAGGAAGTCGAACTCTGGTGGTGGGGTGGAGGAGGAATGAGCAAGCAAGCACCTAGAGGTCGGCAGGCAACAGAGCACGACGCAGGGAGCGGGGCTGAGCTCACCTTGAGCTTCACGTCGCCTCCGACGCTCGACTCGTCGACGACCGTCTTCATCTCCAGCTTGTGCTCGAACGCGCAGGTCACGTGGAAGGCGGTCTTGCACGCGCGCAGGTCGCACTGGATGCAGGCGCCCGTCTTCTCGCGGCAGAGCGAGCAGACGAGACTCCAGCGGCTGGGCTGCAGCACACGGCGAGTGCGGTGAGGCAGCGCGCGGGCGCGACTGCTGGGAAAAGAGGTGGAGATGTCGGAGCCTCGGCAGCGGGCGCATCGAGGAAGGCCGCTCCGCGCCGAGCCACACTAGGAAAGGGTAGCACGGCCCAAGCCGCCAGAGACACATCGGCCAAAAAAAAATAGTAAAATAAATTTAAAAAAAATATCGGCCAAAGATATCCAAAGTATCAGCAACAGAGCAACGCCAAGAGGGGGGCCGCTTCGCTGCTAACAGTGCAACCACGAAGCGGCACGAAGTCGAAAAGGCCAAAGGTCACGAAGGCCAAAGCCTCAAATGCCTCCGAGTGGTCTCAGTCCTCACCGGTCGCCAGTTGCCGCTCTGCTTGCTGCGGCAGCAGCACGCCTCGGAGGCGGAGGAGGCTTGCTGTGGACGAACTCGAGGCTTGCACGCGCAGCGGCGGCGCCTGGGGGCAGGGCAGCCCGAGGGGGGGGGGGGGGGGCAAAATCCACGGCCGCAGCCGAAGGCGCTGCCCTGCCGTGCCAGCTGAGACCAGCGCTCGTGGCAACGGCGGCAGCACGTGCTCACCGGAATGTGCGAGATCTTGGTGACCGGCTCCATCTTCTCGGCGTCGCCGATGCTCACTTCCGGAATCCACAGCGCGCAGCTGACGTGCGCCCACGTTCTGCCACTCCTGTGAGCGAAGTGCACGGCCGCGCACGTCAGGCGCCGAGTTGGAGAGCTGCTTCTATTCCGGCTAGTAGCCAGTGAGCCGCAGTGGGACAGAAAGGCCAGACCTTTGATGACGATGCTTCGGGACTTTCAATCCTATCGATCGTACCCACCCATCGCCAGGCACCCGATAGGTGGTGGAGAGTGGGAGTGGCACACCACAGCACGCTAGGCAAGCGGCAAAGGTGGAGGAGTTGGGAAGGAAGGGGCGAAGGGAGAAGCCGTGATAAGATGCTCGCTCTTTGCGGCCGAGGGTTCGAATCCTGCAGCGGGCCGATCCTTTATTGCCAACGGCAAGCGGTGGCGATAGCCGTTAAGGCTCTTCTGCTGCTATACAAATGACGCTTTTGAATCAGCTAATACCTCATTGGTCATAGGGAGGTCACGGGGTGGCACACGGTCTTACTTGGTCGCCTTCATGGCTCCGCCCATCTTGGGACAGAGGACGCACTGTGGCTTGATGCCGAGGGCACACGTGCGGCACAGCCAGGCGCCGTCCGGGATCTTGTGCACGCCGTAGCAGGCTTGGTGCACGCACACGTCGCAGCCGTCGCAGAACACCATCTCGTTGTTCTCCTCGCTGTCGGGCTGAAAGTGGTGGCAAGAACTGACGCGGTCAAAGGCGGCTGCGCGAGAAAAAAAACTCGATTCGCACGAAAAGCAGTGCGAAAATTACAAGCAAAAAAATATCGCGATCGCTGCAAAATATCATGATCGCCGACCCTGGGAGCTTGCCGGGGGGGGGGTGGAGGCAGAGAGAGCGCCGGGCCTCCTTCTATGGCGTCGGAGCCGCTCACTCACCGAGCGGCAGACGTCGCAGACAACGTTCTCATCGTACTCGATGCCGAGGCCGTCCGAGTTGCGTATTGTCTCCTCCATGTTGTCGTGGCACAGCGACTCCAGCTCCTCCATCACTTTCTCCATGATGTATTCGGGCACCGGCTCCTGGCCTACAAGGAGGCCATCCATCATTCGTCATCTAGGCGCTTGAGTCGCTAGTGAGCAGCTCGCGTACGCAGTGTCTCCCGAGGCGACGCGGGCGCAGGAGGGCGGTCGAATTCGCCTCTGCCCCCATGCACAAGCTTTACAGCAGCAGCCCCTCCCCCCCCGGCTAACAGCTAGTAGCAGCCAGGGGCTGCGGCAAAGACGCCGATGCAGCACCTGCAGGCAAAGAGTCGTAGGAGAAGAGCGCAGCCACATCTCTCTCTCTCTCTCTCTCTCTCTCTCTCTCTCTCTCTCGACCAATCGAGAAAATGTTCAAACATGAAGACAGTCCGCTTGCTGCCTGCACTGCCAAGTAAAACGTGGCTTTAAAAGCATGCCAGGCACGGAGCCCCACCGACCAGCTGCACGGAGGGGAGAGAGGGAGGCACGCTCACACGGAAACGAGGCAAGAACAGACCGCTCTAAATATATGATGCACGGCTGCACGGGAACTTCAACGCAGTTGCCCCTCGGCATCGAGTTGCTTGGGCGCCACAACATGCCGAAGCACCGAAGCCAACCCACTGCTTGCTAGCAGGCTCCTTATTAATACCAATATATTAGTGCAATAATTAATACAAATATATATCCAGAAGGAATCAAATCTCTTCTGGGCACTTCGTGTAGTCTGGTAATGAAGGTTGGCAACTGAGTGATAACTGCACATACACCGACATGCACACACAATTGCAGCACGCATAAGAATAACAGTGATGACTGAAAAAAGGAGGCTAATCGCTTCGAGGATCTGGTAAGTTTGTAGCTTCGCTTGAGGCATCGTTGAGTCAATGGCTGATATTCAGCCAGTCAGTCAGTCAGTGGTAATAATAATAATAATAATGCACTTGATAAAGCGCCCTCAGAGAACACAATCTCTTTCTAGGTGCTTTACATCTGCTGCAAAGGGAAACGCAATTGAATGGTGAGTAATATCATGCATGCTTGATAAACAAACGGAATGAATAACATGGTTAGGGGTGAGTGCACAGGGTCAGCATGCAAATGTGGTTAGTGGCAGCATGCACAGTGTCAGCACGAATAAGCACATCGAGGACGAATCCCAGGGACCCACTAAATGCTGTCTAAATAGGTGTTTTTAAGTTCTTTTTAAATGTGGTCAAGTCAGGGGATGTTGTGACGCAAGTCGGGAGGGAGTTCCAGGCTTTGGGAGCATACAAACTAAATGCACGGTCTCCACAAAGGATTTGGATGGTGAGTTCGACGTATCGATTGTGCAAGGAATAAAGGCCGAATATAGCCGACTGATTTGAGATCGATTCGAGTCAAAGCTCAACGACAAAAGCAAGAGGAGCAGGCAGCAAGAGGTCACGAGGATCAGGCCAGGGTATTTCATAAATTTCATTTCAGAATAGGTGGACAGGGAGTAACAGGACCTACAAGTTGATACGTTGCTTAATCGGAAGGAGAGACAGTGCAGATTGCCGAGAATTGCTGTGCAATGTGGCCACTGCTGCATTCGCGACCGACCAGCCTGCCGCATTCGCGAGAGACCAGCCTGCCGCATTCGCGCGACCGACCAGCCATCGCTGCCGAGTTTTGCACCATCTGTAAGCACCTTATTTATGGCACCAACGGGATGATGAACTCTCTGGAAAGAAGGTGCAGATGAGCAGCGTGGACCACCCACCAGCAGTCCACCCTCGTATCTAGAAATGCACTAACGTCAGTCAGTAATCTGTAGTGGAAATGAACCCTGCTAATTACTTTTACTGGATCAAACATTTTTACACGCCAGCTCCCCCATCCTCCATCACACAGGTGAGAGGGCACATGCACGGCCACCTGCGACTCCTCTCGGTCTCTCCACCCCACGCGAGATGGCCGCCGAAGGATCGGTGCAGCCAGCTCTGGCCAGGTCTCGCCCGGCGCCTCCAGCAGCTGCATCCAAACGTGCAGCAGCGCGCAGGGCAGAGCCCACGCGACGATGCCACGCCCCGCCGCGCACATTCCAGCTGCCAAACAACCACCAGGCGACCAATAATAATAGCAGTAATGCATTCGTACGGCGCCCTCAGAGAGCTTAATCTTTTTGCAGGCCCAATAGCACCTCGGCCGTTCGCGTGTGTGCGTGCGGTCACAAGCTCTCTCGAGCCTATCGACTCGCCGAAGAGGCTGAGGCATAGGCAGCGTCGTCGTCGCGTCGGCGCTGAGCGCTCTCACTCACCCATCTGGTGCCTCTCGTAGTTGTAGCACTCGAGCCAGGCCACGTCGAGATCGTCGAGATCGTAGCGGCACGCCTTCTCGGCGAGGCCGGCCACCTCGCTCAGCTCGTGCACCGTCGGGCTGTACGCCTGGTCATCGGCCACGTGCACCAGCTTTCGCGGCCTGCCACACGGACGATCGGACGAGAGCGAGTCACGTGGCGCGCGCGAGTCACACAGCAGACTTACGACGACGAAAAAGGCCTCACCGAGCTCCAAACAATCGACGGGCCTTGCGCGCCTCTGGCCTGCCCCCTCCCCGGGCCGGAGGCAGCAGCAGTTTGGAGCGGTGTGATTTTACTCACAGCTTAAACGTGCCCGTCTTCTCCGGCTCAGCAGTGACACTGCAAGACAAAGAGGACGGGCGTCGTCACGTGTGCACTTCACGCCAGGGCTCCGGCAACGAAATTTGCACACCTTCGGCTAGTGCATCTCCAGCTAAGTAGCAGACGGCAGGGGCGCATCGATGATGGGCGCGGGTGAAAGTGAGAAGCTCGGCCGAGTCAGGACGGCACTGACAGAAAGGGGTGCAGCAAGTATGTAATGTATGTATGTAGCAAGTGATGTAACAGCAAGACAGCTGGAAAAAATGAGGCCACCGAGTCGCCAGCAGGAGAGAAAATGTTGACGTCTCGTCATAATTTCGGAAGCGACTTCCACAGCCTAGCATCTGCAGAGCAAAAGCTTCTATCGCCAACAGCATCTAGGTGAAAAAGAATAGAACAGCTAACACTGGTCTGCACGATACCAATTGTCTGGCATTTGTTATGACTTTCCAAATATACATCACGAATGATGGTATATGATGTATTTTTTTGCTTTGGCATGTTAGCATAGACTTCGTTGATCAAAGACCGGGTGCACCTTTAACATTACCCGTTATGTAGAATGATATTGGCTTTCATAACGTTTACCAGCTACAATCACTTGATAACACGAATGTTATTTTTTGCATAAAAATCAGCCATTTTGTTGGTTGGTGTGGTTGTTTAAATCAACGAATATTCGTGATTTACAATGCCGAGTGAGTAAGAAATCTCCTCATATATTCTGCTACATCGGCGGGAGATTCTCGACAAAAGAGCAGTGCCTACCGATTGCTATTTTCATCAGACAGTGCTCAACACAAGGTTGGGGTGGGCATGAAGACACGATGAGAGCAGATGGTGCGCATCCGCCGTGGACGACTGGCAAGGGCCGAGAGTCGGTCGGGAGCAGGATGACGGGGAAGAGGGGGGCAGGGTTGGCCACCTTGCTACTCACCAGATTTTTGGTTCCAGAATGAACTCCGAGTTGACAGGCACCTGCACGCCCTTCTCCCACTCCTGACGCCACGGGTCGCTGATCACTATGTACTCCTCGGGCAGCAGCGGCTCCGAGTCAGGCATCTTCATGGCGCTGATGAGATCCTTTCGGAAAAGCTACAGACGCAGCGAAAGGGAGCACGGGACTCGCTGCTGCTCCTGCCCTCACTCATCCGGCCGCTGCCTCATCATCATCTCGAAGCGAGGAGGAGAGAGTGAGAAGCGAAGCCAGGAGGGCGGGCAGTCGAGGATGTGCCGAGGAAGCAGCTGCTGACGGCGGCTGGAAAAAAGGAGGCTTCGCCACGGTCGGCGGCCCTAACGTTTGCAAAACGAGCTTGCTAAGATTTTGAG
This sequence comes from Cristatella mucedo, assembly GCA_009760855.2. Taxonomy (NCBI): domain Eukaryota; kingdom Metazoa; phylum Bryozoa; class Phylactolaemata; family Cristatellidae; genus Cristatella; species Cristatella mucedo. The sequence goes on from WPIO01000165.1 coordinate 252,533, forward strand.
GCCACGAGCATTAGACGGTTCGACACTTGAAAGAGCAGCCATTGACATTCGGCCGAATTTCCACAGGATTTAGCTCATTGCTGCTGTTTCCCCTACCCCCTCTGAAGGAAGTGCATGGGTCGAAACACCCCAGAAACTTGCGACCGAGAGACCAATGAGAGGAGGTAAGAAGCCTCAACGCTGCCATCTTTCGATCTTGCCAAAACCGAATTGTGGATTATGAAAATAGTAACTCTTAAGTGGTATTCTAAATGGTCCCTGAGAACACCAGCTTGCTTTCTTGGCACTTCACGTCGGGTGGAAAAAAGTAGCTCATCGACTGAGACGCAATAAACTGCTCACAAAAACGTGATCACTACTGTGACCACGATCACGTCATCACCTTCCGCAAGTACAGTCGCCTAAAGCAGTACTCGCACAAGGATGACAATCGCATCTGCAGAACGGAGAATCTGAGGAACGGTCAAGTCTTCAGTTTCTCGTCCGACGTCGTCAACTCGTAAGATGCTTTTGACGAAAGTCGTCCGAGAGTTCCCAGCCTGGGAGCCTGACTGAAGGATTCGGGGCTGGTTTGAGGCAAACGATACCGAGTCAAGAGGTGATGCCTTCGGCTGACAACTGCGGCCGCACAGCTGCAGCTCCGGGCGCAGCCCAACGGGCGAGACGCACCGGCTGCACAGCTGGAGCGGCAGCAAAGCTAAATCACGAGACCCTCTTGAACTTCCTCTTGAACTTCCTCTTGAACTCCCTCTTGAACTTCCCCTGCCCCGCCCCAAGCACTGTGTGGCACCCGCCTGGCTCTTCGGGCTGTTCCAAGATGGCCAATGCCACAGCAGCCGCCCATGCAGCCCAGGACGTTTCGGGGAGATGTGCAGAGGAGGAGACATAGAGGAGAGCCGATGCACAGGCAGGCAGAGGCACACGAGAGATCATGGAAGAAGCCAAGCTGCCCTCCTCCCAGTGGACCTGCAGCATTTAGTAACCCATCCAACCTCACCTATCATTAATTTCCAAACAGGCTGACACGGCCCACGACGGTCTGCCTGTGGGTGGGGCTAACGGTCAGGGTCAGGCTGGCAGGCAGCCCGACCCGAAGCAATACAAGGCTACTCGACCCGACAGCAAGGCTACTCGACCCGACACGAGGACAGCTTGCTTGCACCTCCACGCGCTGGCATAGCAGCGGCAGCGGCAAAGCCGCGCAGGCAGGCGCGGATGCAGTGCTGCTGCGTCGCTCCTCGTACCTCGGCCGGCTTGTGCTTCTCCGACGATGCTGCCGTCGCCGAGCTGAGCCCGCCACCTCCGCCACTCTGTTGCCGCAGGCTGCCTGCTGCCAGGGCGCCGCCACCGTACGAGTCGCCGCCGTACTTGCTTGAGCCGACGGGCGTGGACGGAGGCGGCGCGGCGCTGCCTCCGCGCTTCTCCCTGTCATCGTCGTCCTCGCTGTCGCTCAGCACCCGACGACGCTTCTTGGCGTCACCTGCGCGGGAAGATGCGTGCGCTATCCTTACATCTGAGCTGCTCTTCTGGTGGGGGTCTGGCGGGTGGGTGGGTTGGGGGCTACACAAATTCGGCCGACGGGCGAGATGCATGCTTTTCTGTCTGTGGTTAATAACACTCACTCAATGCCAGCTTAGCATTATTATTCTTCGACTAGTCCAGAGCGAAGCTCCATTCAGAAGCAATCACAACTGCAGCTGGCCCCATGGCTTTACGACATCCCATGGCTTTATGACATCCACCAGCTATGAGCTAGCTCAAATGCCCCAGTCTCGATGGTGGTGCTGACCATCAGCACCACCATCAGGAGGAATCACTTCCTTGCATCAGTGGTGCACTCTCCTCCCCTTCCATCACCCCACCCCCAGCCGGGGTAGCAGAAGAAGTAGGGGCGTGGCACATCACATGGCATTCACTGCTACTACTCAAACACTCTTTCACGTGACTGCAACAGCAAGCAGCAGAACGGCAGAGTTTAGATAAGTTACCTGGATGCCGAAAGGGCAGGAGCCGACAGCAGGATCTGGCAGAGAAAGTAAAAGTAGGCAGGCGGAATAGCCTCGAAGGCGACAGACGTGCCCACATGCAGCAAGAGCGTGCAAAATTCCAACGGGCTCCAATAACCATAACCTCTACCATCGATAACCTCTAACTCATAAACTCACAACTCTCCAATAACTAACAGGAAAAATATCGGCTGAGTCGTCAGCAGGATTAACGAAGCGCTAAGGAACCGCGATAGAAAACTGCATCCCTTAACTGCTCTTTTAGCCGTGAGGGATTATGGGTGAGGAAGAGGAGGCAGAGGAGGAGGAGGAGGAGGAGGAGGAGGAGGAGGAGGAGCCAAGATATGTGAGCCTACAACGAATCTTGCAAGCAGGCAGCAGGCAGAGTTTACAGCAGTGTACCAAAGGCAGCCTCGGTAAAAACAGGCCTAGAGGCTTGCTGGCATTGTACCCCTCACAATCGGCACCGACAGGCCAGACCGGCTGCTCCCCGGAAAATCAATGGCCTAAGAACAATCAATCAATCAGTAGGGTAAGCACAAAAGCCAGCACCAAGCAGCCAGTCTCACCACTGCCAGGCAGGCCGAATAAGGCCCCTCCTCCTGACCTGGTTCATTTAAGGTCACCCACAAGACTTGCTCGACTTCAAGAGCTGCACAGTGGCCAAGGATTCAGTCGGATATAGTTCCCACCCAACCACAGTCCAAATAATAACACACTTGATGAAGTGCCCTCAGAGAACCCAATCTCTCTTTAGGCGCTTTACATTAGCTGCTAAGGAAATGCGATCGAATGGTGAGTGGTATCATGTTCGATAAACAGCATGAACATGGTTAAGGGTGACCAGTAAATAACACGGTAAAGATGTGCACAGGGTCAGCATGCAAGTGTGGTTGGTGGCAGCATGCAGTGTCAGCACGCATAAGCACATAAAGGACGAATCACAAGGACCCACTTAATGCTGTGATAAATATGTGCATCTTAAATTTCTTTTTAAATGTGGTCAAGTCAGGGGATGTCATGACGCAAGTCGGGACTGGGTTCCAGGCTATGGGAGCATACGAACTAAAGACACGGTCTCCAAAGGATTTGAGGTTTGTACGAGGTATAGGTAAACGATTAGATTCCGAAAAGCGGGTGGTACTATGCTTGGCCTGGTGGGGGAGTAGATCTGATAGGTAGGCTGGAGCCAAAGAATGAAGGGATCTAAAATTGAGTGAGCGGTTGAACCTTGAAGTCAATGCATTGCTTGACTGGTAGCCAGTGCAGTCCAAAGGCAGAGGAAGTCCTGTCTAATCACGCAAGCCACTTCTGGTCGAAAGCATGTGGGGAGTGACCATCGGCCCAGCCGATGCTATCCGACTTATCATCTAACATACTAAAGCTGGCAATCTATCGTCCTTACCGACATTCATCGATCCTACTAATGAGCATGCTTGGTGGAATAAAGCATGCCGACAGCAATGATTGGGTCCTAAAAAAAAGTGTGCTAGACAGGTCATCGGTCGTCTTCGAGAACAGGTGCCAGCAATCTGTCGAGCCCACAAAGCCAGCGGCCGGCTTAATAACGTCAGTCACCGGATGCTTCTAAGTTTATCCTTTGAAAACAAATAGCACTACGGTCATCTGTGTACTGCTCTGTGATCTGAGGGATGGGCCAGCCGCCGCCAAGAGGCAGAGGCCCGGTTTAAATGCACAACACCAAGGCTAACAGCCTACCTACCCCATAAAAACTTTTATAACATGCAATGATGAGCGTTCGTGTGGGGCGATCGACGTCCAGCTGCGCCAGTATTTCCACTGTGCAGCACCTCACAGGTTAAGACTTAGCCTCCCCCCCCCAATCTCGAGCAGTGGTCCAACTGCTCCAGCAGGATCTTTCACTTCCAACGAAACCATAACAGAATGTTTGGGCAGGACCCAAGCAGGGACTATGGGGGGGTAGAGCATACGAGGGGAGGGGCGACTAGCCCCTATTTGCTAGCAATAACGACGATCGGCTTAAAGTTATTTTTCTCAAAACTATTACATGCTCAGTGCATGTCTTCACATATGGGTGGAAAGGAAACAGGCATCAGACCAATGCACCAGCCCAGCACCTCCGGCCACAGGGTCCCCCAGTTGATGACTTCGAGGAGCTCTACAACTTGAACATTTGCTGTTGCAATTTCCTCCTCAGAAGAAATTCCTTCTGAACCGGTTTATAAAAGCCAATTACGCGGAATAGACGAAGAAGTGCACCGGCGAGTCGTGGCCTGAGACCTGCTTGCTTGCTATCCATCTCATCGATGCTTGTGCATCCCTGCATACGGCGGCCTCGAAAGCTGCCACAGCTGCCTCGAAGCAACACCCGACAGTTGCCTTGCCCAATGCCCTGCGTCTACATGTCAAGGGCAGCGCCTGTGCTCAGGGGGCCCGAACATGGACGAATCTACCTGCACAACGCTTTCACGTGCCGACAGGCAAGTGGCTTGAGTGAGCTCGCCGAGGGACCTACAGCTAGGCATGTACTACCACCACTCCAACCTGGCAGACTTGGCTACACAACAACTGGCAGAGGCAATCAAACGAGCAAGCAATGAGTCTGCAGGTGCACACGTGATACTCCCGTGCCAACAGCAGGGCAATGGCACAGAGGCAAGAGTCCTTACAAAGTGCACATGTATGTTTATACAGCGACATGCATACTATTGCACTAGTGTGAATCTCTACACGCGCGCGCACACACACACACACACACACACACACACACACACACACACACACACACACACACACACACACACACACACACACACACACACACACACACACACACACACACACACACACACACACACACACACACACACACACACACACACACACACACACACACACACACACACAATCAATGTGCACGTGTATGCATACACATGGATTAATACACAGCACGTCGCCGGCAGGTAATACAGTGATTTCCGACGGTAACCAGTATTCCCAGAACCGTACATCCTTAATGGACAAACAGCGTTTTAGGCCTCAATGACACGCACGGATCCTCACATGCACGGATAGTATAATAACAATAACACATTTGACAAAGCGCCCACAGAGAACTCAATCTCTTCCTAGGCACTTTACAATTGCTGCAAAGGAAGCACGAACGAATAGTTAATGGTAGCATGCTCAATAAACAACAAGAATAACATGATTAGGGGTGACATGCATAGGGTCAGCAAGCAAGTGTGGTTAGTGGTAGCATGCAAGAGTGTCAGCATGCATTAGCACATAATGGACGAATCATAGTGACCCACTTAAAGCTGTCATAAATAGATGCGTTTTTAATTTCCTTTTAAACGTGGACAAGTCAGGAGATGTCGTGACGCAGGTCGGGAGTGAGTTCCAGGCTTTGGGAGCATACGAACTAAAGGCACGGTCTCCAAAGGATTTGAGATTTATGCAAGGTATAGTTGGATTCCGAAAAGCGGTTAGAACGATGCTTAGGACAAACATGTGTTTACAAACACACAGACTCGGACTCACACACGGACACACACAACCCACCCATTCGAGCAGCGATGGTCACGACCCGATGCTCTCTACAGAAGGGTAGGCACAGCGCAGCTGAAGCCTCTGGATGATGCTGCGCCCCCATTCCGATGGCTCAGCCGACCACAGGAGCTCCGACACGGCTCATAATGCAATACAGCTAACTAGTTATGAATGCCACCACGATCAGCGGGCAAGACTGCTATGTCTAGGCAGCCTTTTTTCTACCGTCGCCCCCTTCCTTATTTTCTTACTGCATAGCTGTTAATCCTTTGGAGCCGTGTGGGGGCGTCCAGGCAGCTGCCCGGGAAAGCAGCACCAGCAGCAGCAGACACATTGGCACGTGCATTGGCACGTGCATTGGCACGTGCATTGGCACCAACACTCGTGATCCCGGGGCAGCAGTGACATCTCGTGACCTTGAATAGAAGCTTGCTTTAGGCCGAAGCTCCGGCTGGTGGGACCCGGGTAGGCTGGTAGGCGCTACAGCTGCAGGCTTAGAAAGGGATAATCAAGCGGAATGGGGCTGGAGGAGGACGGAACAGCGGGACGGTAAGTTCTGAGCACTCCGACTCACACGTCGAACTAGCCGTGTCACTAGCAGCTGCACGAGGCCACATCTGAATGAGCCGGCAGTCGAGCTTACTGCACGAGCTGCCAAATCAGCCCATCGGGTCACCTCAGAGCATTCCCTTAACACTTGTCATGCCAGCGGATGGACGGAGCTGGACGTCCGGCTGGTGCGACAGAGCGCCTGAGGCTGCACTCCGGGCGCAGGCAGACACTGCGCCCCCTGAGGCTGCACCATGCGGTTCGCGAGCGTTCGCCTTCTATCGTGGGTCTTAGCCCGGCGGTAAGCAGCTCAGCTCGGATCGCACGAAGCAGGTCGTGTGTTCGAGTCCTGCAGCAACACCAGCAGCAGCAGCAGCAGCAGCAGCAGGAGGAGGCAATTCTTTAGTGCCAGCTGCTTCACAGAAGAAAGCCTCGGCATTGACGAGGCATTGCTGCATTATCTGTTCTGCTGCCACTAGTAACGGCCACTACTACTACTACTGCTACTCATCTCGTCAAGAATTCACGACAGACACATTGGCTAAGCTGCTAGACCGCCTCAGTGCCCAAGTCGAGTAAAGAGAGGCGATGGTCAACTGGTCAAAGGTCAATCGATTCAACAGCATAGTCACTTGCATAGCTGCAGAAGAGCCTTATTGGCAATCGCTGCAAGTTGCAAGGGGGTGGGCAACTTGCAGCGATTGCCACAGCAGCACGACTCGAACCGGCGACCTCGAACAAGCAAGCTCCTGGCTGGCCAGCTGGACGGCAGGTACACACGAACACCGAGTCTGGCCGGTGCATCAGTCGCAAAGCAAAGCGCTCGTAACAAGCCGCGCTTGCGAAGAAGCGAACGCCAGTGCCTGCCGCCCCCAGCAGAGGCGATTGACGACGACGACGATGAATCACGTGGCAGCTAGCGTCTCACGCCTGGAGGCCACCAGGGCGAACGTTCGCCCGAGGGCGCTAGGCAACTTGAATGTGCCACCGGCGACCGACCGAGCGCGGTCGTTATAAACTATCCATCGTCCGTCGCGACGCCTTCCCCCACCACCACCCGCACCAGCCCCCGGGGGGGGGCAGCCTAGCGAGCGAACGACGAACTCCCCTCTCTCCCCCTCCCTCCTCCCCCGGGTGCACAGCAGCAGCTCGCACGTGCCGCCATTTACCGGGTCCGTCGTCGCTCTTCCCCGCCGCCGCCGCTTTGCGTCGAACGTGCGCCATGTGCCGCCCGGCGCTCTCTCGCTCGGGCGTCCCGCGACACGACCGGTCGCTAGGCGTCGGTACGGTCCGACCTGTAACGGCGGCGGCGCCAGCCAGCCAGCCGCGGCCGCGCGTCAGAACGCATCGTCGACGCCGGGGCGAAGTCGGCCGTCGACCGGCGCCCCTCCTCTTGCCGAACCGCACGTCCGCCGCCGCCACGCTCTTCGCGCGGCCACAACGGCGCCGGCGGCGTTCGAGCGCGCGGGCCGCGCGACGGCTCGGGAAAACAACGAACGTCACTGAACCCGGCCGCCCGCGTAGGTCCGGGGGTGCGCGGGCCACGTGCTCTGTCTACGGCGCCGATGCTTACCTGCGGCAGAGAGCACCCTGTAGCCTCGAGACGATAGCGCGTCGATGTACAGCGAGCGTGGCGCGAGGCCTGGAGCTGCGCACTAAAGCTGGCAAGAAATTTGCCGCCATAGGATGCACCGCCATGTAAGCCCCTGACGTCATCCGACCCGGACGGCGGAAGTCCAGACGGAGCCGGCGGTTTTCCGGCCGCCATTGCAGCGCCGCCGGCTCGCTGTATGAGAAGCAATAACCGAGAGTCATGATACCGCCCATAGGTGAGCATGCAAAAGTACCCCTGTGTTACGCTACGATTAAGACGCAAAAGCACACGAGGGAAAAGTCCGGTTCAGGCCGCTAATTCGTAGGACCCCTGGTTATTCACTTGCACAGGATCGTGCGCATGTAAGTAGCAAAGAACGATTAACACTGACGGAGCAAAGGCCTCCCGATGAACTGGTAGGTGTTTCTAGCTTCTTTTTGAATGTCGCCAAATCAGGATATGACGTGGTTCGTCATTCGGTTGTGAGCTCTTGGCTTTGGGAGCACAGGCTCGGTCTCAGCGAGCGAGATCTAGAGATAATCAGGGTGCACAACTAACAGACTTGAGTCCGACGAGCGGGTCGTACGTCTTGACGGGCTGGTAATTCAGTCTGATGTATTTCCGTCTGTAAGTCTACAAAGCTACAGATACTAGGTGGTCGTTACGAGTTTTCTATAGCGTATCCGAAGCAAAAGCCACCAAAAGGTTTTCGATCGCCGTACGATATCCAACAGAATACATCTCACTCAACGAAGAGATAAAGTGAGAAGCAGTCTAATTACTATAATTATTAACTTAATCATTACTAATTAATATGAATAACAATTGTTAATAAGTATTACTGGTAGTTAATAATTATTTTTTTATTATTTATAATATAATAATTAATTATTTGCATAACATAGAAGCATAGTTGATAATAATAATAATAATAATAAGACTAATTGCTCTTTTTCACAAGTACCATCAGCTTAAGGCATCATTGATGTATCTCCGTCAGTAACTCCGAAAAGTCATAAAGACTATGTGGGTGTTATGCAGGAGAGTTTTGTATAGCGCACTCACAGCCTAGGCGGCTTTCGGTACGCATTCGGCAGCCAACACACTTCGTCTTACCCAACAAAGAGAAGGTGGGCAGCATTTCTGAGTCTGGAAGACAGTCGAGGGGGCGAGCAGCATGGAAGAAGCAACTCAGTGTGGCTGGAGAAGTCGTGCCACAGTCGGTAGCACAAGAGAGTAGACGTCGTTGTGCAAGAATTATGGAAGTGAGCTCCACAGTCTAGGACCTGCAGAGCAAAAGAAGCTTCTGTTGCTTCTGAAACTGGTGTTGCAGCTCACCTAGTTACAAAAGAGCCAAGCTGTGGCGGCCTTTAGAGTCAGAGTAAGATGATTTTTCAGTATCCGCCAATCGACCCGGAGCTATAGCAGCTCCTTCAGCAAAGGAGACATGCGATCAAGCATGATATTACTCACCATTTAATTGCATTTCCACTTTGCAGCAAATGTAAAGTGCCTAGAAAGAGATTGAGTTCGCTGAGGGCGCTTTATCAAGTGCATTTTTTATTATTATTATTATGGCTGAACCTCTGGGATTTGTTTACTAGCCTCTGCAGCCATATTCATCACAGCTGCAGAGGCTAAATGACTTTTTCTGCAGCCCCGACAAAGTGAAATTGCAGCAGTTCAGCCTAGGCAGAACTTTGTGACTAATCCAGATAGGCGGATATGTCTTTCAGTTATGACTGTGAGTGGGCCTACGATTACTATTCTCGTTGGATATTCTCTCTTCCTGAACAGCTTTGGCTGGATATTCATTTTTTGGGTAGGGACGAATATTAGGGTTTCTGAATGTTGGGCGACGATCAGTTTAGGTAGCGTGATCGTATGAGCGAGAAAGCGATTGGAGAAGGCACTTCCACCGCATCGACATTTGGGTTACGCTCACGCTGATTCCTGGCCATGGTGCTGACTGTGTGTCTGCTTTCAAACGAAAAGACCTTGTGAGTGGTGATTCAAACGGTCGATTTTACAAACGCAAGACAATCGTTAATCTTGATTCATCTAGTATCCCTTCAGCCAGCGGCATCTGCCCGCAATCAAGGTGTGCTGTTTTTTACAAAACGACTTTTCATTGGATGAGCGAGCTCCGCCCACTATCAGATCGGCCTACTTTCAGCTGTGGAAAATTATCAAGATCAAGGCCTGCTTTGACAAGAGTTAGGCAGCAAAACTAGTTCAGTTCACGAGTGCTTGCGATTTCTAGTATCAATTACAGCCATTCTCTTTAATCAGGACTCCGGAGAAAGCTCTTTGCAAAACTCAGTAGCTCATCTTGTCATTGGTCAAAGGACTAGCTCCTCATATCATGCCTGAGTTTTACTGGCTCCCTATCAAGCATTGAATCGACTTCAAGATCATGCTCACTTTGCAAGACATGTAAAGTGTCTAGAAAGAGATTGAGTTCTCTGGGGGCGCTGTAACAAATATATTACCCTTAATATGACCACTATAAGATCCTCTCTCTAGGCCTACAGGTCGCTACACTCGAGTGCCTCGACAACCTTGACCTCCTCGCTCCGCCAGTCAAGTAGTTGTCTTGCGGTGCCTTGAGTGTAGCTTGAGTTATCATCGCGAACGGCACAGAACGCTAGACGACGAGCGACACCACAGGTTTATTTCACCCGTACACGGAGCAGGGCAAAGCGTGACTTTCCTTGCCCTCTCGCCCACCGGAGTCGCCCGACTCCCTTGTCATAGCAATCCCCAATAGCACCTCCCGGCTGCCTAGCACATCGAGTGCCGCAGCCCACTCATACACCGATCAGGGGCAGTGTCATCAATTAAATGAAACTACATTGAGCAAAATTAAAATCCTTTAGCGATCAGGCATCTTTTGGTGATTCGTTTGTATGCACGGAGAGTCTGGAGCTCACTTCCGGCTTTCATTGGCACCTTCAGTGACATCGCACTTCTGTCAAAGTCGCATTTGCTCGTCTCAGCATTTCTCACACCCCTACCAATTTCTTTGTTTTACCTGTGCATGACGAAGTGCTGTTACCCAATAAGGAGTTCTACTAACCACTGGCTCCAAGTGTTTTCTAGTGTGCTTTTGAATGCTCTCGAAGCATGATACTGTGCATGTCACCGACTCATGGCCATTGCTTCTCTCACAGCAAGTTTTAAAGTGTATGGATAGAGATGCAGTTGTCTTTGGACGTTAAACAAGCTATTTGTTATCATCATTATTATTCCGTGAATCCTGCCACGAGGTTAACTCACTGATTGCTGGCCTACCGGCATGTGCAATCAGGCGATTGCAGCTTGTGCAAAACTCCGAAGCTAGGCTTGTCTGTCGTGAGCGTCGCAGCTGCCACATGACACCGCTTCTCGCCGATCTGCACTGGCTACCTGTCAAGCAATGGATCGACTTCAAGGTTTTGTCACTCACTTTTAGGTCACTTCATCCTTTGGCTCCAGCCTACCAATCAGATCTACTGCCCCACCAGGCTAAGCATCGTACACCACACTTTTCGGAATCTAACCGTTTATCTATACCTCGTACAAACCTCAAATCCTTTGGAGACTGTGCATTTAGTTCATATGCTTCCAAAGCCTGGAACTCACTCCCGACTTGCGTCAGAACATCCCCTGACTTGACCATATTTAAAAAGAACGTAAAAACACACCTATTTATCATAGCATTTAGTGGGTCTCTGTGATTCGTCCTTCATGTGCTTATGCGTGCTGACACTGTCCATGCTGCCACTAACCACATTTGCATGTCACCCCTAAGCATGTTATTCATGTTGTTTATCAAGCATGATATTACTCGCAATTCAATTGCGCTTCCCTTTGCAGCAAATGTGAAGCGCCTAGAAAGAGATAGAGTTCTCTGAGGGCGCTTTATCAAGTGCATTATTATTATTATTACATAAGAAAACCTCACTACAGCCGAATTCGCGAAATTCGGCGGCTTTAGTGGTATTTTAGTGGACAGTCAGACTATTCGTCGGCTGGGTATTACGTCTTGCTTGCAAAGTTTGCCTATCTTCCGCATTCCACACACCCCACGCCCCCCCCCCCCCCCCCCGCTTAGGTTATTCAAACTGACGAGGGACGATGGGGACCCCAAACTCAGTCCAGCACGTGCACTCGGCGTGATCGATCGCGAAGAGGGAGCCGGGGAACCATCGAGACACCGATTGACTGAACTGGGCCCGGTCTCATATTCAGAAACACGGCGGCGGAGACTTTGGGGGGAGGAAAGGGGGAAAAGTCCCGGTTCCTTCGGCTACTCGAGCAGTTCAAAAACGCCGGCGATTCGATCCTAATAATGCAGGCTTCTTTTGGGCGGAGCCGCATAGCAATGCGCTCTCTCGCAGCAGAGGGAATAATCCTTTATGCTAATAAAATATGCAGCATTTAAATATGCATTCTAAAAAACGCAACGCTGTCATTGCGTGGACGGTCGTCTTATTTTAGTGTTTCCTACACTCGCCTAGACGCGCCACGTTGTGACCCACAGCGAGCGCATTTCAATGCGCTGTCTCTACGCCGATTGAGAGGTTGCTGCCTGCTGCCTAGCTCCACGTAGCGGCGCCTCTCGGCCGCTTTACGATGAGGCTGTCTGCCTCCGCGCTGCGCCTCGGTGCGACGTGGCTGTTGCTGGCGTCTTACCATGTTATTTGCGTGCCAGCAGCGGACAACGGGGCCGGCGGCGGCGGCATGCCTGCCGCCGCCGCCGCTAATCCTCCGCCTGCGAAGGACGCCGCCGCCGCGGAGCACGCTAGCAGCTCGCCTCCTCAGGTAAGCACATCCATGTGTTGTTTCTCGTATACTTAATGGTTAGAATTAGTGAGAAAAGTATCGTGTCGAGTTCGCGGCGAGCTTCCGTGCTTTTAAATACTAGCTGACCCTGTCGGTGGTGGCTCCAGCAGCGAGGCAAGGTAACTTGGCTTCCGCATTTCCGCCCGGGGCTAGTTTATCGTTCTACTCGCGTCCGCTGGTTGGTGACCAGCTAGCGTGGTCGTAGAAAAGACTTTCCTTCCGCACGTGACAGCGAAACTGATCAGCACTTTGTGCTCTCCGCTTCCGGGTGGTAATGGTGGAGGAGGAAAGCAATGGTTAGTCGGCCGCGTCGGCTGCTAGGCGAGGCTCGTATACAGAGTGTCGCTGCTTTGAAAATTCTTCAACTCGGCAGCCGTTTACAGGTCGCAGGTCTGCCGCCAGGCGTGCTCAAGCCGTTGAGTGGGTTTCCGTACCTTGTCCCCACTTCGGATTCTGACTGGGTGCGTGTGGTGAGCATTTGTCGACTTGCTGCTCGAGTGCTGGCTCAGTGTCCGGCCGCTTCACTGACGGCAGTGCTCTACCAGGAGCAGCGCGCCTGTGCTTTGCGCTCACACGCCGCCGGTCCCCCGTCCCTTTCTCAGTGACAGAGCTTTGAAGCCGCTCCGTCCCGTCGTCCGACGAGACGGAGCGGCTTCTCTCAGCTATGGTGCCCACCTGCCCGCGTGCACGTGCCCCTTGATCACTGCTCGGGAAAGTGCGTCTGCTTTGTCCTCACCTTTGACCCAGCCGCAGCCTTCGCTTGCAAGTAGATGGGAGCTTACTTGGCATCCCAGCTGATGTAGTGACGACATAATGTAGCCTCACAGAGACTGCACAACAAAAGACAACCACAACCACCTGGCAGCAGAAGATTTAGGCATCGTGGAAACAGGACAGTGCGAATAGGGTCTAGAGGGTTAGCTTTTTCCTTTGGTTAAGATAAGAATTTCAGGATGAGGCTGCTTGTGGCCTCCTTGAATGTAGACATTGGGGTGCTGCACGGATAGACATGGGGTGCTGCACGGATAGACATGGGGTGCTGCACGGATAGACATGGGGTGCTGCACGGATAGACATGGGGTGCTGTACGGATTTGAGGGACAGGAGTGCAGAGGGAATTCTGCCATGCAAATGCCCCCCCCCTCTGCCACCGCCGCCTGTTCAGGTGTGGACGATAGTCAGCTGCCGGCCGAACTCGGATGTGAGCTGCTCGCGTGTTTGTCAGCTTGTAGGAGTGGAGACGACTCCTACAAGCTTGTAGGAGTGGAGACGACTCCTACAAGCTGCTTTCGTCCAGACTGGACTTTTAGGCAGCAGCTCTTATGTGTGACGTAAAAAGAAGTATCGGCGTGGTCATGCACGGCTGTTGTCTTTGTTGGCACTTTTTATATAGTAATACATTTTTATAGTGCCTTTAGATAACTTAATCTCTTTCTAGGCACTTTACACATGCTGTAAAAGAAGCATGATGGAATGATTAGTGGTAGCATTCTCAATGTCAACATGGTTAGAGATGGCATGCACAGGGTCAACATTCAAATATGATTAGTGGCAGCATGCACAGTGTCAGCATGGATAAGCACATGAAGGACGAATCACAGGGACCCACTAAATGCTGTCCTGAATAGGTGTTTTAAAGTTCTTTTTAAATGTGGGCAAGTCAGGGGACGTTCTGACGAAAGTCGGGAGGGAGTTCCAGGCTTTGGGAGCATACGAACTAAATGCACAGTCTCCAAAGGATTTGAGGTTTGTACGAGGTATTGGTAGACTGTTGGATTCCGAAAGGCAGGTGGTACGATGCTTGGCCTGGTGGGGGAGTAGATCTGAGAGATAGGCTGGATCCAAAAATGAAGTGACCAAAAAGGGAGCGATAAAACCTTTAAGTCGATGCGTTGGTTGACTGGGAGCCAGTGTAAGTCGGCGAGAAGTGGTGTGATGTGTCAACTGCGACGCTCACGACAGACAAGCCTAGCTGCGGAGTTTTGCACCAGCTGTAGTCGCCTGATTGCACATGCCGGTAGGCTAGCAAGCAGTGAGTTACAGAAGTCAAGACGGGATGTCACAAAGGCATGGACCAACTTGGACATGGTATCCTTATCTAAGCAAGCCCGAATTTTATCAATGTTATGTAGCTGAAAGTAGGCAGACTTGACTGTGGAACTGATGTGGTCGTCTAATTAAAGGTCACTTTGGAGCAGGACACCTAGATTTCACGCAGATTCAACAGGAGTTACGCTGGCAGAGCCGATTTTGAGCGTTACGTTGTCCAATATCTTGATCGCACTTGGTTTGCCTGTAACTAGTAAGTTGGTTTTGTTGTTTTGTAAGAAAGTTTGCTGCCGTCCATGTGCAGATGTTAGCAATATATGCAGCAAAGATGTGTAGAGAATTTGAAGTGCTGGAGGCCTGGGAGGGATCGAAGCAAAGATACAACTGTCATCTGCATATCACGTCGGCAAGAGAGTATAAACCATGAAAAGAACCGGACCAAGCTCAGAGCCCTTAGGTACACCACGCTTCAGAGGTTCATTGGGCGATCTTTATCCTTTCACATCAATACTCTGGAGTCTCCCACTAAGGTAGGACCTGAATTGTTGCAGTGCAGTTTCAGTGATGTCCAGGCAAGATGAGAGGTGCTCGAGAAAGCCTTGGTGATCAACAGTATCAATAGTATCCAAGTTGCCGGAAGATCGAGCAAAACAAGCAACAATGTGGTTAGTGACAGCATGCACAACGTCAGCACGCATAAGTACATAAAGGACGAATCACAGGGACCCTCTAAATGCTGTCCTAAATAGGTGTTTTTAAGTTCTTTTTAAATGTGGTCAGGGGATGGTCTGACGTTCGTCGGGAGGGAGTTCCAGGCTTTGGGATCATAGGTATTAAAGGCACGATCTCCCAAGGATTTGAGGCTTGTACGAGCTATAGTTAAACAGTTAGATTTTAGCTCGGAAACCAGACTGGAACTTACTAGCTTGGTTTGAAGCTTCCGTGTAAGAGTCCAGCTGGTCTACCACAACTTGTTCCAGTGTCTTCGATAGGAACGGTAGAAGAGAGACTGGGCAGAAGTAGTTCAAGTTCTCTTGGTCTAGTTTTGCTCTCCTTAGTGGCCTGACTACAGTCTTTTTGAAAGGTGCTGGGACATGACTTGCCAGTAATGACTGGCAGCAGAAGATTTAGGCATCGTGGAAACAGGACAGTGCGAATAGGGTCTAGAGGGCTAGCTAGCTTTTTCCTTTGGTTAAGATAAGAATTTCAGGATGAGGCTGCTTGTGGCCTCCTTGAATGTAGACATTGGGGTGTTGCACGGATAGACATGGGGTGCTGCACGGATTTGAGGGACAGGAGTGCAGAGGGAATTCTGCCATCCTAGGGATCGACTATATGATCTTGACTATAAATGACAGACTGGTCGTAAGTGTTTGTTGTTGATACACTGCGGTGCTTATAAAAGTGTGGCTGACTAATTTCCACTTAATGACTGTTTGAGGGGCTCTCTATTCACCTATACCTTGTGCCGCTGGGAAGTCAGCTCTGGAGTTCTGGTAATTGCACGTTCTGAAAAGCAGCTGCTACCAGATGTGGTTGTCTTTTGTTGTGCAGTCTCTTTGAGGCTACATTATGTCGTCACTACATCAGCTGGGATGCCAAGTAAGCTCCCATCTACTTGATGAAGCAGGACTTTTTCTTTTTTTACTCTCTTTGAGATAAAGAGATCGATTTTATAGCACTTGCATTGCAGGCACTGCAAGCGGTGGTGATAGCCGTAAAGGCTCTTCTGCGGCCATGTATCTGAAGCTGTTAAATCAGCTAAGTTTTATTTAAAGCAATCTATCACAGTTTTGGCACTTTTCCCCCTAATCTGGCTATTGGGACACGTGGTGTCAGCTGGAGCTGAACGGCAGCCTGAAGTTAAATGGAGTGAAATCAGGCCCCGCCCCACTCCGTCTTGAGAGTCGGTTACGAGAGCACGTACTTTATTTGCAAGGAGCAGCGCACGTGTTTGGATGATTTGCTCATTGCTGTTCGATCTAAGCCAGCATCAACATGATGCGCATGTCGGATCGTCGTATCTGAGTCGTATGATCGCCATGTCGTATGTATGATCGTCGTAAGTGTGATGTATGATCGTCGTCATAAGTATGATCATCGGCTAAGTCTGCAAACGGCCGATGGTCCAAGTGAACCGACTCAAAGACTCGTTGTCGAGGTGCCCCAGAGGAAAACTGTGTGTGCTAGGGCGATAGCTTTGCTATGGCAATCGGCTTAGCATGGCATACAAATTAATTGTATGCCCCTAAATTTCCAGCACAATGAATGCATTGTCTAATGCACACCTGTTGGTTTCTTCCATTGTGGCCCGATCAATTCGGTCTAGCTACAAGTGCTCACAATATGAGTCAACAGGATCAGTGATCCATTCTTTCATCCATGTACCCATGCTGGCACGTGTGCTCGACATGAACTCACCGTGCATCTGTGTATGGATTACGATGATCTGGCTTATGCACAAGTTTGGTTTAGGCCATGTGATCGCCCGGATTGACCCTTCTTTCCGTCTCACATTGCTTCGAGTGGATTCCCAGTTGAGTGTTACTCTGTCATAGCGAAAAGCGAACCTTTGTCGACAACATTATTTTCATCTCGTTCTCTCGTAAAAGGCAAGAGTGATGCATGACTCAGGGTGCGACTGCTTCCGGAGGATTTGTGATGTTATTTCAGAAGCCAGAAGCACTCACGTGGCCAACATGACCTACTTAAGAGAGAGAGAGAGAGACATCATCAATAAAACCGAACTGCTGCTCATAGGACACCCTAAGCGTGTGGCTGGATTAGAAGGCTTTGCTCCTTTAATAGGGGCTGCTGTTGTGCGACCATCACCACGTGCTCGAAATGTAGCTGTAGTTTTCGACAACTGCCTAAATTTTAATAGCTTCATTCAGAAGACTGCTTTTACAGCTAGACATCATGCCTGATCCCTATCTAAGGTTAGGAGCTGTCTTCCACGGTGGCTTGCAAAAGATTTAGCTAGCTCCTTGTTTCTGTCTTGGCTAGATTATTGTAACTCCCTTTTGGCTGGGCAACCGAAAAAAAACAGCTAGGCCTCGGCAGCTGGCTATGAATATGGCTGCAGGCTAGTTTGAAAATCCCAGAGGTTTGACCGCATGTCTCCTTTGATAAAAGAGCTAGGATGGCTCCCGGTTGATAGTAATAATAATAATAATAATAATAATACACTCGGTAAAGCGCCTTCAGAGAACTCAAATTTATTTATAGGTGCTTTACATTTGCTGCAAAGAAAACACGATCGAAGGGTGAGTGGTATCATGCTTGATAAAGAACGTGAATAACATGGTTAGGGGGTGACATGCACTTGGTCAGCATGCAAATGTGGTTAGTGGTAGCATGCAACAGTGTCAGCACGCATAAGCACATAAAGGACGAATCACAGGGACCCACTAAATGCTATGATAAATAGGTGTTTTTAAGTTGTTTTTAAATACGGTCAAGTCAGGGGATGTTCTGACGCAAGTCGGGAGTAAGTTCCAGGCTTTGGAAGCATATGAACTAAATGCACAGTCTCCAAAGGATTTGAGGTTTGTACGAGGTATAGATAAACGGTTAGATTCCGAAAAGTGTGGGGTACGATGCTTAGCCTGGTGGGGCAGTAGATCTGATAGGTAGGCTGGAGCCAAAGGATGAAGGGACCTAAAAGTGAGCGTCAAAACCTTGAAGTAGATGTGTTGCTTGACCGACAGCCAGTGCAAGTCGGCGAGAAGTGGTGTGATATGGCGATGCTCACGACAGACAATTGTAGCCGCAGAGTTTTGCACCAGCAGTAAGCACCTGATTGTACGTGCCGTTAGACAAGCAAGCAGTGACTTAATGTGAGTTGTTCAGTCGATACAGAGCAAAGTTCTTACGGTGACCCAAAAGGCCCGCAACGACTTGGCTCCTCCATACCTAGCTGAACTGCTACACCAGTTTCATCCTCCTCGTGCCCTCAGGTCCTGTATGGACAATGAATTAGCTGTTCCATTCCTCTGCTTAAAAACCGCTGGCGACAAAAGCTTTAGCCCTGCAGGTCCTAGTCTGTGGAACTCGCATCCTCGATTCTTATGCAACGACACTACTCTCCTGCTGCTGACTGTGGCTCATTCTTTTCAGCCGTCCTGAGCTGCTACTTCCATGCTACTCACTACCTCAACTGCTCTCCCGACTCTGCTATGCTGCCCACTTTCTCTTTGTTGGGTAAGACGAAGTGTGTTGGCTGCCGAATTCGTACCGAAAGCTGCTTAGGCTGCGAGTGCGCTATACAAAACTCTCCTGCGTAACACCCACATGGTCTTTATGACTTTGTGGAGTTACTGACAGAGATACATCAATAATGCCTTAAGCTGATGGAACTTGTGAAAAAGAGCAATTAGCCTTGTGTGCACATGCCAGAACTGCAGCAGGCGGCAAAAGCAGTGCTGTCTGTTGGCCGTAGAATGTAATGCACGGACCTGCAAGGCGAGTCTTTAAAGTGTAAGTTACCCTAAGTATTTACTCTTTTCTTTTCACCATTTATTTCAATTTATACTTTACTAAATTTATATGTATTATATATTATTATATTATATAAACATTTATATATATTTCAATTTATACTCTACTACATCTTGCTGTTGTAATCGCCAAGCACAATCTAGGCTTTTACTTTTGTTCCTATGACTCCTAGCTGTACCTTTGCTTTAATAATAATAATAATAATAATAATAATAATACATTCGTATAACAACCTCAGTGAATTGAATCTCTTTCTAGGCACTTTACATAAGCTGTAAAGAAAGCATGATCGAATGATTAGTGGTATCATGCACAATGTCATCACGCATAACATTTTTAGTGGTGACATACACAGTGTCAACATGTAGAATATGGTTAGTTGTATGTATGTAGCATGCACGGTGTCAGCATGCATAAGCAATTTGATCTCTCTTCACCATCCAGTGCCTCAAACTCCTTCAGCACCCCTGCAGTATTTATTGCTGACATTCTCACTTAAGTGACAGCTGATTTTTCTATATTGAAGGACCATAATACCATCTTCATAGTGATTGGGAAACCGAATGTCACCAGGAACAAAAAAGCTTGATCAGTTACATTAGCTAATCAGGCTCGATGGGCAAATCTCGTGTAGCCTCTGCTTGGAATCAGGAGAGGGCGGGGCGGTCCTGTTCCAAAACGGTATTTCGGTCGATGACCACATGAACTCTGCAGGCAAGTCCGCTCACTTTAAGCAGTCGAACATTGCATGATTTTAGTGCTTGCTAAGACAAACTTACCGAAGCCAAGGTGGTCAATGCATTTGCGACATTCCATCTGCAATTCCCTAGTGCAGGTCTACATGCCTGTGAGACGAGACACTTATAATAATAATAATAATATTGCACTTGATAAAGCGCCCTCAGAGAACTTAATCTCTTTCTAGGCGCTTTACATTTGCTGCAAAGTGATATGCAATAGAATAGTAAGTAAAATCATGCTTGAAAAACAAACAAAATGAATAATATGGTAAGGGGTGACATGCACAGGGTCAGCATGCAAATGTGGTTAGTGGCAGCATGCACAGTGTCAGCACGCACAAGCACATCAAGGACGAATCACAGGGACCCACTAAATGCTGTCCTAAATAGGTGTGTTTTTAAGTTTCTTTTAAATGTGGTCAGGTCAGGGGATGTTCTGACGCAGGTCGGGAGGGAGTTCCAGGCTTTGGGAGCATACGAGCTAAATGCATTGTCTCCAAAGGATTTAAGATTTGTACGAGGTATTTCCAGACTGTTGGATTCCGAAAAGCGGGTGGTACGATGCTTGGCCTGATTGGAGAGTATATCTGAAAGATAGGCTGGAGCCATAGAATGAAGAGATCTAAAAGTGAGCGACAAAACCTTGAAGTCAATCCGTTGCCTCACTGGTAGCCAGTGCAGGTCGGCGAGAAGTGGAGTAACGTGGCAACTGCGACGCTCACGACAGACAAGCCTAGCTGCAGAGTTTTGCACCAGCTGCAATCGCCTGATCGCACATGCTGGTAGGCCAGTGAGCAGTGAGTTGCAGAAGTCGAGACGGGATGTCACGAATGCATGGACCAAGTTGGACGTGGTATCCTTATCTAAACAAGCCCGAATTTTAGCAATGCTATGAAGCTGAAAATAGGCAGATTTGACTGTGGAGCTGATGTGGTCGTCTAACGAGAGGTCGCTTTGGAATATGACACCTAGATTTCGAGCTGATTCAACAGGAGATATGCTGGCAGAGCCAATTTTGAGAGTCAGCCTTTCCAATTTCTGAATCACACTGGGTTTGCCCATAACTAGTAAGTTAGTTTTATCATCGTTTAGTTTTAGAAAATTTGCTGCCATCCATGTGCGGATGTCATCAATGCATGCAGCAAGTGAGTTTAGAGAATTTGAGGTGCTCGAAGGCTGGGAGGGATCAAAGCAAAGGTACAACTGAGTGTCATCCGCATAGAAGTGAAAGCCTAGATTGTGCTTGGCAATCACATCAGCGAGAGGGAGAGTATAAACGGTGAAAAGGACCGGACCTAGCACAGAGCCCTGAGGTACTCCATATTTCAGAGGTACTTCAGATGATCTTTGTCCATTCACGTCAATACTCTGGAGTCTCCCACTGAGATAGGACCTGAACCACTGCAGAGCAGTGCCAGTGATGCCCAGGCGAGATGAGAGGCGCTCTAGAAGTACTTTGTGATCGATGGTATCAAAAGCTGCCGAAAGATCGAGCAAAACAAGAAGAGACACTCTACCCATATCTGCGTTCCTGAGTAGGTCGTTGTATACCCGAAGCAATGCTGATTCTGTGGAGTGATTAGCTCTAAAGCCAGACTGGAACTTACTAGCAAGGTGTGAGGTTTCGATATACGAGTTCAGCTGGTCTGCCACGACCCGTTCCAGTGTCTTTGATAGGAATGGTAGAAGGGAGACTGGGCGGTAGTTGCTTAAGTTCACTTGTAGTTGCTACAAAAACGCCAAAGCTGCGACATACGATGGCGGCACGATCTCGTTTCAGTCAGCTGACCAGCTCGTCGTGGCTTCAATCGACGAGGCTGCAGCTCGTGGTGGCTTCGTGCACGCCTTCGTGGCGTCGCTGTCGATGATTCTCGTGTCCGAGCTGGGCGACAAGACATTCTTCCTTGCCGCCATCATGGCCATGAAGTACTCGAGGACGGTAGTGTTTGCTGGTGCCATAGCCGCACTAGGAGCTATGCACGTGATGTCCGGTAAGGGGGGCTGAAGGCGTGCGTGCGTGCGCCCGCTCCTTTCCGCATTACGGCTGCCATTTGCTGCAAAGGCCTTGTGCTTGCTGCACGAAACGTGTGCCGCCTGCTTCCTGCTTGCTCTCGGTCGTTTTCTCTTTTCGACGTGCTGCCCAGCCCGCTGTATGGCAGCAACAGCAGCTTAGCACAAGACTGCCAATGCGCTTTTCAGCACTGTTCGGCTACGCCGCTGTTCTCATACCGAGAGCGATCACGTATTATGCCTCGTCCGCGCTGTTCTTCATCTTCGGCTTGAAGATGCTGCGCGAAGGTGAGCAGTGCGCCCTGCCCACCCTCGGCCAGGCAGCAGCTGCTGCTGCTGCACTGCACAGGGGGCGTGGCCGAGTGAGCTGCCGGCTCGTGCTCAGCCCTGTGGAAGCATCGCTGCACTCTGTCTGTCTGTGCACTCTGCTCCCATGCTCTCGTTTGAGCTGGGCATGATTTCTCTCTGCCGCTGTTGTATTGCAGGGTGGAAAATGTCTCCCGATGAAGCCAAGGAGGAGCTTGAAGAGACGCAAGCGGAGCTGAAGAAATACGAGGATGAGGTGCGTCATCGGCAGCAGCAGTAGTCAGCAAAAAAATAGAAAAATAGAAAATACTAACTGATTCAGCAGCCTCTTTTGTATAGCGGCAGAAGAGCCTTGACGGATATCACCACTGCTTGCAGCAGCAATTAAGGATTGCCCACCACAGGATTCGAACCCACGACCTTGGGACCGAGGACACTTAGAGCAACCGCCTTACCTAGTGAGCTATCACAACCCACTCAGCTTCAGTGTCGAAGCAGTAGCTGCAGCAGCAGTAGCAGAGTAGCAGCTGCAGCAGTAGCAGCAGCAAGGCAGTGGAAGCAGCAGTGTCAGCAGCCACCATGGAAGCAGCAGCAGTAGTGATTCGTTTGTGATAGCAACCCCGGCGATCGAAGCTAGCGTGCAGCCGTCACCGTCACCTGCTGCGCTCGCATCCTTTTTCGTACCACCAGACCTCTCGGCTTCTGGCCTGAGGTCAGGGGCTGCTTCGATCGTCATCGTGCAGGCTGCACCCCGCAAATATGCCCGGCTCTGGCCTGGGGTGCCAGGTGTAGTCGGCAGAGCTGCGTTTATGACGCCCTCTGCCTGCGGTGCCAGCGGTCAAGAGCCAGCGGTCACGATTGCTCATGCGTTCTTGTTAACCAGACTTGAGATACGCTGGCAGAGATGATTTTGAGTGTTCAGTTCTCCAATGTCTGAATCATGCTTGGCTTGCCCATAACTAGTAAGTTGGTTTTATCGTCAAAATCAACTTGAGAAAGTTTGCTGCCATCCAAGTGTGGATTTCAGCAACGTATGCAGCAAGGAAGTTGAGAGAATTCGATCGTGCTGGAGGGCTGGGAGGGATCAAAGCATAGGGATACAGCTGTGTGTTATCTGCATTAAATTTAAGCCTAGATTGTACTTGGTGATCACCTAGGGTCGAGCAAGAGCATAAACAGTGAAAGGAAGCAGATCAAGCATAAGGCCCTGAGGTACCTAGTATTTCAGGTCTTCAGGTTCCTCGGATGTGCCCTTGTCAGTTCACATCAACACTATGGAGTCTCTCAATGAGATAGAATCTGGTCCATTAAATGCAGTGCCAGTGATGCCCATGCGAGATTAAAGGTGCTCTGGCTTTCCATCACTGGAGAGGGAGGAGAGACAGGGTGAGAGGGAGACAGGGGGAGAGAGACAGACAGAGACAGACAGGGGGAGAGAGAGAGGGAGAGAGACAGAGAGAGATGGACGGACAGACAGAGAGACAAGCAGATTGAGACGATGTAAGGTGGAATTTTGCTCGATTTTGCTGCAGCTCAACACACCGGCCACACAAGATCCTGAGACCGGGATCATGCGAGGTGGCGGCGGCAGTAGTCTGGCGTCGATGCCTGCTCGCTGGTATCGGCGCTGGGGCCTGCGCCGCTGCATCTCACCCGTCTTCCTCGAAGCGGCCACGCTCAACTTTCTGGCCGAATGGGGTGACAGGTCGCAGATCACGGCCATCGTGCTGGCGGCCAGAGAGGTAAATTACAGTCGATCGGCTGGCTGTAGCTGGGCATACCTAGGCGTGCCTTTCTCCTGCACCTTTCTGAATTCTCCGCCGGTCTGCCCGAGTCTGCCCGCAGGACAGCTGGAGCTGGTCCTCTCTTGTAGAACGTGGCCGGAGTCATTGTCGGCGGTCTGGCTGGCCACTGCTTCTGTACCGGCTTGGCAGTCCTCGGCGGGCGGCTCGTAGCCCAGCATCTGTCGATTCGCACGGGTAAGCCCCTCCCCCGTCACCACAGCTGCTGCCGGTTCGAACTTTTGCTTCCTTGGCTCGAGTGCAGTGCCACCGCCTGTTGCCCCTCTTTTCACGTGCCCTCCTCGATTCGTTCTGCGTGTTCCCGGTGCCATTGGTGCATTTCCCTGTGCGCCGTCGAAAGGAGGTGCTGCGCTGCTCAAGCAACAGCAGTTTCGTGCAACAGTAGCATCAGTGACCCCTATGGTCGATGATGAGTAGTGGTGAGCATTTTCTGATGCAAAATCGAATGGGGCAGGTGATATTGAATCCACCATTTTGAGTAACTGAAAGTGTATGCATCATTGGATGCATCGTGCAAGGAACTTAAAAACACGTATTTAGGACAGCATTTAGTGGGTCCCTGTGATTCGTCCTTCATGTGCTTATGCGTGCTGACACTGTGCATGCTGCCACTAACCACATTTGCATGCTGACCCTGTGCATGTCACCCCTAACCATATTATTCATTTTGTTTGTTTTTCAAGCATGATTTTACTTACCATTCAATTGCATTTCCCTTTGCAGCAAATGTAAAGCGCCTAGAAAGAGATTTGAGCTCTCTGAGGGCGCTTTATCAAGTGCATTATTATTATTATTATTATTATTATTATTATTATTGCTCCAATCAAGGCTTCCGTGGCAATTACCTTCGGAAGGCGGTGAAATATGGCAGCGGATTGGTCAAGGTCTGGGACTGTGCTTCTGTGCCAGATACTTGGCACCATGACGTGAGACGTTTATTCAGAACTGCACCATTTATTCAGACCGCTGTAGTGCCTAGTGCAATGAGCCTTTGTGGGGATAGTTTTCTTTTCAAAAAGGGCTAAGAACGAAGCTAAATGGTTAAGGTGCTCTCACCCCGACCAAGGTCTGGCCGAGGTCGCAGGCTCGAGCCCTGAGTTATATGTGAAGTGCCTGAATAGAGACCAAGTTCTCCTAGGGCGCTGTACAAATGAATTATATTATTATTATTATATAAAGCATATTCAATATTTTCTCTGCTTCACTCTCAGCCATTCTCTTAGGGGGCTGTACAAATGAGTTTTATTTTTATTATATTAAGCGTATACAATATTTTCTCTGCTTCACTGTTAGCCATACCCCTGACGGAGTGACCCAGTCAATCTTAAGATCTGAACCCCTGGTTGAGTGTACTAGGGCTGAAGCTGATGGAACTACTCAAAGCTCAAGCAGAGCAGCTCAAGTTTTGCAGTTTACAGGACGTTTCGAACACGACACATGTTCGCCTGGGCTTAGTTTGCTCAATGCCCGAGTAGCTGAGATAGGTTATTGATTGTTGCAGCAGTGTAATTTCATGTTACAAATTGATAGGCTTTTACTGAAATTTTGCTTGCATGCTACATAGGCGGATTTAATTTACTCCACACGGTCACTGCTGGTTGCAGAAACTCATTGTTTTTTTAATACCACTCGGAATTTTTTTGGATCTGACGGACATTTTAGGCGCCCTTGCCGATACTTTTGCGCTCTGGTGCATAGCTTGCTAGGCCAGCTTTTTCGGACGAGTTTTTCTAAATCAGCCTTTTGCTCTTGCTGCTAGCAGACGCCGGGGCGTAGGGCAGAGGGAGGTGGCAACGAGGCGGGCTTTGCATTAGAGAGATCGTGTCGTGGCCACGTGACACGACTGATTACGAGGAGCAGCAGCTGCTCCTTAGATGGGAGAAACAGCGGGTTGGACAACTTTCAGAAGGGCGCGCTTGCGCAAGGGACGCACGATTTCTGCCGAAGCAGTGGCTGCTGCTTGCGGTGCCTCTCCCCCTGCTGTCCAGCAGAATTCCGTCTGCTCTCAAACCGGCAGCTCGTCCGATGGCAGCTCGGAGGCCCTTAGCCCTTTTCCACGTGATCTGCGGAGTAGGAGCTCGCGGTCTGCTGCAGAGCCACGTGGCCTACGTTCTGTTACCGAAGGCTGCCTACCATGCAGCGATGGAGAGCAGGAGTTGCACATTGTAAAGCAGCTCACTTTTATGTGCGTTCACTTTGCAGTCACTCTAATCGGAGGTGTCGTGTTCCTCGTGTTCGCCGTGTCGGTGTTCTTCATACCGCCAGGATAAGCTCGAGCCACCCGTTCGCCGCCCACCCGGATCTTCCTCCACCGCCCGAAGCACATAGCTTCTTAGTCGGACCCGGTCGGCGAGGCCTGCTGCTGGTGCTGCCACCTCCGTGCCTGCAGCTGCCGGCGGCTGCCGGTTCGGAAACAGTGTTCTCTTGGTCTCCGTGGTAACCGTGCGCCGCCCCCGGCCTCTTCTCACAGAACAAAGGAACGGTGAACCCGGTTGGCGCTGCTGCTGCCGGCGGCGAGGGCTGCCGGCGGCGAGGGCTGCCGAAAGCTCGAGAGAGAGAGAGAGAGAGAGAGAGAGAGAGAGAGAGAGAGAGAGAGAGAGAGCCGTAGGTAGCAGTTTTTTTTGCACATGCATCGTCAGTAGTTCCCGAGCCGCCCAGCCGTGCATCTGTCGCCATTCGCATCTCCATCTCTGCTGCTGCTGCCGCCGTGCAGCACCTCCGGAGCTGCCGCAGGTTGCCGCGACGAGTGGCCTACGCTTCCCGGACACTGTTGCTGCACCTTGCGCGCGCATCAGTTGGCAATTCCGGTTCGCATGCTCTGCTTGGTCTCGGCCGCTGCTCGAGTCTGCTCAAGCGAAGCACTTCGTCGGAGTCTGAGTCGCTCGCGCGAGCGACTCAGACTCCGACGCTCGAGGCCGCTCCGCGCTCGAGGCCGCCGTCCGCCAGCCAGCCACTGTGTGTCGCCCACGCGAGAGCGCTCCGAGGCGTCCGTCCTCCGACGGCCGGGAATGCGGAATTGTTGCAACTTCAAGAATTCGATGCGCCTTAGAGGGCGGCCGTTGGTGTGGCATTTTGTGAGACGTGCTCATCGAAACATGGTCCGCGCCTGTATATTTGCCTAGCTGCCTCATCTCTGTTGGACCACTGCTTTTCGTCCGTAACACGCGGCTGCTAATTATAATGGCTGCAGCTGTCTTTGCATCTCTGCCTTCGCTGCCAGGCAACCGGCCTTGCTTAGCGTGAGCTGCCATCGTACGACCGTGCCGAACCTCGTTACTACTGGCAAGTATCCCGTCCCCGTTCGTACAGCGAGTCCACGAGCATGGCTGGCGGAGTGCTGCAAGGTGGTACTCGTCTGCAACTATTCTCGCGCTGTTTGCCTGTCCAGACTTGCTGCTCGACTCGAACCGGCGATAAGAGCCGTTTAGTGGGAACACCTCGAATAAATGGGCAATTCCTTTGCTTAAAGACCGTTGGCAACAGAAGCTTTAGCCTTGCAGGTCCTAGACTGTGGAACTCGCTTCCACAATTCTTACGAAACGACAACTACTCTCCTACTGCCGACTATGGCTCATTATTTTCAGCGATCCTGAGGTGCTACTTCTATGCTACTCACTACCTCAACTGCTCTCCTTACTCTGCTATGCTTCTCACTTTCTCTTTGTTGCGTGAGACGAAGTCTGTTGAAAACCGAATGCGTACCGAAAGGCTGTGAGTACGCTATACAAAACTCTCCTGTGTAACACCCACATAGTCTTTGTGGCTTTGGGGAGTTACAGACGGAGATATATGCATTCAATTCAATTGTATGGGTGCCCTAAGATTACCTTATCTCTGTCCGTGCCCTTTGCGTACGCCAGAGGGCTCGAGCCCACGACCTTGGTCGTGGTTAGATGGGAGCAAATCGGATGCCGGCAAACCCGAACTGCCGTCGGCTTGTTGTAGGAACAAAGCGAAACTGATTTAGGTATTTGTTTATTGCTAGCTCGTGCGAATCCCAGGTCCTAAAGAAATGAGATTATTTGGCTGCCCAGCAGTCCGAAAGGCTCTGAAATGTCTGGGGGTACATCTTGAGCCAACCCCCCTTAAGATGCTTAGATTTTCGGACCAGTAACGGGAAGCCCGCCATGCTTCGAGGAAGTGGCAAGTCGTACGTTTAGTCTCGTTTCTGCTTTTCCGGGACTTGCCACTTCCTCGAAGCATGGCGGGCTTCGCTCAAGATGTACCCCAGACATTTCAGAGCCTTTCGGACTGCTGGGCAGCCAAGTAATTTCATTTCCTTAGGACCTGGGATTCGCACGAGCTAGCAATAAACAAATATAAAACAAATCGCTAGTGCTGCGACATCGATTTTCTTACCAGGCAAAGAAACGTGCACATTGACTGTTTAAGCGGCATCTGGGGCGATATCTGGCTTCCAACCCCAGTTGCCATTTTCGGCGATAATAATGTAATAATAATAGTACATTTGTATAGGGCCCTCAGAGAACTTAATCTCTTTCTAGGCACTTTGCATTTGCTGCAAAAGAAGCATGATCGAATGGTTATTGGTAGCATGCTTAATGTCAACAAGCATAACATGGTTAGAGGGCACATGCACAGGGTCAGCACGAAAATATGGTCAGTGGCAGCATGCGAAGTGCCAGCACACATAAGCACAGAAAGGACGAATCACATGGATCCACTAAATGCTCTGATAAATGGATGCATTTTAGCTTCTTTTCAAATGTCAAGTCAGGGGGTGTCGCAACGCCAGTCGGCAGTGAGTTCCAGGCTCGGCGAGCATACGAAATAGAGACAGTCTCCAAAGGATTGGACGTTCGTACGAGGTGTGGGTAAACGGTACGATTCAGATAAGCGGGTCGATGAATTGCTTGATTAGAAATAGCTAACTTACTAGTTATGGGCAAACCCAGTGTGATTCAGAAATTGGAAAGGCTGACGCTCAAAGTTGGCTCTTCCAGCATATCTCCCGTTGAATCAGCTCGAAATCTAGGTGTCATGTTCCAAAGTGACCTTTCGTTCGACGACCACTCCAGCTCCACAATAGCTACATAACATTGCTAAAATTCGGGCTTGTTTAGATAAAGATACCACGTCTAAGTTGGTCCATGCCTTTAGGACATCCCGTCTTGACTTCTGTAACCCACTGCTTGCTGGCATACCGGCAGGTGCAATCAGGCGACTACAGCTGGTGCAAAACTCCGAAGCTAGGCTTGTCTGTCGTGAGCGTAGCAGTTGACACATCACACCACTTCTCGCCGACTTACACTGGCTCCCAGTCAACCAACGCATCGACTTCAAGGTTTTATCGCTCACTTTTAGGTCACTTCATTTTTGGCTCCAGCCTATCTCTCAGATGTACTCCCCCACCAGGCCAAGCATCGTACCACCCGCTTTTCGGAAACCCAACAGTTTACCACTACCTCGTACAAACCTCAAATCCTTTGGAGACCGTGCATTTAGTTCGTATGCTCCCAAAGCCTGAAACTCCCTCCCGACCTGCGTCAGAACATCCTCTGACTTGACCACATTATAAAAAACTTAAAAACACGTATTTAGGACAGCATTTAGTAGGTCCCTGTGATTCGTCCTTCATGTGCTTATGAGTGCTGACGCTGTGCATGCTGCCACTAACCACACTCTCATGCTGACCCTGTGCATGTCACCCCTAACGAGCATCCACAACTATTGAGTACTGACATGGTTCGAACAGATGTAAGGGATCGACCTGGTTCAAAGGAAACTGTTGTCTGATAAATAAGCAATTAAAAAACTGTTGAATTATTTATTATTATGTGTTACTTTCTTGGCTCTCAAGTTTTCCAAACGTATGTACTAAATTGAGCAAATTCTCGCCGCAATGAAAACGTTTTTGTGCATACCAATCACCATTTCACCGATCACCGTGGATTTTGGCTTCTCATTCGTTTGCCAACGCTTCCAAAGCAGTTTTATTTATGGCCCTTATGATTAGGAGCACGTGGTCGGTTGATTTCCAGCTATCAATTTCACGCATAGTTTCAAACCAGGTCCAGCCTACATCTGGCCATGCACAACACAAGAAGTCTACCACCTTAAAAAGTTACGAACTAGTGTTAGAGCTAGTGCTAGACAGTCAGTGAAAGGAATTTTACAAAGTGAGACACACCCACTTCCAAACATTCCAACTTCGCTGTGTTTCGATGGTGCTAATAAAAACTAACCATAGAAAATCGCGATTGCTACCGAACTCACCTGAAACCACGAAACAAACGTACTCACCACCCGGAATAATAATAATAATAATAATATTGCACTTGATAAAGCGCCCTCAGAGAACTTAATCTCTTTCTAGGCGCTTTACATTTGCTGCAAAGTGATACGCAATAGAATAGAATAAAAGCCACCAAACAGGTGATTTTAGCTCGTTTCTGCAACCTGTTAGGCTAATCTAATTGAAGCAGGCACAATCTGCTGCATTGACTTATTCGTCAGATTATCCAACCTAAAAGTCACGTTTTTCGGCCTGATTTTGTAAACCTCTGCAACAATCAAGATTTGTGGATTCCCAGGATGCGTGGATATTTCGGGCCTGCTTTATATTTGTATAGCGCACTAAGGTTAGCTGACTAAACAGCCTCATTATACTGCTGCAGAAGAGCCTTAGCGGCTTTGACCAGTGCTTTAAGTGGAGAATTAAGGATCGACTACAGCAGGAATCGAACCCACGACCTGGGTCGTGAAGAGCGAGCACCTTCCCCTGGGTTAATGGTCAAAGGCGAAGAGAACTTGATCTCTGCAGAGGGAAATGCAGTTGAATGGTGAGTAATATCATGCTTGATAAACATGAATAACATGGTTAGGGCTGACATGCCCAGGGTCAGCATGCAAAAGTGATTAGCGGATCAGGGTCAAGGTAAGCCTTCTTCACGATTTCCTGTCTGCAATCATTATTGGGAGGAGGCCACACTTGGGGCCAACTTTCCTAGGAAAGGTCTACATGGAAAACTACCAAGTCTACTAGGAAAAGTCCGGAGCCCCATTCCCATGCGCCTCTGAAGAGGGGACGCGGGAGAAGACCCAACCAGAATTGATGAACTTTTAGATGACCTTTCGGATGTACTATATGCCTAATCCTACTCAGACTTGACCTTGACTTTGGCTGTGCTGACTAAGCAGCTGAATTTGTTTTAAGACGTTCGTTATTAGGGCATGGAAATTTCCGACGTCACTGACGTCGCGAAACCTGAGTGCATTGATGCTATATCTAAGACTCGTTGATAATAATGATAAGACACTCGCATAGTACCCTAAGAGAACCTACTTTATTTCTAGGCACTTTAGAATGGTTGAAAGGAAGCACTGCTAAGTGATAAAAAGTGCACAGCATCAGAATGCATAAGTACACACGGGACAATTCGCGTGGACAAAGCAAATGCTGCAAAAAGCAGACGTTTTTTATTATCTTTCAAATTTCAAGTCAGGGAGTATCGTGACGTCATTCGGGACTGAGTTCCAACCTTTGGGAGCATGCGAGCTCAAGGCGCGGTCTCCACAGAACTTGATTGGTCGGTTTGTGTCACACGTAAAAGATTTGAATCGGAAGAATGGTGCCATGAGAAACCTGTTTGGGAAGTATTTCAGATAGGTAGGCCCGGCGAAAGAGGATGAGGGGACCTAAAAATGAGTGACTAAAAATTGAAGTCTCCATCGCTAGATAGGGAGCCTGTGCGGGGGGGGGCAAGGTGGGTGAGAAGTAATGATCTTATCTCAGATATCTAGAGATTTCAGAGCACTGATTTCGTCGGGCTGCAGCTCGTCCGAGCGGCCTTTACAGTATAGTATACCCTAGATCTGTGCTTGGTCCCCTTGGTGAGCCGTTATGGCACACTAGGTAAGGCGGTTGCGTTTCACCACCTCTGTCAAGAGGTCGTGTGTTCGAATCCTGCGTTTGGTGATTCTTTATCGCCGCTGCAAGCGGTGGTGATAGCCGTAAAGACTCTTTTGTCGCTATATAAAATAGTCTGTTAAATCAGTTAGTATTGTATATTATATTGTTGTTGTCCATTTGATTGCACAATTTATACTGTCCCTGTCACCGGTGCAATCAGCAAGCACAATCTGGGTTTTCACTTCCGTGCAGATGACTCGTAGGAGTGACCTGTGCACTGTGATCCAGCATGTCAAACTCCCTTAACTATTTTTCTGAATGTGTTTAAGAAAATTCGCTCGGATGGCAGCAAGCTTTTTACAAATTTAATGAAGATAAAACGAGGTAACTAGCTTATTTTTATTGAAAAACCCAGCGTTACTCAGAAATTGGAAAACCTAACGCTCAAAATGGGCTTGACCAGTACGTTTTGTATGGCAAATGCACAAAACCTGGGCATCCAGTTCCAAAGTCACATTTTGCTAGATTATCACATCAGCTATACATTCAAGTCTGCCTTCTTTCTGCTATGCAACATTGCGCACGTTAGGACTTGCTTGAATAGGGATATCAAAGCTGGTCATTACATTTGTGAAATCCCGTTTTGACATCTGTAACTATTTACTCGCGGTCTTTGGTCTTGCGCAACAAAGCACTCAGGTAGTGCGAAAGTGCGCTGCTGCAATGCTCGCCTTGGCTTTCTTGCCAATCTTGAACGTCTCGATTTCCAAATTACATCGCTTCTCGCCGATGTGCACCTGCTCTCCGTCAAGCAGTTTATTGACTTCTCGGTTTTGTCATTCCCTTTTAGGGAATAATAATAACCGAGTATTTGTCTAGCGCCGTCAGAGAACTTAATCTCTTTCCAGTCACTTTCCTTCATTCTCCCGCTTCATCCCCTACCTACGAATTATTTTCTAAATCAGCCCGTAACACAAGCTGTTCTGACGCACGCAGGTTAGCTTTGAATTGAATCAACCTCAAGTTCTTTGAAGACTGTGCTTTTACTTCCCATAACCCCAAAGCATGGAACTTACTATTGACTGACGTCAAGACATGACGAAATCTAACAAGATGCTAAAAACACAGCTGTTCCTCACAGCATTTGCTGGGTCTACGTGAATTGTTCTTTGTGAGCTTATGCGTGCTGAAACCATGCATGCTATTACAGTCCACTTGACGCACTTCCTTAGCAGTGCGCCTTAAGTGCCACGAAATATATCGAGTTCTACGAGGGTGCTACACAGTTATCTAATATCATTAAATAAAAATTTGTTTGGCAGGCAACAGCCAGATTCCAGATCGAGCACCCAAGAGATATGCAATAAGAGCCGATTTGTAGAGATTTGTAGAGTTGGGCTTTCCAATTTCTCAGTTACGCTTAGTTTGCCCGTAATTAGTATGCGTAATTAGTAATTAGTGATTAGTAGTAGCTAGATTTGCCGTAATTCTGTTTCAAGAGGTTCACTACCCGTCCTTTAGCCCTTACTTTACGTTTACGAATGTGTGTATGTATGTGTGTGTGTGTGTGTGTGTGTGTGTGTGTATGTATGTGTAAATCGTATGTATGACAAACACTTGTAAAGTGTCTAGAGAGACGTTCAGTTTACTTAACTCGCTGTGTATACGCATTAGTAATACAAGTAGCTGCAATGGAATGCACTACGTACTCGCTACTTTGCACGTCTTCGCGAAAAAGCATTATTATTATTATATTAGTTTATTTATTACTATTATTGTTATACATTATTATTATTATATTGGTATTATTATTAGCACCGTGCGTGGATCGACGGAGTCGCCGAGCGACAAGCACAAAGTCATGCACAAGCACGCGGCGCGCATAGTCGCCAGGCACCTCGAGAGATTGCGAGAGACCGCGAGAAGCGATGCGCCGGGGCTACCTACGCGGCGGTCGCTGAGCGACCGCCTGCCACAGTACCTTCGAACGATGCATTCGACGCTCTACCGACAGCCCGACAACGTCAGACAACGCGCTGCGTCCTCTGACCGCCACTTCCGCTTTCCTTTCTGCCCGCCACTTCCGCTTCCCGCAGCAGCTCGTCTTATCCTTTCATCTTTCTTGTTCTCGCAGCAGAGTTCGCACCGCGCTCGCTTTTCGTCGCCGCCGCCGCGACTTCGGCGCTCGACCTCCGACCTCGCCCTCCGACCGCTCACCTCTGCCTCAACGCTTGACCGCCGCACAGCGGGCGGCAGGCAGCCAGCGCTCTGACGCCGTCGCTGCTGCCGCCGCTGCTGCATTCGCGCTCTCTTTGCGTGAAGATTTTGCTGCAAAAACCCCGGTGCCGCACTATCTCGACAGCTTGTTCTATACGTTGAACGACAACACTCCGTACAAAATCCGGTGCTGCGATGATTACAATCAACGCCGATTGGCGCTACGACTTAGCAAAACGGTAGCCAGACGGCAAAACGCGACTGGCCGGCGCCGCAGCGCGCGCCGGCGAGGCGGATTTAAGGTTCGCCTCGACCGCCGCCAGCGAACGCAATCGTCAGGCGGCGCTGCTAGAGCGCCGGGGAGCCGCGGCGCCGCCGCCGCCGGACGTCGCCGATTCCTTTCTTCGTCAAAGCTCCGCGACGTCCGTCGCCTCTTGGTAGTGAGCCGCCTTCCGGTGACCGCTCGCCCACATCGACGTCTAGGGTGGCTGCCGCCGCGGCTGCCACCTCTAGCGGACGCCTCCGCCTTAGCCGGAGCAGCGCACCGACGGCGGCGGCGGCGGCGGCGGCGTCCGCTAGGCAGGAGGACTTTTTCGAGCCGCCGCGCTTCGATTCCGTCCGCTTGCCTCGCCGCCGTAATGGCGCTCAGGCGCCGCGAGACGCTCTTCCTGACGCCACCGAGGGCGTCGCCGCAGCCCTTGATTAGCCGTCGGCCGGCCGCAGCCCGAGCGTGCCGCCGCCGTCCTCTGCTCTACGACGGCCGCGTTAGCCCAGCGTGCCTCGCTACCCGGTGGATTCGGCTGCGGCGGCGGCGGCGGCTCCCCGATGGGCGGCGACAGCGCCATCTAGTGGCTTCTGTGCCTCCCTCGCTTCGCTTTCTTCTTCTTCTTCTTCTTCTTCTTTTGCCTGCTGCGCCTTTTCGTCACCGCGTAAGTGGACTCGCTGTCGGAATCGTCGTCATCCGAGTCCGAGTCGGGCTCGTCCTCCTCGGGCAGCGGCAGCGGAATGCAGCTGTCTCGCTTCTTCAGAATCGAGCGCGGCGTCGCGAGGCTCGACCGCCGCTCGCCGTCCGATTCGACGCCGCCGCCGTCGGGACCGACGGCGGCGGCGTCCGGAGCGCCGACGGCCATCGCCACGAGGGCGAACGGTCCGCCGCCGCCGGCAAGCATCTGCGCCACGTCGCCGGCGGCGGACGCGGTCAAGCTCGAGCGGAGAGGAAAGGCCGCCGCCGCCGGGCGGCCGGCGCTCTGACCGAGGGAGGCGGCGGCGGTGGCCGAGCCCGGCGGCGGCGGCAGCAGCTGCGCGGACAGCCGCGGCGGTCTGTTCGGATTCGGCGCAGAATTCGGGAATCCTGCAAGAGCGCAGCGAAAGAGCGCGCGCGAACGAGTGCGAGTCACGTGGGCGACGACGGCGTCACGTGGGCGACGACGGCTCGAAGGACGCGTGCGCGATATCCGTAAGAGATATTATTAATACGCATCAAACGTAGAGCGCCGAGAAAGAGATTGAGTTATCTGAGGGGGCTATATCAAATATATTAATATTGTTAATAAAATTCTGAAGCGTGGCCAAACGTATGCGAATGAGAAAAAAAGCTCTTTTTATTGAACAGTCGCCCGTCAAAGAAGGTTCGTCCTCCATTCAACGATTCTAATCAGTCTGCAGCGACGTGGTGATAGCTGATCTGCTGCCTCCGCGAGGCGACGGCGCGTAGTCATGGGCGGCTCGAGCGTCAATCCGTGGTCGCTCGCGCCGCCAGCTAGCAATGCTACGGGGGCAATCGGCTTCAGCGACTGCTGCCGCGGAGGCGACTGCTGCTCTGGCGGTGACCTACTTTTTTCAGAGACTGGACTCGACAGACCTGACTCCACTTATTCAGCAATGCAGTCGGTAGCAGTAAGTGTTGAACTCCAACCTCTGACCGGAGGATTCTGCTATTTATTTGATCATACTGCATCTGTGCCATGCCAACGCCGAACCAGCACGTTCGCAGGTTAGTTCCTATTTAGGTCGAAACAAAAAGTTCTCGCTCTCCATTCCTCAAGTGCAATCTCCCTCCCTGTCTCTGTCTCTGTCTTTGTCTCTGTCTGTCTGTCTGTCTGTCTGTCTGTCTGTCTGTCTGTCTCTCTCTCTCTCTCTCTCTCTCTCTCTCTCTCTCTCTCTCTCTCTCTCTCTCTCTTTCTCTCTCTCTCTCTCTCTGTCAGAGGGCGGGCGAGGGCAAATGTAAGCATTTTTGAAGCCATCCCTCGTCAGTCTCACGTCGGCTTCAAACGTAGGATAAGAACTAACAAGATAACAACTTCCTGCGGAATTTGCGCTTGAATATGGCTCGTGGGGCCACTTTTACTTTGTCGACACAGGCTTGGGAACGTTTAGCGGGTCTCTTTCCCTGTCTCTCTCCCTCCTTTCTCTCCCCATCTTTCTTTCTAACATCTTTGCCGATGGTATTGGGAATTCAGATTTTCACTTAGATAAGACAACCACTACGATGCCAACGTTTAGTCATCGGAAGTTGGCTGATTAACACTGCTTCGAGGCGGCGAATGGCTGCTGCAGCCCCCCCCCCACTTCGTGCTGCGCCAGATACTTCCGAGCTGGGCTAGGCGAGAGAGTGCCTTAAGAGAATTAAATCTCTTTTTTTGCCATCAGTTTCAATGGCGTGTCATTTAAAGTCTAGCTGATTTAAAAGCTTTACTTATGCAGAAGAGCATTAATGACTGAGCACCAACCCCTTGAATCGAGGAATGGAGGATTTCCCGCTGCAGAACTTTATCCCGTGACCATTAACCGCCGCCATTAACCCATGAACTCTGAAGATCGTGAAGCATCTGACCCCTGACCCCTGACCCGATTGGTCAAGGATAGATAGCGTACTCAATGACAGCGTACGACATAGTCACACAAATGATAAGTCGCTACGGCAGAGCAATTCTGTGAAGAACAGCTTACTCACTCCTGACTTCCATCACCACATTCCCTGACTTGACCACATTAAAAAAAAAACTTACAAACACACGTATTTGTGACAGCATTTAGAGGGTCCCTGTGATTTGTCCTTCATGTGCTTATGCGTGTGGACACTGTTTTGCAAGCTGCCACTAACCACACATGCATGCTGTCCCTGTGCATGTTCACCCCTAACCATGCTATTCCTGTTGTATATCAAGCATGATACCACTCACCCTTTGATCGTGTTTCCTTTGCAGAAAATGTAATAATAATAATAATAATGATGATGATGATGCACTTGATAAAGCAGAGAACTCAATGTCACTCTAGGCACTTCAAATTTGCTGCAAAGGGAAGTGCGATTGAATGGCGAATAATATCATGCTTGAGAAACAACATGAATAACATGGTTAGGGGTGACACGCACAGAGTCAGCATGCAAATGTGGTTAGTGGCAGCATGCACAGTGTCAGAACACATAAGCACATGAAGGACAAATCACAGGGACCCACTAAATGCTGTCCTAAATACGTGTGTTTGTAAGTTTTTTTTTTAATGTGGTCAAGTCAGGGAATGTGGTGACGCAAGCCGGGGGGGGGGAGTTCCAGGCTTTGAGAGCATACGAACTAAATGCACGGTCTCCAAAGGATTTGAGGTATGTACGAGGTATTGGTAGACTGCTGGGTTACGAAAAGCGGGTGATACGATGCTTGGCCTGGTGCGGGAGTACATCTGAGAGATAGGCTGGAGCCAAAGAATGAAGTGACCTAAAAGTGAGCGATAAAACCTTGAAGTCGATGCGTTGGTTGACTGGGAGCCAGTGTAAGTCGGCGAGAAGTGGTGTGATGTGTCAACTGCTACGCTCACGACAGACAAGCCTAGCTTCGGAGTTTTGCACCAGCTGTAGTCGCCTGATTGCACCTGCCGGTATGCTAGCAAGCAGTGGGTTACAGAAGTCAAGACGGGATGTCCTAAAGGCATGGACCAACCGAATTTTAGCAATGTTATGTAGCTGAAAGTAGACAGATTTGACTGTGAAGCTGATGTGGTCGTCTAACGAGAGGTCACTTTGGAACATGACACCTAGATTTCGAGCTGATTCAACAGGAGATATGCTGGCAGAGCCAATTTTGAGCGGCGTCAGCCTTTCCAATTTTTGAATCACACTGGGTTTGCCCAAAACTAGTAAGTTAGTTTTATCATAGTTTAGTTTTAGAAAATTTGCTGCCTTTAATGTGCGGATGTCATCAATACATGCAGCAAGTGAGTTGAGAGAATTCGATGTGCTCGAAGGCTGGAAGGGATCAAAGCAAAGGTACAACTGAGTGTCATCCGCATAGAAGTGAAAGCCAAGGTTGTGCTTGGCAATCACATCAGCAAGAGGGAGGGTATAAACCGTGAAAAGAACCGGGCCTAGCACGGAGCCCTGAGGTACCCCATATTTCAGAGGTACCTTGGATGATCTTTTTCTCGAATGATCATCATTACTATCGTTATTGCGAATGCTATTGAGACTAATAATTTATTTGCTTCACACTAACGAACCGTGAGATTTTCGACTAGTTTCCTAAAGGCTAAAATCTACTGCATCTCGCCGACAAAGTAAAGTAGCAATTAAGTTCTAGATAATCGTCACTTTCTCTTTTGCCGCTTCCCACGCTTTCATGTCCGTTCATCCCCGAGCTTCATCTACCGAGAGCGAGGCTGCCACCCGCGAGGTCGCTATGCTTCCTGTCGCTTGGATGCTCGATGGCTGAGCATCCAAGCGGCAGGAAGTGGCAGATACTGGCTTTTCTCCGCTTGGCAGTGTTGCCAGTCTAGTGCGATCATTCACGCGTTCGCACATTCAAATCGCAGAGCGCGCGCACACACACACAGACACACGCACACACAGACACAAGCACACACAGACACACGCACCAGCTTGCTGCACCTTAGGAGGCAGCCGAGCCAGCAAGATCACCATTGCAGTAGCAGCCGCCACCACCGCCGCCGCAGCAGCTCGTGCTGGCGCTGCTAGCGCTAGCGTGGTAGGCGCTGGTAACCTTAACCTTGACGTCACACATCCCTTTTAGAGTCACCTTTAGTGTCTATGATCTAGCGCTGACCGTGCGAGGCTGAAGCAAAAGCAAGGTCTCTCTCTTCTTGCCTTAACAATCAGTCCATTTTAACTTCTTTCTTCTGCACTCAGAAAAGGCCCTAAAGCGGCTCAAACTTCGCTAGAAAAAATTGTCAGTCAATATTACTCCTTGCGTCACTCGAAACGGGTGAGAGACGACTCCCGCAGAGCCGGCGGCGTACTTTTGCATAATCGCACTAGGTCATCCGGCTTCCTGTTTTTCCTCATTCCTCACTCTCCCTCTAACTTTAGGTTCTAACATAAACTCCAATGTCTTCCAATGAATTTTAATCTCTCCCTCTCTCTCTCTCTTTCTCTCTCTCTCTCTCTCTCTCTCTCTCTCTCTCTCTCTCTCTCTCTCTCTCTCTCTCTCTCTCTCTCTCTCTCTCTCTCTCTCTCTCTCTCTCTCTCTCTCTCTCTCCCTCTCTCTCCCTCTCTCGATCTCTTTATTGACAAGCGCCTACCTACGTTATCTATGGGCATCAATTTCTCCTCCCTCGCCGTTTCTCGTCTACATAAGCGCCACCGCCGCCATACTGTTTCCGTTCAAAAGTAGAGACCGAGTGGCTTCTCGAGGCCACTTCCCCCCAGCAATGAAGCACGCGCTTCGGCTCGATCCTCTTCGAGCTGAAGCGCTCGAAATCTTCCGCTCAAGGTCGGTCGAAGGTCGAGACGAACGTAGGTCGTCGCACGCATTGCCGCAGCACGATGCGAGCGTGAGTCGCACGCCTCACCTTGTAGGGAGAGGACATCGGGCGGCCGCGATGCGTCCTCGCCTCGGACTGAGCCGCCATCTCTTTTGTCGTTTTCGGGCGCACCTGCTGCCGCGCCCTGCTGCTGCTGCGAAAGCGGTGGCTGCAGCGCCGGCAACGGTGGCGGAAGCGGAAGGCCTGTCGAGGCCGAGTGCCGCACTTGCTGCTTCGCAGGCTGCTCCTGCCACTGCTGCTGCTGCTGCTGCGACGACTTTGTACCGGTAGCCACGGTGGCGCTGGTGGTGGCTGGTGAGCTAGCGGCAGTCTTGTAGGTGGTCGTCATCTCTGGAGGAAACGCTCGCTCATTAGCAGCGCCGTCCGCCGTTCCCACGTGACGTCATTCGCGCCCGGCAGGAGCCACTTCGCTTAGGCTGGGGCTGCTGCCACCGCGCCGCCTGTGGCCATCGCGCAGCTGCGGCGGCGAAGCTGCGAGGGCAGCGCCGGCGCTCGCTAGCAAGCGAGCGCCCGCGCGGCCGGCAGCGCTGCCGCTCGCAGATCGGCGCCGGCCGATGTCGGCAGAAGTCGCTGTCGCTCTGCGTGCGCCGGAGTTGAGTCTCTTGCTCTGAGAGCGCCACTTTTCGCCAGCGCCAGAAGCGGGGCCGTCGCCGACGCCGGGACTGGCGGCAGCCGGCGCCGCCACGCGAGATCGGGGCGAGCGCGAGGGTGGCGCCAGGAGGCGCCTCAGCATTTGGGCGCCGCTCACCGCTTCTCGCCGCGGGAGCGCTTTGATAAGGCGACGCCGGGAACTGCTGCGCCGTCGGCGTCGCCGTCACCACCGTCATCACCGTTGCCGGTGCGGCCTTGCTGCAAGGCCATCCTGCAAACGAAAAGCCGTAGCGGTGGTAGCCGAGCGCGCCCTCGTGCGGCCGCCGCGCGAGGTAAACCACCTCGCTGGGGGGGGGGGAGATACGGCGTTGAGCGAGGTGATCGAGATCACCTAAATTGTCTGATGGGTGCCCCTTTCGGGTGCGGATTAGAACCAACTTGTTTTGTCTAAACCGTCTTGCGAAATTATCGGGCGCAAGGTACGTCGAAATGCAATCGACATTTTATTGATCAAAAGATTTGCTATTTCTCGGATTCCTTGTGAGTCGCGTGTCATCGACTCTTGAACCGGTCCCTCAAGAGCAAACGGGGACGTACGTCGTTTGCACCAGCAACTCTCTACGACTGGAGGTCGCATTATTAGTCGCACGAGCGGGTCCCTAACGAGAAAATTGGAAGAGAGGACCGTGCTAGCCCCAAACTGCGAGGAGCACTTGATCAATAGAAAAATTGTCTATCGTTTGGTGTTGGGATTCGGGGGGAGGCCCAAATACCGCCCATAGTCCATCGCCGATGAAAGTGGAGGTTAGGCGTGGGTGGCTGCACGGACCGACAGGAGACGTGAAGAAATGGAGTGAATGAAGCTCTTGAAGCTGAGCGGGGACAGCTACGAGAAAAGATGGCTCGCAGTTCCCGCTTAAGCCCGATGAGTCAACCCGAAAGGTGACCGTGTCAGCTTCGACGTAAGTACCGTCTGCAACAGCAGCTCTCTACGACTGGAGGTCGCATCGTTGCAGAAAAGCTCTCTGCCCATGCGTGTCCGGTTTTTAGCCAGATCAGACCGATGTAGCTTTGAATAGGTCAAATAGTCTTTTTCATATTTGAAGTTGTTCGCCCACCCGGGCAGCGGCAGCCGACCCGCAGCGGTCGGTGCCACAGTCCACCTTCGGGGCCTCTGCAGTCGCCGGCGGCAGCGACTGCAGAGGAACTGCACGGGACTGCAGAGGAATGCACGGGACTGCAGAGGAATGCACGGGACTGCAGAGGAATGCACGGGACTGCAGAGGAATGCACGGGAACTCTCGCGAAGTGGCAAGAAATTTTCCGGCTTAACGACGTTGCAGCTTAATATTCGATCGGAGCTGGATCTTCGCGCAGCAGCCGATTTCCTACGAAGTTTTTGCCGCAGATCCAAGAGGAGTTGCCGAAATGGATTGACGCGGCGGCCAGCGTCTTTTGCAGTCCACTCTCACGAGAGAGCGCCAGCTCAAGAAATGGCACCGGAAATGGCACCGCCTGAGTCTGCCGACGGCTGCGACAGTCGCGAGCTCGCGCTCTGGACTCTGCCGCTGAGGCCGAGGCGGCCGCGGCAGGCCGCCGCCGCTCGCTTACGCCGTCGATAGATGCGGAAGAGGAGGAGCGCCGTGCCGAGCGCCAGGACGGCGAGCACGAGCGCGACGCCGCTGTACACTTGCAGCTTGTACGTGATGAGGAAGCCGCCGCCGGAAGTCGCCGCCGGCTTGGACGAGCTCATCGCCGTCGCTCGAGCCGCCGCCGCTGACGTTGCACCTTCAAGTAATTGAAAGCAGAGAGCTGTGCTCGTCGAAGCAAAGCGCAGCGGCCGACGCCGCCGCAGCGCCACCCGGTAGCAAGCTGATGGGCCGGCGGGTTGGGGGGAGGCGGGGAGGGGTGCGGCGGCGCGGCCTCCTCGAAGCGAGCGGATGACCGCCATCTTCGTCACCGCACCGTTGGTCGCCTCTCGCCTTCTCTTTCTCTCTCTGTCTCTCTCTCTGTCTCTCTCTCCTCTCACTCACTCTCTCACCTCTCACTCTCTCTCTCTCTCTCTCTCTCTCTCTCTCTCTCTCTCTCTCTCTCTCTCTCTCTCTCTCTCTCTCTCTCTCTCTCTCTCTATCTATCTATCTCTCTCTCTCTTCCATGTTGAGCCGTAATGGCTCACTAGGTAAGGCGGTTGCTTTTCACGACCTCGGCCCCGAGGTCGTGGGTTCGAATCCTGCGTTGGGCGATCCTTTACCGCCACTGCAAGTGGTTGTGATTGCCGTAAAGGCTCTTCTGTCGCTATACAAAAGGAGGCTGTTTAATCAGCTAGTATTGCTTTGTTGTTTGTTTCCTCTTCCTCTCTCTGTCTCTCACTCTCCTCTCTTCTTCTCATAATCTCTCTTTATAACAATAGTGATGCTAATTCAATACTTGCACTGCGCTCGAAGAGAATTATATATATTTCGAGATACTTTACATATGCTGCTAAGCAGCGACGGAGCCGGGGCTTTCATCCAGGGGGCAAGATCTGCAAACAGTTTATGTAAGCAGGACAAGACCCGCAGCTAACTAACACTTTATAGTGCAAATCGTATTGCTAGTATTTGAAACGAACTCGGCGGCTGCTCATCGAGCGGAGTTATTGAAACAATCAATGGAAACACTAAGACAAAATTTCGTCGCTGATGATGGTTGCCGGGCTAGGTGGGGGCTGCTCCGGATGGCTGCTCCGCTGTAGGGTCAAAGGGCAAATGTCGCACCCTGCCCCCTGGCTCCGCCGCCGTTATCTGCTGCTATCTGGGCGTGAATTAGTT
Source organism: Cristatella mucedo (assembly GCA_009760855.2). Classification (NCBI taxonomy): domain Eukaryota; kingdom Metazoa; phylum Bryozoa; class Phylactolaemata; family Cristatellidae; genus Cristatella; species Cristatella mucedo. Next base: position 295,716 of record WPIO01000165.1, read on the forward strand.
AGCGGTCACGAGCACCGTATCCGTCCGCATAAGCACCTAAAGGAAAGATCGCACGGACCTTGCAAACGCTGTGAGAAAATGGTGAGCCGTGATGGCACACAAGGTAAGGCGGTTGCTTTCATGACCTCGGTCCCGAGGTCGTGGGTTCGACTTCTGCGGTGGGCGATCCTTTATCGCCACTTCGAGCGGTGGTGATAGCCGTCAAGGCTCTTCAGTCGCTATACAAAAAGAGGCTGTTTAAGCAGCTAGATTTATTATTTTTAACATTTGTCGTCAGGATGTCAGCTGGGAGTGAGTTTCACGCTTTGGGAGCATACGAACTTCGGCAACTACTGGTCTCCAAGGGGTTTGAGGTTGGATAGAGGCACTGCTCAACTGTTTGAACCCAAAGAGCGGATTACACGATGATTGAGAAGTAGTTCGGATAGGTAAAAAAATACTAGCTTATTTAATGATATCTTTTGTGTAGCGGCAGAAGAGCCTTAAAGGCGATCATCACCGCTTGCAGCGGCAATAAAGAATCGCCCACTGCAGGATCAGAACCTACGACCTCGGGCACCGACATCGTGAAGCACCACCGCCCCGCCAAGTTTGCCGCCAATGCTCACTAATAAACATGAGTAGGTAGACTGGAGCATGAGAATTACGGGACTTAAAAAGCGCTTGATGAAACCTTAAAGTCGACATGCTACTTGATGGAGAGTCGGTGCAGGTCTGTGAGAAGTAGTGCAATATGGCAGTTGCAACATTCAGGACAGACAAGTGGCTGAGTTGTGCACCTACTGTGAGGGTCTCTTGTTGCAGAGGCAGGAAGGCTCGCGAGTAGCTAGCTACAGTAGTAGTCGAGATGGGATGACGCAAATGCACCGACCGTCTTTCGAATGCTGTTTCCCTGCTTAAGCGGATGTTAAGGTTAGAGTTTAAGCGAATGCCGAGTTTCTGCTCGGCAGAAACTCGCGTCCGGGTACGTATGTCTAGCTGCAGCTGCATCTCGGAGGTTCCGCCAGATATCGCAGCTCCGGTGGAGAGCTTGAAAAGCCAAGCCCTTCGCTCGCTGTCTCCCAAACAAGCTACCGAGAGACGCTGACTCGCGACGCCAGCAAAAATTGCTTGCAAGCTCAGGCCGCCGCCACCGCTACTCGCCCAGCCGCCCAGCCACCGCCATCTTCTAGCTCAGACGCTGCAGACGTTGGCGCTTTTTGAAGCTGCTCAGAACGGGGCTGCCACCGCTGCTGCCGCCGCAAAAGCCGGTGGTGGTGGACGACGCCGGGCGCGAGCCTCACCCGCTCTTGACGCTCCGCTGACGAGCGACGATGCGACGGACATGCTGGGCTGAAGTAGTCGCAGCGGCGGCCGCTAGGCGTCCGCCATCGCGTGCGTGCATTCTCGCCTCCTTCTGTCCATGCGGATCGCTCGACGATGGCGTCCGCCGACGGCGGCAGAATCGTCGAGCGGCCAGCGGAACGCCTCGAGCACAGCTGCCGAGCGAACGCTCGCGCGCCGCTGTCGAGAACGGGAGACGCCGCCGCAGCCGCAGAGCTCGAGCCTAGCCTAGCCTCCGCGGCGGCGGCACGCTCCCCACCTTGTGCGTGGCCTGCTCCTCAGCCTTATTCGAAGACATCGCGCGAGTAGCTGCTACCCGGACTCCGGTGTCGCGTCGCTACTTCGTGCGCATTCTGCCAGAGCAAGCCGGTACCGGCGTCATGGCGACGCTCAGGCGTTTCGCACGCTAATACCGCTCGCTAAGCGTCGAACCCTCGCATCGTCTGCTGCCGCTGCGTCGACTGTCTGTTCGAGCTGCCAGGTACTCGCCGCCGCGAGCAGCTCACTGGCTAAGGGTTGAAGGCGGAATTTTGCAGGCTTCAGGAGGAGTAGATCTGCACATTTTGGAGGAGTCATTCATTTGCCATCGTCGGAATCGGCGGAGCGTCCAAAGGGCACGTGCAAAAGGCACGATGCTCAAATGCCGCATTAAATGCTTCGTAAATAACTTAACAAGTATCGTGCCTCAGATAAGCCGGATAATCCTACTTGTGCCACACCAGTGCCAATCTGACTTGTACCACACCAGTGCTAATCCGACTTGTGCCAGATAAGCCGGATAATCCGACTTGTGCCACACCAGTACTGGTCCGACTTGTGCCACACCAGTGCTAATCCGACTTGTGCCACACCAGTGCTAATCCGACCTGTGCCACACCAGTGCTAATCTGACTTGTGTCAGATAAGCCTGATAATCTGACTTGTGCCACACCAGTGCTAATCCAATGGACAAGCGTTTCGTACTTCGAGAGATCATAGATGTACGGTGAGGGGGAAAGGCCCACTGCTGTGACATCGTTGCTGCCATGCATAACTAACACTACAAATATTATGTCATTGGCCTCAGGTCATGTCTCAGCACCTTTAAAAAAAATTGGTTAGCAAATCTAGCTTCTATAAAAAAAAAACATTGTTGATTCAAAAATGCACAATTCGAAATGCTTATATCTACGATAAACCATCTCCTCTAACCGCTCTCAAGTTAGCTCCGTACCTAATGATCCCTGTGTTGATCTAGCTGATCGCTTCTCCGGCTTATTTTTCTAGAAGAAGAGAGGCAAGATCAGGGAGTCCGTCCTTATGATGGCAGCATCTCCCCCTGGAACGCTGTCACTCAATTCATACGCATTCGGTAGCCAACAGACGCCGTCTCACGCAACAAAGAGAAAGTGGGAAGCATGGCCGAGTCAGGAGAGCAGTTGAGGTAGTGAGTAGCATGGAAGTAGCAGCTCAAGACCGCTGAAAAGGATGAGCCACAGTCGGCAGCAGGAGAGTAGTTGTAGCTTCGTAAGAATCATGGAAGTGAGTTCCACAATCTAGAACCTGCAGAGAAAAGGCTTCTGTTGGTCTTTAAGAGGAGGAATGGAACAACTAATTTGTTGTCCACACAGAACCTGAGGGCACAAAGAGGCTGAAACTGGTGCAGCAGTTCAGAGCCAAGCCGTGGCGGGCCTTGTGGGTCAACGTAAGAACTTTGCCCTGTATCCGTTGATCAACAGGCAGTCATACTAGCCCTTTCAGGAAAGAATAGGAATGGTCAAACCTTGGGATTTGCAAACTAGCCTTGCAGCCATATTCATAATCGTCTGCAGAGGCCTAGCGGGGTTTTGTCATACCAGCCAAAATGAAATTACGCTTTTCTGGCAGAGACAGAACTAAGGAGCCAGTTAAATTTTTCACAAGCCACCGTGAAAGATAGCTCATAATTTTAGATAGGGATCGGACCTGACAGCTAGCTATGGAAGCAGTCTTCTTAACGAAGTTTACAAAATTTAGGCATTTGTCGAAGACGACAACTGAATTCCGAGCACTTGGTAATGGTCGCACACCAGCATCACCAAATTGACATTTCATTAGATGGCCACATTAGCTCCACAGTCATGTCTGCCTACTTTCAGCTGCATAACATTGCTTAAATTCAGGCTTGCTTAGGTAGGGCTGCTATATCTAAATTGGTCGATGCATTTGTGAGTCCTATCTCGACTTTTGTAACTCACTGCTCGCTATTCTACGTGCGGATGCAATTAGGCACTTACAGATGGTGCAAAACTCAGCTGCTAGGCTTGTCTGACGTGAGCAGTTGCCTCATCACACCACTTCTCGCCGACCTGCACCGGCTCTCAGTCAAGCAGCGAATCGACTTCAAAGTTTTGTCACTCAATTTTAGGCCCCTATGTTATCTGGTTCCAGCCTACAAATTGGACCTACTCCCCCACCAAGCTAGGTATCGTACCATCCGCTTTTATTAATCTAATAATTTAGCTACACCTCTTACGAAACCTCAAATCCTGTGAAGACCGTGTCATAAGTTCGTATGATCCCAAAGTTTGGAATTGACTCCCGATTGACTTTACGATACTCCTTACCTCGACATTTAAAAAGAACCTAAAATTGCATCTGCTTACCACAGCATTTAGCAAGCCCTCGTGATCCGTTCTTTGTGCACTCATGCGTGCTGGAACTGTACATGCTGCCAATAACCATGTTTGCATGTTGACAACTGTGCATGTAACCTCTTACCATGTCATGCTTGTTGACATTGAGCATGCTACCACTATCTTTCAATCCTGCCGCCTGTACAGCATAAGTAAAGTGCCTAGAAAAGGATATAGTTCTCTGATTTTGCTATACAAGTGTAGTATTATTATTATACTCGTGCAGCATGGAAATTAGTGGCTTTAAATTTACTTTCTAGGTCTTATTTTTTATTAAATAGTTTTTTGATCTGCTACTACTTGATCAAGTGCACTTTATTGGTACGGTATAAGGGAAACCAAACTTCGGTAAACGGTCTTCTGACTTCGAGTAAAAACTGTATCACTGTAAAAATTGTATTATTGCTTAGACGTTCATGGCTACCTGTTTATCTGGTGAAACTTCGAAGTGCGAGTTACAACGGAGGTAGGCCTACTATCTATGCACGGAGGCCGACTTCTTTACCTGATTTGATATCTTTCGTCTTTCCGATGTGATTGGACAATCAAGGCTTTCATTAAATGCAGATAGCCTGCAGTTTTACCACAATTTTGTTTTGCATTGATCCCTACACGCCTTCCAATACCTAAGATTACGTTAGCTCTCCCCCAGCTTGTACTGCCGACAATCACAATTGAACGGCAACGAGCTTTTGTCCTATTGACTAATGACGACACCTCTTAATAGTTACGGGAAAGTATAGAAGTTCAGAAATTTAAAGGCCAGCCCTCAAAATGGACTCAACCAGTATATCTACTGTATCATATTACATTATGATACACCGCTCGCTCTCGCCCAGCCTTAACGGCCGCGAGGTGCAAATAGCGAATGGGCACACTCGCAGCGATCGGCGGCCTGTCGATCCGTTGCTTGACTGGTAGCCAGTGCAGGTCGGCGAGAAGTGGTGTGACGTGGCAACGTGGCGACGCTCACGACAGGCAAGCCTAGCTGCAGAGTTTTGTACCAGCTGCAAGCGCCCGATTGCATGACACAAGATGGCGCGCACGGTTCGCGCACGGTTCGGTGGCAGCTACCGGTCGACGTCGCTGCTTCACCGAGCGGAGCTCGCGACGCACAAGTTTCTCGTGAAGAAGAAGAATTAGCCTGTTTGGAAAGCGACGACGCGTCGCCGCCCGCCCGAGCCGAGTCTGCCGCCTCGAGCCGGCGGCCGCGGCGCTCGCTCGCGTAGCGTGCGAGGCCGCGCGTGCGACCGCGTTGAAAAGAAAAAGGGAAAAGGAAACGACGAAATCGCGAGAAAATGCAGTTCGACTCTGCGTCGTAGCAGTCGGAGTTGAGCCGCCTGCGTCTGCGTCCGATTACGACCGACGGCAGCCGAAAGGCGACGACGGCCGGCCCCCCCCCGCAGGAGGCGGCGAAATCGGCATCCGGTTCGGCGCTCTGTGCCACGCCGGATGCACCGGATGCCGATGCAGACGACTCCGGCCGCGAGGCGGTAGAGTCGCGGAGCGCCGGCAACCGTCATGGCGGCAGCCGTCGGAGCTTCCGGATCCAGCGAGCTCTCGGCGGCTGGCTACCAGCCTCGACCTTGACCTTGGTAGGCCCACGGGTTCGGCTGCAGCTGCGGCGGCGGCGCGCCGAACGGAGGGAACGGCGGCGGACCCATGGGCGGCGCCAGCATCATGCCCGACGCCACGGACGAGGTCCTCTGTCCCGAAAGCAGGCCGCGGCCTCCACCGATGGCGCTCGGTCTAGCGAGCGACATTCCCGACATGGTCGCACGCCGCGCCGCGCCTACAAACGGCGGCAATCGCCCCGGGCGGCGGCTCCGCGTCAGCTTTGCCGCTCACGCTGCGAGAGCGGACGAGAGAAGGCGACAGGAAGCGCGAAGCGGCCGCACGCAGGCAGCGGCGCAGCTCGAACCGCTGCGCAGCGCGAAGCAGCAAGCGTGGCAGCAGCAGCGCAGCGCGATGCTAAAAACTAAGAGACTACAGCAACTTGAATACGGCCTGAATTCTATATAGAGAGCGGACGAAAGGAGAAAATAATAATAATAATAAGAAGAAGAAGAAGAATGCACTTGATAAAGCGCCCTCAGAGAACTCAATCTCTCTCTAGGCGCTTTACAATTTGTAAAAATACAAATAAAAATAAAGACAGTATTCAGAAACCCGCCGCCACCGCCAACGCCGCCGCGTTCTGACGGCGTGCCCGCGAGTCTACACGCTTCCGGCACGATGCCGTCGCCGCCGCCGGCTGATAGCGGCTGTTGCCGGCGGCTCCGGGCTGAAAGCAGCGGCTCAGAGCCGCGCCGCAGCCGAGCCCGCTGCTGTGGCCTTGACGTGACGGCCTTGTGGCCTTGGCAAAATGAGCAAAAAGGAAACGAAACTAAAGGAAAAGGAAACTAAAAACTAAAACTAAAAACTAAAACTAAAAACTAAAACTAAAAACTAAAAACTAAAAACTAAAAACTAAAACTAAAAACTAAAACTAAAAACTAAAAACTAAAAACTAAAAACTAAAAACTAAAAACTAAAAACTAAAAACTAAAAACTAAAAACTAAAAACTAAAAACTAAAAACTAAAAACTAAAAACTAAAAACTAAAAACTAAAAACTAAAAACTAAAAACTAAAAACTAAAAACTAAAACTAAAAACTAAAACTAAAAACTAAAAACTAAAAACTAAAAACTAAAAACTAAAAACTAAAAACTAAAAACTAAAAACTAAAACTATAAACTAAAACTAAAAACTAAAACTAAAAACTAAAACTAAAAACTAAAACTAAAAACTAAAACTAAAAACTAAAACTAAAACTAAAAACTAAAACTAAAAACTAAAACTAAAAACTAAAAGCTTAAACTAAAAACTAAAACTAGAAACTAAAACTAAAAACTAACGCGCTTTTTTCGAAGTGCATCGGGAAATGGATTGGTAGACGTTGGAAATGCCGGGAAATGGATTGGTAGGCGTCGGCTCCAGGAGTTTTCGTGGCGAACCAGCGCGCCACACCTGCAGCAGCGCAGCGCAGGGAGCCCTGGGCAGAGTTTGTCCAGCGTGGGCTGACAGATGCCGACGGTTGGGGAGCAGCCAATAGACGATCGCGCGAGTCGCAGCCAGCGCTCCGCTCGCATTTGGCACGCAGACGAGCAGACGAGCAGACGAGCAGACGAGCAGACGAGCAGACGAGCAGACGAGCAGACGAGCAGACGAGCAGACGAGCAGACGAGCAGACGAGCAGACGAGCAGACGAGCAGACGAGCAGACGAGCAGACGAGCAGACGAGCAGACGAGCAGACGAGCAGACGAGCAGACGAGCACCGCGAGGAGATGCTGCGAGCCGAGCTCGGCGGCGCGAGCTGTCGGCGCCGCGAGCGGCTAGCACGACCGCTCGAGCACGGCAGCAAAAACGCGCGGGCGCAGCGGCGCCTCGGACCCGGCGGCAGCGTTTAGCCGCGGCGGCGCTTCGGCGCTGCTCCGAGGTGCCGCCGAGGCTCTCGCGGTCGCACGCGGAGCGCCATCGTCTCTCACCGAACGCCGCGGCCTCCACCGGCATCATGAAGTTCGGTGGCGGCAGCTGCAGCGGCTGGACGATGGGCGCGGCGGCGGCGGCGGCGGTCCGGTTCCCTGCGTAAAAGCGGCGGCCGCGATGCAGTGACTCGCCGCTGGGCGCGCGAGCGAGAACGTTTTTCTCGGACCCGCGGCTCGGGATTCAAAAACCGGAACCTGGTCCTGGAAATAGTGCGGGCTCGCTCTCTCGGCGGCGGCGGCGGCGGCGGCGGCGGCGGCGGCGGCGGCGGCGGCGGCGGCGGCGGCGGCGGCGGCGGGTCGCGGGTAGCAGCGCCGGCGGTGGCGTCGGGCGCGTACCTGAGCAGCACTGCCAAATGAAAAGGAGGAAGATGACGATCACGGCGAGGCCGGCGGTGGCACCCACCGTGCCATAGATGAATCCGTCGGTCTTGTACCAAGGCACTGCTCTCGAAAGACATGCACCAGCCTCGTTCGTGCTCAGCCAACCGCCCCGCGGCGGCCGAACCGCCGACAAGCCCCGGTGCAGCGCTTCCCGCCGCTGCCTCGGTCGGAAGCCGGAGGCAGCCTTCCGACTCGGCGCGTCCACGTTCCATTCTGCGCGGGTTCAGGACAGCCCAGAGCGGAGCGGGGGGGGGGGAGGTGCCCTACCCGGCTACCCTGAACCCCCCCCCCCCCCGCTCCCGCTTAGCAAGAGAGCTGTCCAGCGATGGCTTCCGCCCTGGGCTCTCGCCGGCCGGCGGCTCGCTGAGACCTGTGCACTTTGACCGGCCGGCCGGCACCTGCCACCTGCTGGCGCAGCAGCGCAGGATTCTGCAGGATCGCCGAAGTGGCCCGGCGTAGTGGCTCGTGGCCGTGACGAGCGATCGCGAGCAATCGCGGTCGCGAGCGTCAGCTGAGTTCAGCTGGTCCGCCACGACCCGTTCCGGTATCTTTGATAGGAATGGTAGAAGGGAGACTGGGCGGTAGCTGCAGAAGTTCTCTCGATTTAGTGTCGCTTTCCTGAGAAGTGGCCTGACTACAGCTTTTTTTTGAGGTGGGACATGACCTGAGGCTAATGGCATATTAATGATGTTAGTTATGCATGGCAGCAGCAGATCAATGCAACGTAAGAGCAGGACAGTGGGAATAGGGTCCAAAGGCCTTGTTGTCTTCTTTGATTGGGATACGAACTTCAGGACGACATCACTAGTGACTTGCTTAAACGTAGACATTGAGGTGCAGCCAGGAATCGGGGGACAGCATTCTAGGGGGGGGGGTGTGTTGTCATCGCAGGGATGGACTCCCTGATCTTGTCTATCTTCTGCACAAAGAATCGAGAGAAGCGATCGGCTAGATCATCACAAAGATCGTCAGGTAAGGAGCAAATCAGGGAGCGGTTGAGGAGATGGTTGATCTCCGACATCAGCATTTTAGGATTGTGCACCTGTGATTCAACAATGTTTTTATAGAAGCTAGACTTGGCCTTTGCTAGGATCGATTGGTACAACATACAGTAGTCCTCGTATGCCTGTCGATGGACAGTCAGTCCTGATCTTTTGTATGCTTGTATGCTTGCTGTATGCTTGTATTTTTTCAAGCTTGCGCTTTGTAGACCTTGCCAGTTTAATTTCTGTGGTAAACCATAGGCCGTCTTCGCGAGGGCGCACAATGCGCTTAGTCAGAGGTGCAAACTCGTCGAGCGACTTCCGTAAGCGAAGTGCGAAGGGAACTCTCCGATGTAGCACCTACTCAGACTACTTGTGGCTTCGCTGGGTTACTGATGGATTTACAGCATAAGCTTTTTCGACGGCTACGTGGAAATGATCTGCCGCGCTGGTTTAGCCCAGCGGTTAAGGTGCTCGCCTTTAACGACCGAGGTCAAGGTGATTGTGTTGGATGGCCGAGGTAGTGGGCTCGAGCCCCGTGACATATGTGAAACACCCGAATAGAGAATAAGTTATCTTAGCGCGGCACAGAAATTAATTTTTATTATTATTATCATTATTACTACTACTACTACTACTATCTCTCGACGGTGCACCAGGCGTATTCGCCGACTAAGCGGGTCGAGGTGATTGGTCAAGGACGAGGGGTAGAAGGATGACCTTTCTTGAGAGCGCAATTCAGCAGCGCGCAAGCAGCGTTAATAATAATACTGATGATAAATGTGTATATTGCGCCCTTAGAGAACCTAATCTCTTTTTCTAGATACTTTAGGTAAGCTGCAAAGGAAGCAATATTGAATGGTTAGTGACAGGCATGACCAGCATTCGGAGAGCGAATATGACTCTTTCGAACCGGATCTACGTTCCATCGATCTCGTCGAGACATTTCGCGGTGGCGCCAACCGTTTGCGCTCGCTTGAATTGAAGCGACGGCGACGCTCGCAGTAGCGCCGAGGAGACAGACGCGCGCGCGAGCAGCCGCGGGCGCCGACCGTCGCGGCTCCCGAGACTTCCGGCCAGAGGGACTTCCGGCCCGAGGGACTTCTGGCTCCCGCGTGACACCTTCCGGTTCGCTTCGCTTCGCGCGCGCTTCGCCGTCGCACCAGCGCCGGCGACGCGCCTCGCCGAGGCGTACGCGTGCAGCCCGAGGCCGCCGCAGCCACTCACCCGTGACGCTTTCCATCCGCGGGCCGGCCGCCCTTCGGGCGAAGCGTCAGGCGAGCGGCGGACGCGGTATTACTGCGCGTACTGCTGCAATGGCGTCGGCGGCGGCTGCTGGTGCTGCGGCGTCGTTGCTGCTCGTGCTCTTGCTTCCCTCCGGCCACCGAGGAACATCCGCCATACTTCCGCCGCGGCGCGCTCCGCTTTCAAAGCGCCGACGTGCGGCGCGACGCAGCGCCTGGCGCCGCGAGAAAGCCGCCGGCGGCGGCGGCGGCGGCGGCGGACCATTACCGAGTGGCTCGCGGCGGCTTGGGCGCGCTCGCGCCGCCGACCGAAAGTAATAATAATAATCGTACATTTTTATAGCGCCCTCAGACAACTCACTCTCTTCCAAGGCACTTTGCATATGCTTTAAAGAAAGTGGTAGCATGCGCAGAGTCAGCACGAAGAAGCAAACAGGACGAATCTCAACGATTCGCAAAATGCTGCGATAAACAGATGCGTTTCAGGCTTCTTTTTAAATTTCTTTATGTAAGAGAATATCGTGACGTCAGTCTGGATTGAGTTCCAGTCTTTAGGAGCAAACGGACAAAAGGCACAATCTCCAAAGGATTTGAGGTTCGTACAAGGTTTAAGTAAACCTAAACGATTTTAGTCAGGTGGGAACTAGCTCTCATAAGGAGGCTAAAGCCAGAGAATAAAAGGACCTAAAAGTGAGTGACAGAATCTGGAAGTCGATGCGCTGCTTGATTGAAAGCCAGTGCAGGTCGGCTAAAAGTCGTATGGTGTTGCAAGTGCGAGGCTCACGACAGACAAGCCTGGCTGCAGAGTTTTGCATCAACTGTAAGGTCTTGATTGCACATGCCTGTATATCTGCAAGCAGTGCGTTACAGAAGACGAGATGAAATGTCACAAATGCGTGGACCAATTTGAATGTAGTATCCCTGTTTAAGCAAGTCCGAATGTTAGTAATGATGAGTATATGAAAGTAGGCAGACTTCACAGTAGAGCTGATGTGATCACCTAGTGAAAGGTCATTTTGGAACAGGACATTTAGATTTCGAGCCGATGTAACTAGAGAGCTCTACTGGCAGAGCCGATTCGGAGCGTTAAGCGTTCCAGTTGTTGAGTCACATTTGGTTTGCCCATACTTATTGCCCATATCCATACCCATTTGGTTTGCCCATACCATAACATTGCTAAAATTTGGGCTTGTTTAGATAAGGATACCACGTCTCAGTTGGTCCATGCATTTGTGACATCCCGACTCGAATTCTCTAAGACGCTGCTTGCTGGCCTACCAGCGTGTGCAATCAGGCGACTACAGCTTGTGCAAAACTCCGCAACTAGGCTTGTCTGTCGTGAACGTCGCAGTTGCCACATCACACCACTTCTCTCCGACCTGCACTGGCTCCCAGTCAAGCAACGCATCGACTTCAAGCTTTTTTTTTAATCATATTTAGGTCCCTTTATTATTTGGCTCCAGCCTTTTACCCACTTTAGCCTATTTATCTATGCCTCAAATCCTACAAATCTCAAATCCTTTGGAGACCGTGTATTTAGTTCGTATAGTCCCAAAGACTGGAACTCCCTCCCGACTTGCGTCACAACATCCTCTGACTTGACCACATTTAAAAAGAACTTGAAAACACACCTATTTAGGACCGCATTTAGCAGGTCCCTGTGATTCGTCCTTGATGTGCGGATGCGTGCTGACACTGTGCATGCTGCCACTAACCACATTTGCATGCTTAACCTGTGCATGTCACCCCTAACCACGTTGTTCATGCTGTTTATCAAGAATGATATTACTCACGATTCAATCGCATTTCCCTTTGCAGCAAATGTAAAGCGCCTAAGAAGAGATTGAGTTCTCTGAGGGCGCTTTATCAAGTGCATTATTGTTATAATTATTATACTAAGTAAGTTGGTTTTATTGTCATCCAATTTAAGAAATGTTGCTGCCATCTATATGAGGATGCCATCAATACATGCAGCAAGGGAGTTAAGAGCATTCGACGTGCTTGAGGGCATGAAAAAATCAAAGCCAAAGTACAACTGAAATATGCGCAGAAGTGGAAGCCTAGATTGTGCTTGGCGATCGCGTCGGCCAGAGGGAGAGTGTAAACTGTGAAAAGAAGCGGTCCGTGCACGGAGTTCTGAGGAACCCCCTGATTCAGTGACCCCTCGGATGACCTTTATGTGTGCACATGAAAGCGAGCGAGCAAACCCCAGGGTCGCACAATTCGTGGCATCGTACTATCTACCGATCTTACCAGAGCACGGACCAATAATACATTTGTGTAGCACCCTAAGAGAACTGAATCTTTTGCTAGGCATTTTACAGGTGCTGCACAGAAACCAATAGCAAAATTTTCGTTGGATAATAATTAATAATTATGATCCGACGGACTGTTTCTGCTGCGTTCATTGCGAGCTCCTCCAGTCGTCGGCGTCGGCGTTAAGTTCCTCGGCAATGTCGCGAAGGAGATGGGAAGCGGATGTAAAATGGATTCCGAGCTAGTGGATGACGGATTACGACCGCCGGTTCGAGATCGTGCGCGTATACAGATATCTACTCATTCACTCGTTCGCTCACTTGTTTCTGTATACATTTAGAAGTTACCCACACCGAGACGTCGAGCGCGGCCATGCTGCGAGGCCATCTTCTGCGAAGCCATGGTGATCGTACATGCAGGCAGGTCACTTTGCCGGCTCGAGTTCTCCGCGGTCGGTAGACGTGCATGAGGGAGGAGTGCATGAGTAAGAGAGTCGGTAGACGAGCATGAAATGGCGTCGGAGGAATCCGTCGCTTTCGCTTCCAAGGGAGGAATGTGACTGACGAGGTACAGCACGGATTAATATCTGTCGCCAGCCGGTCGGATGAGCACTGACGGCAAAATAGCATAGACTCTCGAGAGGCTGGTGGAGGCTGCAAGATGGAGGCTGACGATTTCAAGTCAAGAGGTAGTGTGAAGGACGCAGCGCAGCTACGGCTACTTAGCTGTGGTCTCCACCTGACCCTCGGCTGCGTGCACTACAGATAGCGGACATGTTGGTCTTGGAAAAGTCGCGCGACTGCAATAGATATTTTCAATAAAGAAATGCAATGCAGTGTTTCACTCATCCGCGCAAGCTTTCTTTCTGTCAAGCTTCGAATGACTTCGCGATCCTCTGTTTGGCGAAGGGCCCTTAGAAAGCTCAATCAAATACCCAGAGGCTTTTGCGTGCGCCGCAGGGCTCGAACCCACGACCTCGATCGCTAAAGATGAGCAGCTTAGTCTTGGGGCAAACCAGGGCCAACACCTCATTTCCGTAAATTCCTCATAAATTCGCACAAATTCCTCATTTGCAACGCCTGATACGGCGCGGCGGAGGACGTCTCGCAGAGCAGAAGCTCCCGTTTCACGCGAAAGCAATGGCAACGCGTGAATGTGCATATACAGATATATAGTGATACATACATATATATATATATATATGTGTGTGTTTTATTTATTTATTTCGCACTAATTATAATCGCATTTAATTATTATAAATTATTTCAATAAGAAAATGAAAATTAAAGATTGAGATTGAGACTGCAGAAGAAGAACGCGATGGTGAAATCAGGGGCGCCAGCCAATATCCGGTGTAGCTGCCGCAGCTTCTGTCGCTGCTGCTTCTGTCTGAGTCACGTTGGCTACCTATCGAGCTTCGAATCGACCTCGCGATCATCGCGATTTTCGGCTCACAAGTGGCTCCACTCGCTTGTTCCCCCAGCTCCGCCCACATGGCATTGACCTCCGTCAGCTCCCCCACCTGTCCTTGACCTTTTCGCTCCTCCATCGTGCTCTCGAACCCTATCTGAAGTTTTAATGTCTAAATCACTTAAGCCATATGAATTAATTTCCCTAGGAGCACCGTATTAGCAAACTGTGTTGCCATACTCCCCAATATTATGCTCCCAAAGCCTGAAACTCACTCCCGACGTGGGTCATGACACCTCCTGATTTGACCTCATATAAAAAGAAACCAAAAAACGCATCTATGTATAGCATTATTTAGTGGATCCGTGCGATTCATCCTTTACGTGCTTATGCGTGCTGACACTGCGCGTGCTGCCTGCCACTAACCACATCTGTATGCTCACCCTGTGCATGTCACCCCTAAACCTTTCTATGGTTGTTGTCATGGAGCATGCTGCCACTAATCATTCAATCGTGCTTCCTTTGCAGCAAAGGTAAATTGCATAGAAAGATATTGAGTTCTCCGGAGGTGCATTATATCAAATGTATCATTATTATTAATAAAAAAGGTATCTCATTCTTTAAGTACCAATAATAGCAATAAATCTGTATAGTACCCTCAGAGAACTTAGTATCTCTCAAGGCACTTTACAGATGCTGCATATAAAGAATTGCCAAATGTTTGGCGGTAACATTCGCAAGCAGCAGGGATAGTACAAGCAGCTACATGCACACGAGGGACGAATCCCAAGGACCCACCAAATGCTGTAACAAACAGGAGTGTTTTAAGCTTCTTTTTAAATGTCATGTCAGGGGACGTTGTGAGTGAGGTCGGTAGTGAGTTCCAAGATTTGGGAGTATAGGAACAAAAGGCACGGTCTCCAACGGTTTTGAGATTCGTACGAGTAATACTTACGAACGCCATCACGTCATGCAATACCAAAGTAGTCATTTTTCCCAGCCAAATAGCAACCTACAGCATCCCGTCTTACCTTGTGTGAGGATCGGTGAATATTATACGAATCCGTAAATGTACGACTATTACAGTCGCAGCTGTCGTAAATTCACCACATAGATCGACTTCTATCTATGGCAGCCTATCTGATAACCACCGCAGCAAAACCTACCGTACAAACTTACTGAAAGACCCCTGCACTCTCTACTTATTAATATCTCAGCAGAAACTTCCTTGTCATCCATAATCCTATGTGTAGTAACAGTATTACCATCACCCACAATAGCATAACTAAAAGACAAAGGAGCAACCTTTTCATTGATGATCTTAGCAAAGTCTTCAGTAGTGCGATACATTTCTATATTTGAATTATACTATGAAACCATTTCTGTTAATTAAATATTTTATTGGAAAACAAGCTAAAAAAATATAACCCTCGTGAAGCTAATCCAATTAAGCTGTGTTTTCTGTATGTTGAATATGACTTGACCTACATTCGTCATGTCTAGGCAGTCGAGTTTGAGCGCTGGCGAAAACGAGGCATGGGGGGGGGGGGGGGAGGAGGTCACGGCCGGCTGAAGACTATCGAGGTCTACCCTCGCTCGAGAGCTCTGCACTCTCTTTTTCGCTCAAGTTGCCACGTTGTCTATTTGATTTGCGCGAGCGAAGCTTTTTTTGCTGTTGCACGTAAGCAAAGCGCAGACAGGACACCTGTAATAGAGAACTTCATACTTAACAATGGCCGTCGCGCCTTCGCCGCAGACAGGCGCTGCAGCCGCGGGCGCGTTCTTATGCTTAGTTTCGGCAGCGGGCAGCAGCCGGCGTAGGCGCCGCAGCTCCGCAAGCCGGCGTACAGATAGATGTACATCCGCTACACTCGCTGTGCGTTCACACTTTGAGGCCTGCGATCGAGATCCGCATGCTGCGCATAGATATACGGTTGTACGACATTTCCCCCTGGAGGTTCCCCCCCCCCAACATTTCCCCCACCCCCGGTGAACCCTAGGACATTTCTCACCGGACATTCCCCCACAGGTAGGACATTTCCCCCTATGTTGATGAATGCATAACTAAGAAATACAGATATATATATATATATATATATATATATATATATATACATGATAAAACAAAGTTCATGCTCTATTAAAATAAAATAAAATCAACTCAGTATATTTAGATGAATGGATGGATTGGAAGGATGGTTTCTAATGGAGCGAGCGGCGGCTGCGGCGGCTGCGGCAGCGGCGAGCTATACAGGTCGATCCCGCGGAAGTTAAGTGCCGCTCGATGCCGCCAGGCACGTGTTTGTACCCGTCGAAGCGGGCGCGCGCTACGGCCTGCCGCACGTTCCTGCAAATGAGCGCTAAGCCTCAGAGGTCTACTGAGTATAACTCCCTCAAGAGATCAAGTTATGCCTTAATACACACTAATTAAAGCGCGGAATGCGAGCAAGGGTGGATTTAGGCGGCGGAGGCGCAGCCCGCCCTAAACCCAAAAACATAAACCCTCAACACTAAACCCTAAACCCTAAACCCTAAAAACCATAAACCCTAAATTATAAACCCTAAAAACCCTAAACCTTAAAACCCTAAACACTAAACCCTAAACCGTATATCGGGGGGAAGTGTCCTACGGGGGGGGGAAATGTCGGGGGGGGGGGGAATGTCCGTACCCCACGCCGTCATGGTCCAACTCTTTCATCCTTGACAAAGCGAGCGGTGAATCTCTCGTTGATAAGTACAAACGGGACAAAGTGACGTACAAAGAAAGCAAATGTCTCCTCGGCGCCGCGGCCGCCTCGACGCTCCCGCCTCCGCGCGCGTGCGAGAGCAGCGTCACATTTCCGGTTGCAGCGCCCCCTGGCGGGGGAGGATGGACGAGACGCGCGAGCTGCCGACAAAGTCGACGGAACAAGGTGGCGGCGGCTGTTTTCCGGTATCGGCGGCAGCGGGCGGCGTCGTCGGGCAGTCCGGTCCGACTCAGCGTGCTCAGCGAGTCGCGTGCTCAGCGAGTCGCGTGCTCAACGAGTTGCCGAACAGGGGAACGAGCGCCGCCGCCGCCTCCGCCGCCGCCGCCGCTCTTCGCGCCAGCGGCGGTTGGGGCGAATCCGAAGCCGCCGCTTCCGCAAAGACGAACGACGAGGATGCAGTCGCTACCTTGGCTCCTTGGCTTCGCCCGATCACCCTCGCGGCCCTCACAGCGACGGCGGCGACGGCGGCGGCGGCTGCACCGACTGTGCGGCGGAGGAGGCCGAGGGCGTTAAAAAGGCTAGAACATCGCTTGAATGCTGCCGCCCATCCGAGGGCCGATAGGTGGCTGCGTCACTTGGCCCATCTGGTGGTTGACTCCTTGCATCGACGCGGTGATGCCGAGCGGAGCGCCGCCGCCGACGCCTTGGAGCAGCGGCCCGAAACTCTGCATCGAGCCTCGGGCGCGGTGCATCGGCTGCATGGGCGGCGCCGCAGGCTGGAAGCCGCCGCCCATGCGCGCGGCGAAGCTCGGACTCGGCTGCATCATCATCTGCTGCTGCTGCTGCTGCTGCGGCGGCGGCGGAGCCATCATCATGGGCGGCATCATGGTAGGCATTTGCGACATCATGGGCGTCGCCGCGGCCGCCGCCGCCATCATGGCGCCCATCGCTGCGAGGCCGTCCATCTGCTGCACGAACGTCACCGGCAACGCTCCGCCCAGCAGCGCCGCCTGCGACTGCGATCGCTGCTTCCGGTTGCCCGTCAAGCTTGCCGCGGAGCTCGTCCGCTTGCGATCGCGGTCGTCGTCATCGTCGTCGCCGCTGTCGTCTCTGCGGCTTTTACGCGAACGTCGCGTCGTGTCTACGAAGAGGAGTGGTAGGGTCTCTTTCTGGTGTCCATCGCGCAGAGCCGTCCTCCGAAGGTGAGACCAGATGAATGAGGTGAAGCCACAGCTGCGACAGCATATTGATCTCTCTCTCCTTATTTTTGGTTCTCGCTCTTCATTTTCTCCTATTTGTCTCACACGCGTGCACGCACCCTCTTTCATTCTATTTCTATTTTTTCTAATTTCTCCCTTCCCAGTTTCGTCCTTTCGCCTTTCGCTCTTCTGCTGCCTCTTATTTCTCTCTCCCTCTTGCTCTCTCTCTCTCTCTCTCTCTCTCTCTCTCTCTCTCTCTCTCTCTCTCTCTCTCTCTCTCTCTCTCTCTCTCTCTCTCTCTCTCTCTCTCTACTCTCTCTCTCTCTCTCTCTCTCTCTCTCTCTCTCTCTCTCTCTCTCTACGTCTCTCTCTCTCTCTCTACGTCTCTACGTCTCACTCACTCATCCTGTCTCTCTGTCTCTTTCTCTCTCTCTACGTCTCTCTCTCTCTCTCTCTCTACGTCTCTCACTCATCCTCTGTCTCTCTGTCTCTGTCTCTGTCTCTCTCTCTCTCTCTCTCTCTCTCTCTCTACGTCTCTCACTCATCTGTCTCTGTCTCTCCCTCTCGCTCACTCACCCTATGTCTGTCCGTCTGTCTGTCTGTCTGTCTGTCTGTCTGTCTGTCTGTCTGTCTGTCTGTCTCTCTCTCTCTCTCTCTCTCTCTCTCTCTCTCTCTCTCTCTCTCTCTTAAACACTCTCCCTCACTCTCTCTCACTCTTACTCTGTCTGTCTTTCTCACTCTTACTGTCTCCGTCTCTCCCAGTCTCTCTCTGTCTCTGTCTCTCTGTCTGTCTTCCGTTAATCGAAATGTCGTGAATAGCTGGGCTGAATGGCGGCGCCGAGGAACGCAATGACTCAGTTCTGAGCAGTCGTTACCGCCGCTGCGATAGCCGCCGCGCCCGCTGCCTACCTTCTCTGGAGCTCCGAGATTTCTCGCGATCATACTCCCGGTCGCGACCGTCACCGTCCCGGTCGCGGCTGCGGCCGCGGTCCTGATCTAGACGGTCGCGGCTGCGGCCGCGGTCCTGATCTAGACGGTCGCGGCTGCGACCGCGGTCGTATAGCGACTGCGCTCTCGACCTCCTTTGACCTTCTGGGTGCGACAAGTGCGACGAAGCTACGCGTCCGAGCGGCGGTGGCGCCGCAGTGCCGCTTCGCCGTCGAGCGACCTCAGAGCGCTGCTTTCCTAGATGTGAGCGAGGAGACAAATCCAGTGCGCTCCGTCAATTCGAGCGAAGCGCGGGGCGAGCTAGGCGTCGCCGCAGCCGTCGTCACTTGCCAGGCGCCGCGATCGCGATAACGTGCCTAACAGTGGCGATCTAGATCACAGATACTCGATATCGTAGATCGTACCGATATCGATCTACCTGGTAAGGATCCCTTCACGTGCCTGCCAGTCAAAGCGATCAGTCGCGCGAGGTGCAAGCCAGCTGACGCCAGCGGATTGCTCTATCGTTGCTGGCTGGCGTGGCGAGGAGCGATCAAAAAAGAAGTGCCGCGCCGATAACGAGGACAGAGACTGGGCGCGGGCTGAGATCGTCCCCGTCCGCTTCGATCGGAAATCTCCGTTTCCCCCAAGTGCAACACGCCTCGCCGACTCGCAGCTAGCTAGCGTCCCCGTCCCAAGGAAGCGCGTCGTTTACCTGGGTTTGTATGCCGGTGGGTGCGAGGGTGCTCGCGCGTGCGTGCGGATTTGTGCGTACGTGCATGTGTGCGTGCGTGCGTGTCCCTTCTTAGCTAAGTGAGGTCTCGCTCAGAGTCGCGCGAAGTAAGCTTCGGCGAGCCGAAGGTAACGCTTCGCGCGCTAAAGTGAAGCGTTTGTGGCCGACATTCTGTTTATTTTCTCCTGTCATGTCGGCATGAAATTCTTCATCTCTAGTTGCCAGAGTTATCAGTGACTGCGACTCGTCGATGCGAGGTGCTACAGTTGCTACTGCGAAGCTAGAGATTTGTATATATATATATATATATATATGTGTGTGTGTGTGTGTGTGTGTATATATGTATGTATCTGTATATATATATAGGTATCTGTATCTATCTATATCTATATATATATATATATATATATATATATATATAGGTATCTGTATCTATCTATATATATATATATATATATATATATCCTCATGGCACGGGAGCAATATATTTCTCAACCGAGACGTCTTAGTTAAGTGTTAGAACACATTTACGATTTGATTATTTACAATAATTCTGATACGCCCAGAATTCATTTGGCAGCGAGCGAGGTGATTTCGTATGCGTTACTGGACGAGACAGAGAATGCATAATAGCCTTGCCAGGAAATCGTTTTCAGAAATGACCTGCTATACCAGCGTTAGAGAACCTCTAGGGAAGATTCGTAACTAACCAAAGTAACGAACACCATTTGTGGTTTACGGAAGTTCATGTGCGCTATTTATTCTTTACCGCTACGCACCGCTGTTGCCGAATTTTCTATGGTTGATGGATATATATACATATATATTTATATGCATATATACATGTGTATTAATATCAAAAGAGCAATTGGTTATGTTTTAATTTATATTTTATTATATTACATTGCTTATATTATATTTATATCCGCTAATCGTCGACTTCCGGTTGAAGCCATTCGCTGGCGAACGGCGCCACTCAGCGCCGGTAGCAAACTCTCACAGCGAGCGAGCTTAGAGGTGGGTAATTTGAGCTACCGCCGTCGGGCGTCGGGCGCGAAGCTAATCGTACGAGCTGCTAGCTGCGCTCGGGGCTACCGAAAGTTTCTAAGGGGCGCCCTGACACGCGCCCGCTTCCTCACGCCGGTGAGCCAATGCTCACACACGCGACTACCAAGTCGACCGCAGACTTCACGCGAAGTTGCTCGCGCGCGCAGACTGCGGAAGCTGAGCGCGGTCGTATGCTGATCACATGGCACGGCCATGGAGTCGCTGGTAAAGCGCAGAGCAAGACGCGGCCGCCGCCGCCACCATCGCTCTTCGTACGAGCGGGCTTGGACTGCAATAGAGAATGCACAGTGCAGATTGGCAAAGGAGGCAACTAACTAAATTCACCAATAAGTCCTATTAAACGGCGCGAAGTCGTTAGAGCTCAAGGGGAATCGTCACCCTGGCCCGGTCCTCGAGTTTGCCCAGTCTTTGACCTTGGACGCGTGCTCTCGCCATTCCTCGAGAAAGAGTTTTGATGGAGATACTGTAAAATATTATTTTCACCGAGAGGAACTGCGTGAAGAAGAGACAAATGTTTTTGGCTTAGCTCCGACTGGTCAACTGGTATTACTATCAACTATCAACTGGTATTACTATAAACTGGTATTACTGCCCGTATTTTCGTACTACCCGCATGTCAGCATACAGCCCGCTTCCGCGCAAAGTGCCCAAACTTTGCCACGGCAGCAACTTTTTGCGGCAAATAGAATATAGTTATAATATATTATATTGTGTTATATATTACCATATATTATATTTATTATACCTATGTATTGTATTACATTGTTATATAAATTCTATATTTTATTAAATATTTATCATGTCAATATATATTATTATAATGTACTGTATTATATATACACACACATATATATATATATATATATATATTATAAAAATAGAGTGTCATATATAAATAATAGAAAATAATAGAAATAGAATAGATATTAAAGCTACTAGTTTATAGGTGAATTGAATAGTTCTTTGCGGCGCATAGAGATACCTGAGCACTTGCTGGCGCATACCAATATGCAGATGAGAATAGCGACTCCAATGGTAATGCCGCCAGAGACAAAAACGGCGACGAGGTTGTTATTGATGAAGTCTAGCAGCAACGATCCCGATCCTTTCGACGTTGGGTTCGATCCTCCTACGACGAAGCGGCGCCGGAGCGCAAGAGGCGTCACCGCCCAGCGCCAACCAGCGCCGACCAGCGCCAACCAGCGCCAACCAGCGCCAACCAGGACCAACCAGTGCCAACGACGGACCATCGACGGGAAAGCGCGGCGCGTTCGGCGGCGGCGGTCGCTCGCATGCTGGCAAGGATATCTGGGGCAAGGCTGCTGGCAATGAATAATAATAATAATACATTTGATATAGCGCCCTCAGAGAACTCGTCTATTTCTAGGCACTTTACGTTTGCTACAAAGGAAGCACTGTCGACTGATTAGCGGTAGCATGCTCAATGACCGCAAGCACAATAAATTAACGCCGCGCCTCGCACCTCGTATTGAAATAGTTAAGGACCGCAGTCGACATTACCAAGGACTCGAGACTGGCGCCGAGATGAACGCCAGACGACGCCTGGCGCGTAGCCGCTCAACCGAATGCGCCACCCGCGCCTCGTCAGAACGCTCGACTCTCACAGCGAGTCGCTAGAACGCTCGACCCTCACAGCGAGTCGCTAGAACGCTCGCTCAGCACAGCGAGTCGCTAGAACGATCGACCCTCACACTCGTCCCGCTAAGCCGCCAGGCGGCGCTCCGCAATCGTTCGTCTCCTTGAGGAGAGCGGGAGGGGCGGCTGCGATCGAGGATTCGCGAAGCAGCGGTTTGCGCGGACTTCTTGACGGGCGCGCGAGGATAACAATGGCCGCCGTAGAAGAAGAAGAATGAGGAGAAGGGCTGCACTATGAAAGAACGCGAGGCATCTAGGCAATGACGCTCGCGTGACTCTCTAGCGGTAGCGGAGCGACGCGAATCGCCGGCTGGCGGCGCCGGCTGGCTCCGCAGTTGGCGAAGCTGGGCTGTGCGCGGTTCGCGAAGGCGCGCGCACGCGCTCTACCCGCTCCGGACATCGACGATCGGCCGCTTGCTTTAATTAGAGGCCATTTCTGCCTTGGCTTTGCGTCCTCGCGCGCCTACTCGCGCCGAGCGATAGACTATGACGCAGTTGACGCCAGGCGGCGCGCCTTTCAGGCAAGCCAGACATTCTAGGTTGGCGGCTTCAGCGTCGATTTGCGTAAAGCGCCTCTTGGTGCACGCGAGCGATGCAAAGGCCCCTTGAAAAGCGACTCGCTTATCGCTGGCGGACCGCAGGGCGCGATCCGTATTCGGCGTTGAAACGAGATTCGGGATACCAGAATTGCTGCATCGTCTTTGCACTAGCATAGTTTGACCGAGGGGGTTAAGGTGCTCGCTTTTGACGATCGAGGTCGTGGGCTCGAGACCTGCGGAACATGTGAAGCACCTGAAGAGATAGTAAGTACTCTTAGGAAGCTCGCCAGGCAAATGAAGGAGAATATATATATATATATATATATATATATATATATATATATATATATATATATATATATATATATATATATATATATATATATATATATATCAGTAAAACTCAGGCTCTGCGGAATGATACAACAGAGGAGTCAACGGGGAAGCTCGCAGCCTCAATGCCTCCAGGGATAAGTGGGGTATAAGAGAAGGATTAAGGTCTAAGTGAGGTCATTAAGAATCGTGGTGGAGCGACCTCATAGTAAACGCAGATATTCCAGCAGCATACATATTGTTAGTGGACTGTCGATAAATATTTTAATTGGCCGTTCGCAACTTGAGGATGCCTGACACCGTAGAAAAGTCTTTTATTACCGCAACGGAATAGCTGTCACTGCACCGGCGGCCATACTACTGAGGATTTTTTTGCGCAGGAATATTTTGAAAATAGTAGTGCATCTACACACCCTAATGAAGTATTTTTACCTTTTACATCACGTAAATTTTTACACGATTAGCAAGCGCTCATCTCGTCAAAATCTTTGCATTGTAAAATGCAAAAATATATCATCACAGGTCTATACTTGCAAGTTTTCTTGCGGTTAGATTTCGTAATTATTTAATTTTATATTAACGTTGTTTACCATATATAGTAAGTATGAACTTCCCTCATAGAACAAGAAATTTGTTGCTGCTTAATCTAGAAAGGTTGATGATGAATATAGACTTTGAACCATAATCCCTTAATTTGTTGGTAAATCGGCTAGAGTTAATATGATTAGATTTACTTCACCTAAAATCACTGGTGATGGAAATACTTTAACATTTGTATTATAATTCAAAGCAAAACTTTTCTGACTTTGAAAGCTTGAAGAAATTCCTTAGATATCAAACTATTACCTTATTGATAACCATTAAGACAATCTGGCCTTTCGTTAGAATTCTATTTAAGACAGGATTTGAAATTAAAATATTTTATAGCAATGATAGAGAAATGTGGGATTCAGTCAAATTCTATGTTAACCATGGAGAGCAAGTCTACAAATGTAGTTTACGATAGATTTATATTATTGTTAGGTAATAAATCACAAGATTACTTCAACAGTAACGTTTGTTCCGGTTTGGATCATTCTTAGATTCTACCCATTTTCAGTTCAGTTTCGTAGTACAACAGTATAATTATAATTGTCTGTGTCTTATCAAGCTGACCCATATATAGAGGTGAAGAAACATTTTATCTATATAGTTAATTATAGACTAGTGAAATGCATTTCTGGAGTTCCACTACATAAAAACGCAATCAGCCGATCATCAGGTTCGATTGATGCAGCATCATAATCAGTTATTTATATTTTTAGAACTCCTAGCAATTCGAGTTCATCTTGATAATCATGATGTCTTTTTCAAATCTTCTCACTGTCTTCGCACTTACAAGAATCAGTTTTATGCAAATAAAACTCACGAAAATCAGCTTTATGCGAATTAAACTTACAAGAATCAGCTCCATGCTAATTCAACTTGCAATCCTCAAATTCAATCAATCCAAGTAATAAAGAGCTTATCTTAACTATCTCAGAATAGTTTTGAGGCCATGTAATTTACTTTATGCTTGATGCTCTCCTTATTTTACATTCATTAATATGTTTAAATACTCTTTATAGTTTTTGAGCGTCCGCCATTCTAATAGAGCACAAGTAATCAAGCAAACAAGTACCATTTCTCTAAGTAATAGGGTTTCGAATGAAGTGATCTAGTTCTGCCACTCTAGTCGGAATTTTTATTCCCCAGTATTTCACAGTACTTTAAAATGGTATTTCTAACACTTACTTCAATTTCATTGCACGTACTTCAATTTCATTGCACGTACTTCAATTGCATTTCCCTTTGCAGCAAATTTAAAGCGCATAGAAAGAGATTGAGTTCTCTGAAGGCGCTTTATCAAGTGCATTATTATTATTACTATTAACACGTTTATACCAATCAACAGCCTTCTCTCTCCCTCTTTCATGCACAGCCACCTAGCAAAACATGAAACTGGCATTATTATTCGTAAGTAAATATTTCGTTTAAATTATTTGTACGCAGTGAAGCTTAAAGTAGTAAATACATTTTACATATTATACAGTGTAATCTCTTTTTTGGGTATATCGAACTGCTGACACTCGGCGGGAGACTGGTAACTGAGCATACGGACGAAACACGGTCAGTGTGTATACGGAGACTGAGCTGTATATCGAGGTCACCAGGTCACCAGAAATGACTGTGGAACGGCCATATAGTGAGGTTATCCAGTCAAACGGTAAAAGTCAGCTTGCAATATCCCAAAACATATACTACTCACCCGTAGCGGTAGGCTGCGACAGCCTGCTTCCGCGACTCGTCGAGTTAAAGCCGGCACCATCGTACGGTTCAACATGCGGTTCAACGGCATCCACTCGCTAACAGCTACGCACCCCTGTGCCCATCACCCGAGTCGGACCGTCGGGGCTCAGGCGATGGGCGATCAAACGCGAAGGATGGGTCGAGAGGAGAACGCACTCTATTCTCATAGCTCCTCGCCGCCTTAACCTCGGTCGCCTGTAGCATGGCCGTTCAAGGGATACCGTCAAGACTTGAGCAACGTCCGGACTCTTGCGATCGAGGATTACAAACGATGAGTTAAATAGGGTCGGTCCGCCATGGGTTGGTAACTCATTATTCCGCCATCAGCGAAAAATGTGGACATCTGTTTATCAACGGGGAGACAGGAGGCGTGATAACATTGATTCGCGGTTTCGTAAATTTACCGTGTCTGGGAAGTTATGGCTGCATATGACGAGGAATCAGAAGCCGTAGCAGCAAGCTTTCCCGCCGACTCGTGCCTCGGTCATCCGGCGGCCATGATCGACGGCACTTGTCAAAAGGTGATCGATCCCCTGACCTTGACCTAGCCAACCCCCCACCCAGCAGCAGCAGTGGCCACTCGTCTAGCCGCTAGGCTCTAGCACCTCGCTTTATCAGCAGGCAACTTCTCCGGACTCTGAAAATCTTAATATAGTGCACATGCAACCTGTACTTGGGTATTTGACTTGGGACATTGGGATTTTTCGTGTCCACCGAGTCGGATCTTTTTGCGAGTGGATTCTACATGCACGAACGTTGTATCCATTCGGTTCTCGACACTTTAGAAATTATGGCTCACGCTCGAATGGATTACGGTCAGAGTTAGCTCCCCCTGCACACCGACTGAGCAACAAAGCTCCTCTGCCTGTCCAAAACAATTAATGTTCCGCCGAGCAGCAAAGCAAAGAAAGCTGGCAAACTTTTCGACACGACTATTGCTATTAGCTCAGCTTTGGCCCTTTGCCAAATGCTAGAGAAACGCCCTTTAACGATCGGCTCGTGTTTTCGGTAGGTGCACCGTCGTGGTTGTGCAAAGAGACTAAAGTAGAAAGTAAAGGTTCACTGATTCAACAGCCTCGTCTCGTAAAGCGAGCACAGGTGTCGTAGCAGCACACATGTCGTATCAGCTATCACTCCAGCTTGCAGTCACACATAAAGAACGTTCGAGGCCCGAAGCTTCGCAGGCTTCGAGCCGACGACCAGAAGGGGCCGCGATGTACCGAGCGCCGATTGCTGCAGAGGAGGCTAAAGAGCATCCTCCAATCGGGAGGAGGGGAGAGGGAAACCTGCACAAGTGCCCTGAGGCTGCTGGCGCTCTAGTAAACACAGGATGCGATTAAGTGTCTTAGTCTAACTTTGATGCCAGAGAAGACTTGGAGCACTTTGGGTAGCTGAGCCGAATGTGGTCTTTATTCCGTGCTTGCATACATCTCGCCAAGCAAGCGGTCTCGGGAGAGCTGGTAATCCTCATCACGAGAAAGGGCAAAGGGTAAAGGGTGCTCGACAGACTAGCGATTCGAGCCGCACGGAGCTGCACAAGCGGCCGGTTGCACGAGCAAAGTGTAACACGATCTCGCGAGGCCCTCGCTTGAGTTGCAACCGATTCTGAGCTAGAAAAGGCCAAGGACGCACGCGTCGGTCATGGCCTCGACTAGCGAAGAGC
This sequence comes from Cristatella mucedo, assembly GCA_009760855.2. Lineage (NCBI taxonomy): Eukaryota > Metazoa > Bryozoa > Phylactolaemata > Cristatellidae > Cristatella > Cristatella mucedo. Next base: position 322,629 of record WPIO01000165.1, read on the forward strand.
TGGGGGCGACTAGTAAGCAGATCATCATCGATACTGAGGCTTCAGGCGCCAGCGCCCGCCTTGGGCGTTTTTTTCGAGATCGCAAATCTCCAGCAGCAGTGCCCTGAACTTGGCAGTCCACTCTTGTCCCACGCGGTCGGCGAACTCGTCCAAGATCTCGTTCGTAGTGACGTAGTCGCTGTCAGAAGAATTTAGTCGAGTCGCAATGAAGTCGCGAACGTCGCGACCTAGCAGAACGAACGGGTCCGAGCTGCCCTCGACGAAGGCTGGCGTATTCTGCGCAGCCGCGTAACCATCGTCATTGTCGTCCCCGTTTCCCGTGGAATCGGCGCTTCGAACTCCGGTGCTGCCACCGGCAACTTCGACGAGAGCGTTCCGTCGGGCCATGACCCTCAGGAGGTCAGCAGACGAAACCGGCGCAGCCGCCGGGCGAGACGCGACGAAATCGCTAGAAGTCATCAGCTCAGACCCGCTGAACGCACCTTCCGGCGGTGCAGCAATGGATGCAGCAGCTGAACCGGGTCTACCGCTCGGTGCCTTTTTACCAAACCTCATACTGTAATGGATAAATGTGTGTACATCGTCATGACATCGCAGGCAGCATAACTCTTGCATTTAAACATTGACGCAGCACGAATGACGATAGAGAGATAATATAATATAAAAATATAATTCATTTGTATAGCGTGCTAAGAGAACTTAATGTCTATTCAGGCGCTTCACATATGCCTCGGGGCTCGAGCCCGCGACCTCAGCCAGACCTTGGTCGGGGCGAGCACCTTAACCGCTGCACCGAACCAGCGAGATTTGTGTGGCATGAAGTTAGGAAGGTCGAATATCCATTCCCTCTAGCAATGTGGTGACTGCAAATCCTGGGAAGATGACACATCAGACTGACATTTGAGAGCAGCTGCTATTTTGCTTGCCTGTCGATACGTCTAGGAATCCTTTTTGAGTGTCAGCTCGGACTGATGGCTGCGTAGTCGAAAGTCAAAGAGTCAAAACTTTAAGAAACGACGACAAGAGTCTTCTTTCTCTCAAGTCAGACCATGAGGGACTGGGGTCTGCAGGGGGAGGGGGTCTGCAGGGAGGCAGGGATTAATGGCACTGCATGCAGTATGACATTGCATCCCTACCGTGTGTGGCTGACTCGTCAGCCACACTAGACAGTTGAGCCACGATTTTTTAAATCATCAAATTACTCAAAATTTCTCGCAATCTTCAAATGGCTCAAACCACTCAGTCACCCATTCGGGATTCAGTTTCCTTATTCGGTCGAATACGAACAAATAATTGACCAGCTATTCAGCTGAATATGAAGAGTGTGCCGAACAGATCTAGCTAGACAGCATTTAAAATTTAAAATGTAAGTACAGTTGCATTTCAGTAAATCTAATGCATAAACTGAAATAAAAATTTAACTACACATCTAGAAACATACATTAAGCTAATGCAACAGTTACTTCTGTCCACTAGCTGAAGCAGCCGCATAGCCACAAAGTGTGTCACGTGACCCGTGTTCGTGGTTGGTCCGACCGCTACTATTTGGCCGAATATCGAATACCTATTTGGATCAGCTACTTAAGTAGTATATAGTATCGTAGGTGTATCATAGGTGTATCATAGTATCGTAGGTCAGTTGTATTGCACTCTTAGGGGAACTTAATCTCTCTTAATTAAGGCATTGTACAACCCACTGTAAGGAAATCAATAGCCTGACCAAGAGTTAATGCGCAGTATCATGACAAGCATGCAAAAGCAAACAAGTATCATGCTTTGGGCCAGAATGCTTAGGCGCACTTAGGCATGTTTGGGCACGCTTGGGCATGCTAGAGCCAACAAGAGTGCACTCACGGCAACCAGTTGATATGACCGTGGGCTAGTAAATGCATTGAATTACAGACAGGCAGGATGTAGAGTACACCGAACAAACAAAGTTCAAGTTCGCTGGGACGAAGGGAAAGCTGACCAAAACAGGAGCGTCTTTCTTTAGTTGAGTAAAAGATGTAAGGTCAAGGTCTCGGGTGGCGACCGTGGCTGGAAGCTGTTTCCACACTTTTGGCGTATACGAGCTGATATAGTTCGATCACCCAATGACCCTGAGACAGGAGAGCTTCGGGAGGAGAATAAGCAGAAGGAGAAGCCCAGCCTTCGAGAGCAAGCAGAAAGAGCCTACGATCTAACGTCTACGATCTAACGTCTATAGGACAGCAGCTAGCTCTTCAGCCACCGCATCCACGCGGGAATGTGTGATTGATTATTATAGCTGTGTGGGTCAGCATAGACGGCCAATCAATCAGCTTCGAGTCGGATTCGACCTCTTAAGAGGTTCTGTAAAAAGGCCAATGTGGCCAAAATGCCAATGTACAGCACAGAGCAGCCAACGAGGGGACCTTGAAGAACTTAGTACATGACGTTACATTAAGTCTGGCCGGCAAATGGCTCAGATGGGTACGATTCATAGCACACTCAAGATAAATCAATCTCTTTCTAGGCACTTTACATTTGCTGCAAAGGAAGCATGACCATGCCACGGCTTCCGATCCCTAGCATAACAGACGTCAGCCGAATGTTGCATGCAGTCTTTGGGGGAACGTGACGGACGTCGATGGTAACAATTAACGCACCAAGGCAGATCTGATTAGCAGGCTACTGTCACCATTCCTTATTAATGATGCCATCAGTCACATCTTTAAGTCGGGCGTGTTTGCTTAGATTTGGATCGAGAATTTCCACAAATGGCCGTGAGTTTCGCTGTGCTCCCAACGGCTGACTGGCAACAGATATATTCTCTCCCAGTCCAAACGAGCGCGTTTTTTTAGCACGGGTCGAACGAACGAAACGGCCGACCGAAGCTGAGCCTGAGGCAGCTCTCACCTGGCTGCCGGCAGGCCGGCCGTGCCGGCCCCTCCAGTCCAAGTGGGAACGTTGATCGGTCTTCTCGACTGACGACATTCCCGTCGGTTGAGACGCAGAAAAAGGGCTGCCTCTTTGGCCACTTTGTCTGCTTCTGCCTCGACGATGGCATAGTCGGCGTTGCCTGCAAAGTCGGAGCGCATGCATCCGCCACGGATAGCACGACGGACCAGGCGCCGCGATCGAGTGGTGAAAGCAGCCGACGGCCGGAAAACCACTCATCAGAGAGCAACCGATGGTGGAACCAGAGACACACAGTAGAACTGCCACAGCAAATTGCATCATCAGTGGCAGCAGCAGCAGCAGCAGAGCTCTGCTCAGTGGACAGATTGCAGAGACACGCCTATCTAGCATACTGTTCCCAGCAGCAGCACAAGCAGCCATGCGAGGGCACCAGGATGCACTCATCAAAAAATGCCTCATCCCACATGTCACAGCATGCTTGCTTAATGAGCTCATCGATCATCTGTCGGTCCACATGCGACCTGCCGAGGAGATGATAAACCAATGATCCAATCAAGTATAGCAGCTCAGGGGGGCGACAGAGGGCAAGGTTCTGGCACTTCACGATTCCGGCGATCGGAATGGGTCCTGAAGGGGGGCACTTCTTTATTCCACGGGGCAAGCGGGACGCAGGGTTAAGGCCACTGCCGCTAAGACTCCTCTCCCTTCTGCGTAAGTGAGTGAGGCAGTTGAATCAGCATCGACCTTAATACTTTTTACTCGACATGTTGGACGTTGAACTTCGGATCCCCAAGAACGGTGACGTCTGTGCTACGCATTTTCCGGTCTGCACTAGAGCTTCATGAAAAAAGGACATGCCGCATGACCCGGCTGACGTGCGAGCTGAGCGAGACTCTGGCCGCCGAAGCCACGTGACCCACAATTTCAGCTCACCAAGAATGCAACGCACGCGAGAACCCTAAGCACGCACTGTGCCTACAATGGCTGACTCAAGTTGTGGCAGTACAGCTGTAAAACGCTCAGTACGACAGCAACTCGTTGGCAGTCATCCCCCCTCTCTCTACTCTGCACGGGCCCCACCCAACACCGTCACCTGCAGCACCTGGGCAATCCTCCCAGTTGCTGCTCGGCGACGGTCAGGCACGATATCCCTTAGCAACCGGTCTGCAACACGGTTGCCGGCAGCACCAACCACGTGATGGACCGGCCACAGTTTGGCAACAAGAGCATGCAAGCAAGCCTCGCACTGGCAAAGCCTCGTACTGGCAAAGCCTCGCACTGTAATGTATCTCCATCTGTAATTCCACAAAGTCATAAAGACCATGTGGGTGTTATGCAGGAGAGTTTTGTATAGCGCACTCACAGCCTAAGCGGCTTTCGGTACGCACTCGGTACCCAACAGACTTCATCTCACGCAGCAAGGAGAAAGTGGGAAGCATAGCAGAGTCAGGAGAGCAGTTGAGGTAGTGAGTAGCATGGAAGTAGCAGCTCAAGACTGCTGTAAAGGATGTGCCATAGTAGGCAGTAGGAGAGTAGTTGTCGCTGCCTAAGAATTGTGGAAGCGAGTTCCACAGTCTAGGACCTGCAGAGCTAAAGCTTCTGTCGCCAACTGTCTTTAAGCGGAGGAATGGGACAGCTAATTTATTGTCCACACAGGACCTGAGGGCGCAAACAGGCTGAAACCGATGCAGCAGTTCAGCTAGGTACGAAGGAGCCAAGCCGTGGCGGGCCTTGTGGGTCAGCGTAAGAACTTTGCTCTGTATCCGTTGCTCAACCGGCAACCATCCTAGCTCTTTCAGCAAAGAAGACGCGTGCTCAAACCGCTAGAACTTGAAGACCAGCCTTGCAGCCATGTTCACATAGTCCGCTGTAGTGGCATAATAGCTTTCTTTGGCAGCCCAGCCAGAAAGGAATTACAATAATAATAAGCCGGGACAGAACTAAGGAGCTAGTTAAATTTTTTACAAGCGACTGTGGGAGACAGCTCCTAATCTTGGATAGGGATCGGCACTGGCCTCCTGCCGCTCAGCAACCGAACCGTCGAGTGCGAAAGATCAGCAGCGCGATCGAACAGATCAGCAGCGAGGTCGAACAGATCAGCAGCGAGGTCGAACAGATCAGCAGCGAGGTCGAACAGATCAGCAGCGAGGTCGAACAGATCAGCAGCGAGGTCGAACAGGTCGAACAGATCAGCAGCGCAGCGAGGTCGAACGAACAGATCAGCAGCGCGCAGATCAGGTCGAACAGATCAGCAGCGAGGTCAGCGAGAACAGAGGTCGAACAGATCAGCAGCAGTCGAGGTCGAACGAGAGGTCGAACAGATCAGCAGCGAGGTCGAACAGATCAGCAGGTCGCAGCGACAGCATCGAGGTCGAACAGATCAGCGATCGAACAGATCAGCGAGGTCGATCGCAACAGAGCATCGCAGATCAGCGAGGTCGAACAGATCAGCATCAGCAGCGAGGTCGAACAGATCAGCAGCGAGGTCGAACAGATCAGCAGCGAGGTCGAACAGATCAGCAGCGAGGTCGAACAGATCAGCAGCGCGATCGAACAGATCAGCAGCGCGATCGAACAGATCAGCAGCGAGGTCGAACAGATCAGCAGCGAGGTCGAACAGATCAGCAGCGAGGTCGAACAGATCAGCAGCGAGGTCGAACAGATCAGCAGCGCGATCGAACAGATCAGCAGCAGCGAGGTCGAACAGATCAGCAGCGCGGTCGAACAGATCAGCAGCGCGATCGAACAGATCAGCAGCGCGGTCGAACAGATCAGCAGCGCGGTCGAACAGACAGATCAGCAGCGCGGTCGAACAGATCAGCAGCGCGGTCGAACAGATCAGCAGCGAGGTCGAACAGATCAGCAGCGAGGTCGAACAGATCAGCAGCGAGGTCGAACAGATCAGCAGCGCGATCGAACAGATCAGCAGCGAGGTCGAACAGATCAGCGAACAGATCAGCAGCGCGGACGAACAGATCAGCGGAACAGATCAGCAGCGCGATCGAACAGATCAGCAGCGCGATCGAACAGATCAGCAGCGAGGTCGAACAGATCAGCAGCGAGGTCGAACAGATCAGCAGCGCGATCGAACAGATCAGCAGCACGATCGAACAGATCAGCAGCACGATCGAACAGATCAGCAGCACGATCGAACAGATCAGCAGCACGATCGAACAGATCAGCAGCACGATCGAACAGATCAGCAGCACGATCGAACAGATCAGCAGCACGATCGAACAGATCAGCAATAGAGGCCAAAAAACAAAAGCAGACCGAATATCAATGGAAGCAGCAGCGAGAGGAGGCGGCCTCATGCTTTCGAAAATGCTCCCTTGCGGGCTTACAGGCGTCCACGATGACGTCGTGCTTAAGCGCTCCGTGCACGAGGTTCTTCTTCAGCAGGCGACTGAGGATGTACTCGTCGTCCACGAGAGCGCTGCCGCCGCCACGCCCGCCGGCAGCAGTAGCAGCTCGTACAACGCTGCTGCTGCTGCCGCCGCCGCCATTGTTCCGCCTCTCCTCGGCCTTCTCTGCTGTGCCATCAACGGACGTCGACTTGTCCCTGCTGCTGCTGCTGCTGCTGCCGCCGCGGTACGCCTCACGCTTGGCCACGTTGGGTATGCAGCAGCCTTCAACCTTGACACTTCCTCCTACGGCGCTCCGCCGCTGCACCGTCGCCTCATTCTTCTTCTTCTCCTTACCCCTGGACTCTTTTGCGGCGGCCTTGTCCTTTGGCTGCTGGTCTTTGCCGTCGGTCTGACGTGCCGACGACCAAGAGAACGAGGCTCGCTCGCCGTTGGCATCTACACTCGAGCGGCGACCGAAACGCACATGCATGAGCTTGCTTGCTGCGACAGCAGGAGCAGCACGCACAGCGTGCGCAGCAGAGGCAGTTTCATTGCTCGAACCTCCGTCGTTGCTAAGCATCGGCTTTGCTGAGCGCTGGCGCACACTCGGCAAGGCGCGGGCCGCAGTAGACAAACCGATGGCCAAACGCTTGGCATCCGAGGCAGACGACGCACGAGGCAGACGACGCACGAGGCAGACTACTTGGGTGGCAGACTCGAGCGCTGTCCGCTCATCGCAGGATACGAGGGGGTGACTCGCATCCTGCGATGCCGATCTGTTTGGCCGAGGGGGGGTTAAGCTGCTCGCCTTTCACGATCGAGGCCGTGACCTCGAGCCTTTCACGATCGAGGCCGTGACCTCGAGCCTTTCACGATCGAGGTCGTGACCTCGAGCCTTTCACGATCGAGGCCGTGACCTCGAGCCTTTCACGATCGAGGCCGTGACCTCGAGCCCTTCGGCACACGTGAAGAGCCCATGTAGAGATTCAGTTCTCTTAGGGGCGCTATACGAGTATAAAAACTGATGGCATGCAAGGCGTGCGTGGCAGCTGGCTGTCTCTCAGGGCTGCCACTGCTCCAAGTCGGTATAAGCCCAGAGGAACAGGGACCTCAATACGAAGGCGGTGTGAAAACCGCCGACGTCTCAGCACCGAACGTCTAGAAAAAGCAAGAGGCAACGTGGGATCGAAGGAGAAGCAGCAGCAGCTCTTCCATATATGTGTGCGTGCGTGCGTGCGCGTGTGTGTGTATATAATTCATTTATATATGTATATATAATTCATATATATATATATATATATATAATTCATTTATATAGCATCCCAGGAGAACCTAATCTCGATTCAGGCACTTCACATATGCCTCGGGGCTTGAGCCCACGACCTCAGCCAGACCTGCGAGCACCATAACAGCTGGACCAAACCAGCTATGGCTGTACTGCCAAGGAAACAGGGCGCACGTCCCTAGGCAGCACGAGCAGGCTTAACACGTAGCCTCAAAAGAAAAACGCTAGACAAACGCGCACAGCAGCTAGAAAAAAACAGACAGACACGCAAACAGCAAGCAAACAGTTCGCACGGGCCCCGACCGCGGACAACTGCCAGGCAGCCGACATGGGCCCGCACGAGTGCACGCAAGCATGTGCACTAGCACAGACAGTAACAGAGTTACTCACTCACCTGGTGACACGCTCGTTGCAACTGTTGACGAGGCGCCGGCGGGGGCAGTGCCAGGTACATCACAGGGTCCGCTGTCCCGCTGCTCCCGCTGCATATCCGGCGGGTCGTCGTCGTCGGCTAGCGCCGATTCAAACTCCAGGTCGCCCGCATTGCCAAACAGCCCGCCCGCCATGATCGTTCGTGTCTCGCTGCGCAGCGCCTGGCTTATCGCCGCACTTTCCATCTCTGCAGCCACAGCCTCCGTCTCCGCGTCCCCAGCCTCCTCCTCCTCCTCCTCCTCCTCCCGGGCCGCCACGTCGTCTAACGTGGAGCTGGTGCCGGCCAGCGACGCAGTGAGCGACGCGGGACCCGCTGCTGCTGCTGCTACAGCAGTGGCAGCAGCGACCCGACTCCAAGGCGGCTTCACGTCAACGGCATCAGATGCACACGCTTCGCCACATGGCTGAACAGCAGCAGCAGCAGCAGCAGCAGCAGCAACTGCAGAGGTTGTGCCAGCTGCGGCAGCCTTGGCCTTGGCTCTCTTTGTCAGCTCAATCCGCTGGCTAAGCTTGCGCGCCATGTCGCGTAGCTTCTGCTGCCGTTCCTGCTCGGCCACGCTGCTCTCGTCTGGAAAGAGGCACAAAGGTTTGCCTATGCCTGCATCCGGCAGGCACACGTGCACGTGCCAAGCATGCTCGGCGGGCACAGGCTACATAAGTAATAATAATAATCATAATAATAATGCTCTTGATAAAGCACCCTCAGAGAACTCAATCTCTTTCTAGGCGCTTAACATTTGCTGCAAAGAGAAACGGCAATTGAATGGTGAGTAATATCATGCTTGATAAGCAACATGAATAACATGGTTAGGGGTGGTGTCATGCACAGGGTCAGCATGCAAATGTGGTTAGTGGCAGCATACACAGTGTCAGCACGCATAAGCACATGAAGGACGAATCACAGGGACCCACTAAATCCTGTCCTAAATATGTGTTTTAAAGTTCTTTTTAAATCTGGTCAAGTCAGGGGATGTTCTGCCGAAAGTCGGGAGTGAGTTCCAGGCTTTGGGAGCATACGAACTAAATGCACGGTCTCCAAAGGATTTGAGAGCTGTATGAGGTATTGGTAGACTGTTGGATTCCGAAAAGCGGGTGGTACGATGTTTGGCCTTGTGGGGGAGTAGATCTTACGAGATAGGCTGGACCCAAAGAATGAAGTGGCCTAAAAGTGAGCGACAAAACCTTAAAGTAAAATAAAATAAGTAAAATAAAACTAAAAATTAAATGAAATATTTAATTAATAAAACTAATTAAACATTATTAATACTAATAGCTAATCGTAATATTAATAATTGGCAATTAATTCTAATAATACATGAAATAAACAATTTAATTTAATATTATCAATTGTTCTATCAATCACCACCGCTTGCAGTTGATAATAAAGGATCGCCCACGGCAGGATTTGAACCCACAACCTGGGTCGTGAAGATCAAGCACCTAACCTCTTGGGCCATCACAGCCCCTACACCTGATGGGCATCGATCCCGATCTAACCTCCCCCCACCCCAGGGAAGGTTAGGTTGGGATTCTTTCGCCAGCAGGCCACTTGGCCACGGTGCGAGGCGGCGCCGAGGCGGGGCCGACGCGGCCTCGACATCCACTCACGCATACGCCTCTGCTTTGCCTCTCGCCTGGCACCGTCGGCCTTGGCCTTGACTGCCGCCAAGTCGATGAGTGATCCGGTGCCTGCAAAGATGTCACCCGTTTCTGTGCCCTTGATGGAGTCGTCGGCCAAGGAGAACAGATCGAACAGATCGCTGCTGTTGAAGAAGCGCCGCTGCTTGGGATTGGCGAGAATTCGATTCGTGAGGAACTGCTTGAAGATCTGCCTAGAAGATGAGGCGACGGGTGGCCGAGGAGATGGCAACGCCCCTGCGAAGAGCTCGCGCGAGAGTCGATGTCACTCGAAGCAGAATAGCGACCGGAAATGTGATCGGGCCAAAAAAAACATGCCAGGCCCGACTCAGACACTCGGCTGGACAGGGGGATTCGCAAGCGAGTAAGCGGAGACTTTGAGCTGAAAGAGAGGGGGAGAGAGAGAGAGAGAGAGAGAGAGAGAGAGAGAGAGAGAGAGAGAGAGAGAGAGAGAGAGAGAGAGAGTTACCTCTGGTAGATCTTCTCCTCCACGGTACCCGTAGTCAGCAGGCGATATATGGTGACCGGACGGCCTTGACCGATGCGCCAGGCGCGCTCTCTGGCCTGCATGTCGGTGCTGGGGTTCCAGTCAGGGTCGAAGATTACGACCCTGTCGGCGCCCACGAGGTTCACTCCTACTCCTCCGACACGTGTGGTGAGAAGGAACAGAAATATCGCAGGATCCTGCAGTCAGAAAACCAAAGGTTCTCGTGCACGAAATCGTGCATACAATTCAATTGTGATTACAGCAGGTGCAAAATCCTGCAGCTGGGCTTGTCCGTCGTGAACATCGCAGCAGCTGCCATTTTACATCCCTTCTCGGCCCCCTCCATACTAGATTTCCATCAAGTGGCTTACTGACTTAAAGGCTCTGTCATTCACCTGTATCTTCCTCCATTCTCTCGTTCCAGCCGACCTATGACTTACGACTTCCTAATCACTGACTCGAGTCCTTCAGCTGCGCCTCCAACCAACCTCAAATCCCCTGTAGACCAAGCATTCACTTCACATGCTCCCAAAGCCGAGGAACTCACTACCGACTTACATGACGATATCCCATGAGTTGACAAAAAAAAGCCAAAAGCCATCTGTTAGTCACAGCATGTGCCCTGTCCAAGTGAATAGTACTTCGGGTGCTCGTGCATGCAGACATTGAGCACCCGATCATTGTCCATTTGACATGCTTCCCTTCCAGAATACATGCAAAGTGCATAGAAAGACATTTGGCTCCCTTCGGTTGCTGTGTGAATGTGATTTATTGCTATTAGCCAGCACCAGCTTCAAATATAACATTGACAGCTCGGGTACCCATACATACATACATACATACATACATACATACCCGACTAGCAACTATCTATCTATCAACAGGACTAAGTAAAACCTACAAATCTAAAACCAGGACTACACCAGCATAGAGTAAGTGGAAGGGCGGGCGACAGGGTGAGAAACAGACGAAGAACAAGCGATGTAACTCAGTAGCATTCTTATATCGTACACTTAAAACTGCCAGCCACTGCTGAACCCATTGTCAGCTAAGTATGCACAAGCAAAGAGTAGAAACCTAGCAGCAGCACAGTGCGACCATGACCTCCTCGCTGCCCCCAAAATGCCCTTGCATCATTGCTCATTCCATCGCATTGCTACAGAGCTTCCCGCGTCAAGCCGTACCTAGAGCTCTTGGCAACATCTGTCGCAGCTCTCTCTAAAGAAAAGACAAAGACTCTCTCTCTCTCTCTCTCTCTCTCTCTCTCTCTCTCTCTCTCTCTCTCTCTCTCTCTCCCTCTCTCTCTCTCTCTCTCTCTCTCTCTCTCTCTCTCTCTCTCTCTCTCTCTCTCTCTCTCTCTCTCTCTCTCTCTCTCTCTCTCTCTCTCTCTCTCTCTCTCTCTCTCTCTCTCTCTCTCTCTCTCTCTCTCTCTCTCTCTCTCTCTCTCTCTCTGCCTCTGTCTGCCTCTCTCTCTCTCTCTGCAGACGTGCAACTGCTGTATGTAACAAACGAACACCCGAACGTGCACATCCGTTCGGCAGAGCGGATGCGCACGTGTCGGGCCTGTGATCCGACCCGCCTCACCGAGTTGAACTTGTGGATGAGGTGCTGCCGCGAGCCAATGCCCGTCGAGCCATCCATGCGAAGGTACGTGTAACCCTTGTCGAGCGTAAACGTCTCCATGATGTCCAGCATCTGCGTGCTCTGCGAGAACAGCAGCACCTTGTGCTCCTGTCGCTTCCAAAGCTTCAGAAGCGACTAAACGAGAGAAGTCAGCAGTGTCTGCCATTAACCGGAAATTTGCCGCAACGACCTTTTGCCACGGGGTTGATTGGTCACAGCCAGCAGTTACCAAGAATGAGCGCTGCAAACGCCGTCTTACAACAGGACGGTCAAAATCGTCGTTCATAAATACACAATTACGCCAATACACCTATATCTTGATCGGAGCGGCAATACATATTACCGAGCGGGATCCGACTGGCATTTTAATGAATTCTGGCAGATATCCGTCTGCAGCCGGAGGCTGGCACTTTTGCAGTGCCTATCTCTACCTCGAACACGTGCACCACGTGGCGCTGCCCACGACGCCGCTGCTACTCATTGAACTTTATTGAAGCCCGTGCAAAAGTAGTTGCAGTACTAAAGTTTAAGATGAGTGCTTCCGGCACAGTTGTGGCAAACGCCCGTTTCAGCACGTGTTCGACAACAGCAACTATGCCCATGGCAGCAGCTACTCGCTTGACGAGAGCTCATCTGGCCCGGAAGCACGGGCGACCTCTACCCACGTGACACGTGTGTGCATACGCAGCGTAAAGGCAATTACGTATCGTCAGCATGTCCCTGCCACAACGAACGACTACTACACATACAGCCGGCTTCGAATGAGAGAGACAAAGAGTAGAGTGAGACAGAGAGAGACAAGAGATAGAGAGACAGACAGAGAGAGTGAGTAGGGAGAGAGAGAGAGAGAGAGAGAGAGAGAGAGAGAGAGAGGGAGAGAGTAGAGTGAGACAGACAGACAGGGAGGCAGACAAGGAAAGGAGGACACTTCCCAAAGTGCAGAGCTGAAAGGAAACAGGCGCTTACACGCAGGACGACCATCTTGCCCGACCGCTTCCAAAAGCCGTACGCGGCCTGCTTCGACGCTCGTCGTGACGTCGGCTTCGCAGCGGCGCCAGTCGACGGCGCCGCTGCTGCTGTGCCGTAAGTCAATCGAAGCTCGCCGGTGGTCAGGTCCGGATGATTGCAGACCTTTCTCAGCTTGACGAGCCCGGGAAAGGCGAGCAAGCGTCCGGCCAAGATGTCGGCCACTTCCTGCGAGCCCAGGTACTCGACGTACACGGCCCGCTGCTCGTTGGTGAGGCGGCAAAAGAGCACCTGCCGAAAAGGTCATGGTCGAAGTTCGGCAAAGCTGCGGCTGCGACGGCGATGCAGCAACTTCTTAGACCTAGCGATTGCCGAAGCACGGGCCGTGCCGTGCCGAGGCAATCGCTTAGGCCTAGCCGGGCCCCTACGCCGAGGACTGACAAATCGACCAGCCGGGCGGGCCACTGCCCTGACCGCATGCCCGGAACAAAGAGTAGGCACGCTCTGCCGCGTCATGCTCTGCCAGGTCGCAGACCTGCTCGGTCTTGTCTGGCAGATGAAGCTGCGTCTTGTTGAGGTCGGCCTTAACGCGCCTAATCAGGTACGGACTTATGGTGTCCCTCAGCACCGTGGCGCACTTGAATGCCGTCAGTACCTGCACCTGCAGAGCCGTACAACCGAAACTCTCGGGACTCGCTGACAACTGCGCGTGCGCGCGCGAGAGCCGCCAGCCTCGGCAAGAGGCGGCAGCCACAGCGAGCCGCACAGATGGCGGCTCTACGCCAGCTGTGCGCTAGCAGAGAAAAAAGAGCCGAGCGAGCAGGCGGCGAGGCACAGCGGGCTAGCGCCAGCGGGCGGGGCAGACGGCAGCGGAGCGGAGCAGAGCGAAGCGGAGCAGAGCAGACCGCCGCTCTGATGCCTGGGTCTCAGCCCAGGGGGCTGGGCGCTCGAGCTTCACAGCCCTCAATTGAAATGCTCGTAACGCTACTATTGACAATCAGCCGAATATTCCTGTGCAGGAGTGCTTACAATTGCATAATAACTGTCTGTGAGGTTGACAAATGGGGATTATATATGTAATAATTATTACTGCAGAGCTATAACTCGCAATATTTTGCTTTAGCACCGTTCCACGAGCAGATAGGTGACACGAAAGGAGGGCATTTCTAGGAATCAGTGCTTCAGTGAAAATATTAGCGGAGACATCTTCCGATGTTTACCTTACTCTTTGCTGTCACGCATGATTTACTCTGTCCAGTGATAAATTATTGTGCTTTATTACTTATGTATGTAAATACATATTTCTGACTTTGACTGCACACAGCCATCAGGAAAATCGTTATTCGATTTTGAGAATGCCTATTGAACGTTATCCCTGGATCGAAAATGTAATTTACAAACACTTTCTTGACTCGTCTGACTGTCTTACATTATTACTTATCGCTCGACTTTCACGACGGTCGTGGGAGCAGCAGCAGCAGGAAGTGGGGCTTTTCTGCAGCCTTTATGCACCGAGCAGGCTGTGCGCGAGAATCCCAACGCAAGCCGAGCTCTGCTGCTACGCTAAATAACTGCAAGCACACACTTCCTCTCCTCCTCTGCCACCTTTACCTCCGCGCCCTACGGAGAGCACTCCGTGGCGGCTGCTGACGCCGCAGCTGCGGTGGCAGCAGCGGCGCACGCACCTGCGACGCGTTGGAGTAGCCGCCCTGGGTGATGGGCACGGAGAAGTGCTCCACAAACTCGGGCAGCGTGCCGAGGCGGCCGGGAAAGACAAAGTCGAACAGCGACCAGAGTTCCTTGAGCGAGTTCTGTATGGGCGAGCCGGACAGGATGAGCCGGTGGCAGGTGCGCAGGCACTTGACGGCGACCGTGACCTGCGCGTCGGGGTTGCGAATGTGATGCCCCTCGTCCAGCACGGCGTAGTGCCACGTCCGGTCGGTGAGGAGCATCTGGTGGCGCAGCAGGGTCGCGTACGAGGTCACCAGCACGCCCGAGCAGTTGTGCACGCTGTGCACGAGCGCGTCGGCACGGCCCGAGAACGTGCCTGCAACGAGCACAGCATCCGGCGCCTCGCGCTATGAAATGCTCACCTCAGCACGCAAAGCACCACGGGGCGGCGTGTGAGGCTGAGCGAAGCGCCAACGTGCAGCAGCACTCAAGACCGCCGGCCAACTGACACCACAACATTGCTGCTGCAATCATCTTAGGCTGCAGCACTTCAGCATCTCCAAGAAGGAGAAATAGAGCAGAGTTCAAGTTAGCTTAGGGTGCTATGCAAATGAATTATGTTTTTTGTATTTTTAAAGGGATAGAGAGCAAGAGAGGCAGTAAAGAGGGAGAGAGCACCAGAGAGACTGTGCAAACGAGCAAGTTTGACGTTTGAACGAACGTTTGTGCGCGAGCAGACGAGCGCAGGGCAACTGAGCACGGGCGAAGGCACTCACCGGACGAGTGGAGGATGGCCACACGAAGCCTCGGCCACCAGGCATGAAACTCCTTCACCCAGTGATGCATCACCGTGGCAGGGCACACGATCAAAACAGGACCTAAAAATGAAGAACATCTGCTTGCTCGTCACAAGAGCAACACCGAGCACTGAACTAGCACAGGGCACAGGGAAGCTGTGAGCTGTCTCCATCAGGGAGTGGGCGGCAGGAACGACACAGCGCCATGGCACAGCTGCCACACACTGACGCCGTGCAGCTGCGTCCAGCCAACGGCCGAGCCCGTTCGGCTAAGACACGGAGCCACTTAGTGATTCAGCGTGGCAAGTAGAGCGTCGGCCCGTCACATGATCGCTGCTTCTCTCTCTCTCTCTCTCTCTCTCTCTCTCTCTCTCTCTCTCTCTCTCTCTCTCTCTCTCTCTCTCTCTCTCTCTCTCTCTCAATCTCTCTCTCTCTCTCTCTCTCTCTCTCTCTCTCTCTCTCTCTCTCTCTCTCTCTCTCTCTCTCTCTCTCCCTCTCTCTCTCTCCTCTCTCTCTCTCTCTCTCTCTCTCTCTCTCTCTCTCTCTCTCTCTCTCTCTCTCTCTCTCTCTCTCTCTCTCTCTCTCTCTGTCTGTTTGTCTCTCTCTTTCTCTCTCTCTCTCCCTCTCTCTCTCTCTCCTATCTCTCACTCTCTCTCCCTCCCTCTCTCTCTCTCTCTCTCTCTCTCTCTCTCTCTCTCTCTCTCTCTCTCTCTCTCTTCTCTCTCTCTCTCCTTCTCTCTCTCTCTCTCTCTCTCTCTCTCTCTCTCTCTCTCTCTCTCCCTCCCCACGGCAGCCAACTGCTGCAAATCCCACTGCCACAGCAGACGATCAAACAGGAGGCAGTGGCCGTGAGCCCAGCACGGCTCGAAAGCACAGCAGCGCACGCACCGAGTCCGCGGTAGCGCGGCGGCTCCTTATCCTGCAGTTGCGTCGACGAGGCGAGCGAAGCGAGGAAGACGACGAGCTGGACCGTCTTGCCCAGACCCATCTCGTCGCCCAGTATGCCACCGACACGCTGACAGTGCAGCTCCCACAGCCACTTGATGCCTGCGAGGCGTGCGATCGGCAATTCGATGAAGAGTTGCCACATCGCGGCCACACGGTGCTTCCAGGCTATCAAACGCATTGCCATCGATACACGCCAAAACGCTACAACTCCAACTGGTCACCTGCTCCATAAAAAAAGAGAGGGACCGATTGTACGATCTTTCTCTCTCTCTCTCGCTCTCTCTCTCTCTCTTCCCTTGCACTCAACTCTCGTTTATGGACTAAGCCACTTGCACGCTTGCTCCATCTCGGCACCTCGATGTGTGTGTGTGTGTGTGTGTGTGTGTGTGTGTGTGTGTGTGTGTGTGTGTGTGTGTGCTTGCACTTGGGTAATGAAGTCCACGGTTGCACCAATAGCAAAGCAAGCCGTGTTCACCAGCTACCAGACAAAAAGCCCAGATGCTGACATTCCGACGCTAGGCATGCGAACAGGCAGACTCCTCCATAATGCTATGTACTTAGGCCAAACTAACTAACACTAGCTGGAGACAGGAAGTGAAGGGGAAGGAAGAAGAGTAGGAAGGAAGGAAGAATTGATGGCATGGCAAGGGCAGATTTCAGGGGGGCAGGACGGAGTGCAGACCTCGTGCGCTTGTTCCTGGCTCGCTGGGCTGGCATTCACCGGAAGGCTGGGACAGAGTGGACGGAGAGGACGGCATCTATCTAGCTCTTTGGCGGCAGCGAGCTCGGCAGCCAGTATGAGCGCGTGAGCCTGGCGCCGCCCACAGTGCTACCAGTGATGCACACGTCCACATGTATGCTCCGCGCTGCGGCTGGCTGGCTGGCTACGTGGCCTGCTACTCTCGGTCGAAGTGGCACTTGCAGCAGTCGGCCGGAAGCTGGGTGGCAGCAGAAACTGCAGAAACCCAGAACGAGCCACAGAACTCGCGAGCATTCGTCGGCAGCCACGAAAAACGACGGACGGCACTCGGCCGTTCGGAAAGCCGGCGACTGCAGAGAGACAGGAGGGCGCGCTTCGACCACCGGCCACCGGCAGACCGGGCCACATCGGTCGCACGGCACGGCACACGTGCCCTGCGGCAAGTGATGCGCCCCGCCCCCTTACCCGTCTTCTGATACTTGTACAGGCGGCTCCACAGGCGGCCCGGCACGCGAAGCCCGCCGTCGAACGTGTAGTCCTTCGGCTCTGTAGCCGCTGCTGCCGACGTCGACGGCCCTGCACTCGCCGTAGAGGCGACGGCGGAGACGTCATCGACCGTCTCGCGCAACCGCTTCAGGTAGAGCTTGAGGTCTCCGTCGTCCTTGCAGCCCCTCGCCACTGCGCCGTCGCAGCGTCGCATGACCGCATCTCCGTCCTCGCTGTCCCCGGCTGCCTCCTCGGCAGAGTCTGCGACGTCTCTGCAGCCGTCGTCCGCGTCGCCGCTGCCACAGTCGTCCCTATCGTGGTTGTGGCGACGGTCCGCCGCTGCTGCCGTGGCGATCTCGACCTCGTCGACGAGGTCATCGGTCGCTCGCCGCTTCATCGGCCTCTTTCCTTTGTCGGCTGCTGCAGCAGCTGAGCGAGCGAAGAAATATGGCGGCGGCCTCTCGAGGACGGAACCGACGGGGTCGGCGTCTGGCGGGAGAGGGCGAACCGATGCTGCCCACTCTCGGACGACAGGCGAGGCGCATTCGGCGAGCCACCTACCGCCATTCCTCGGGCACGGATCGACGTCGGCGTCGCGAGCTGAAGCGCCCGAGGCGGGCGACGTGGACACGGCGGCGGCTGCTCCGCGTCTGCCGCCGCCGCGGTCCGACGGCCGATGCATGCGAGCGAACCTGCAGCAACAGCAGCGACCCTGCGAGCTGCGAGCGACGCTCCGACTTGTGGCTCGGCGCATTTCCGGCACCCGCGGCGGCGCACTACAGACGAGCTCGGGTCTCACGGCACTCGGAGCGACGGCGGCGCCGCGAGACGGGGAGCGCGCGCGAGAGAGAGAAGGGCGGCGCACGCGCGCGTAGCGGCGGTGCGAAAATCGGCCACATGGCCCTGACATCGAAGCAAGCTTCATCACGCCGCCGACCCGGGCCAGCCAAGTCGACAGCCGAGCGAGTCGCCAGCGACCGAGCGCGCGCGGACCGAGCGGAACTCTCGCACGCACGCGCGCACGCGACGACCGGCGAGGGCGATCTTCGCCGAGGCTGCGGCGGCGGCGCCGAGGCTGCGCCGGCGGCTGCTTACGTCTATCATGTGACCGCATCTCACCTGATTTTTACGAATTCTCCTCTATACTGCGGCGGATGCGACGCGTCTATGAGCGCTACCGACCAGCGTACGAGCGCGCGCTGGCCACTGGACTACCGACGGCTGGCGAGGAAACCCGGCTGCCTTCGACGTCCTTCACCTCGCACTCGCTGCAAACAATGACTTCCGGAAAGCTAGCGGGTCGCCGCGAGCGAACCTAGTTGCATAATCTCGTGCAATCATCGGCTTGCGACAACCGCTATCTTAAAAATTACTTATTTAGTAAATTTAAACGTTCATCTGGGTAGAAAAGGCACGGTCTTCTTCCCAGGCTAATGACCGGCTGTCTGCCATCTGACGACCTCTAGTGAGGTTAGGGGGAGGTCGTTGCAGCGGAAGTGCTTTTCTGAGAGTGGGCAAGCGTGTGGGTAATTAACCCGCCCCCCCCCCGCATTGCGACTTCTGCTATGACCTCTGTATCATGCCTATGTTTGAGTTGGTATGCTAAGAGTGCCGTAGCTGTAGTCTATAGGTTATAGGTTATAGGCTATTTAGAATTTTAATCCGCCGTGCAGAGCAGTCGTCAGCTTTAGAGCGCCCCTTCTGGCTCATCTTAGGCGGTCCGCCGGACGCGAGATCACGTGCGCGGTCCGTAGTACGCGCGGTCACGTCGCAGATGCGGAACTGCGGTCATTGGCCTGGATCCTTCCATCTAACAGAGCGCGAGCCACTACATCGAGGAGACAACTCCAACCCGGTGCTACGTCGCTGTAGCTGAAACGGCAGTTGCCAAAAGCCGGAAGAAAATAATAACATTTGAGCCGGAAGAGCAGGAAGCCATCAGATGTCGGACGCAATGCTTTGCTGAGGTTCGTAGACGGCGAGCTGATGTGGAGTCCTTCCCGTTCGAGCCTACAGGGCAAATGCATTATTATCCTGGCACACTAGGTAAGGCAGTTGCATTACGCGACCTCGATCTCAAGTTCGTGCGTTCGAATCCTGCTGCTGTGGGGCGATCCTTTGTTGCCACTGCAAGCGTTGCTGATAGCCGTCAAGGCTCTTTGGTCGCCATGCAAAAGAGGCTGATAATTCAGCTAGTATTTTTCTACCCTATGCTACAAAATGCACAATGCTCGCGGCTGTTGAACGAGCTGCGAGTTCCCAGTGGGAAAGAGTTGCAGGAAACGCCCGGCGCAAGTGGGGAGAACGGCGTGGTGAAATTGGCGACGGAGAAATGGTTGAGCGATGAGGAACGGCTAGTAGAACAGAAGACCAGGAACGATGGTGGAAGTCGGCGTCTCGCACTAGCGGAACCATGTGAGTCTGACCTCTGACCCGCAGATGCTCATCAACTCCCCGCTACGTAGGAAGCTGGAACGCGCGGGCGCGCCGTTTGCGCGTCCCGCGAGCGCGTCCTCCTAAGCCGGCCCTCCGGATAGCCGGCGTCTCTGCTATCGCCCAGTCTGCGGCGGCAGTGCTCGCGCTGAATGGTGCTCGCTGTGGCGATCGTCCGCGCGACAAAGCCCGCATCCGCGCCACCGACACTTTTGCAGGGTGCGTCAAACAGGGGAGAGATCCCTCGTGCTGTGCAATATAATAACAATAAATAAGAAAGTATTTATTATGAATTTCCATAGCGCTCTAAGGGAACTCAATCTCTATTCAGGCACTTCAAACATGCCACAGGACTCGACCCCACGATCTCGGTCAACAAATGGATTTGTGGGCGTGTCATCGCCGTCACGTGGTTCCGCCTCCAGCCGACGTTCCGTCGGCCCAACGGGCGTGCTCCTTGCCGGCACGTGACGTGTCCGCGCCGCACAATTCACTTTCTACCCGTGCGTCGGCCTGTAAGCACGCTATCCACTCTCTTCTCTCATATCACCACCTCTTATCGCCACGTGTTTCGGAGCAGCACGCACGACGGCTACTGCATCAATATGTACGCTCGCTCGCTTTCGTTGCCTGTATGCGATACAATACAGCCGTCGTCGACAAAGCAACGACTCGCTTGTGGGCGCTTCACTCTTCGTGACGCCGCCATCGCTCGCGCCCGCGAGCCCCTGCATAGATTCACCGCAACGTTGGTGTCGGAGTGAGCGTGTCGGAGTGAGCGCCACGTACCAACCTGGGCCAAACCAACCAGCGCGGCACGATATAGAGGCGGATACTATCGAGAGAGAGAGAGAGAGAGAGAGAGAGAGAGAGAGAGAGAGAGAGCTTTTTCTAAATCGCCGTCTGTTTCTGAGGTGCGCTCGATCGAGCTCGGCAAATGGCCTCTGCAAATGGCGGCATGTGTCGTGCAATGCTCGCACGACTCCCGCGACTCGCTAGCCGCACCTCGCTCTGCCGGTGCATGTTCGGTCGCATGGCGGCCAGGTCACGCTTTCGGTCTCGCGGCGGCCAGATCGCGGCGGCCAGATCGCGGCGCCCGCGACTTGCGTCCTGTCTTTCGCAAAGAGGCTGTGGCGAAGCCGCGAAACGCGTTCGTAGCTATAGCGAAGCTTCGAAGGGAAAAGCCGGCCTTTGCCCCGTTTTCGCGCTCGCGCCTTCCGGCGCGTCTTTCTCGATCGTCCCTCTCGCGTCGATCTGCCGCCCCGGCGAGCGATCCGCCTTCACTGCGATCTCTCCTTCCGCATCCGAGAGCGAGAAAACGAAGCGGTCGCCCGCCGCTGCCTGCCGTCGTGCTCGTCGTCGGGGCGTCGAATCGACTGCCACGGTCGCACCATCGGCGGCGGCGGCGGCGGCGGCGGAAGTCGCAGACGGCGGCGGCTGCGACGACTGAAGCTCCGTCTATTTATTCCGTATATTTGTGGGCGCGTTTGCAGGCGTCACTCCATTGTGGCCGCCGCGGATCTTTGAGCCGCTTTGCATCGCATCGCGGTGGCTCTCACAGCACGCAGTATCTGCGCATGCTCAGGAATCTGCGCATGCCCAGTTGCCGTTGCTCGTCGTTTGATCATCGGCGCATCAGCAGGCGAGAGAGCGCGCGAGCGCCGCTGGCGCTCCCCACTTTGGGTTTTACCTCTTGCAGCTCCGTTCGTTTGATAAATAATAATAATGCACTTGATAAAGCGCCCTCAGAGAACTCAATTGCTTTCTAGACGCTTTACATTTGCTGCAAAGGGAATATATTATAGATAATATAATATAATTATTAATATTAATATATAAATGATACAATTCGCTGTCATCAGGGACATCCGGTTGATCCGCAAGCGAGCTAGCGAATTTTGCAAATCTCGAGCCTTTTTTAAATACGTTTAATTGCCTTGAGAAAAATTAGAAAGTAAAAATTAGAAAGAAAAATTAGAAAGAAAAATTAGAAAGTAAAAATTAGAAAGAAGATTATAACCATCGGCACTTTCTTGATCGAGAGCTGCCAAGTAGGCGAGGCAGAGGAACAGCTGACAGCGCATGCGAAGTTCAATGCAAGAACGCGCCTCTAAATCCCTCCGCTCGTAAAGAGTGCTCTGCCACCCACCACATGCGTCGAAAGCTTCTTCATTTTGCTTAATTCGTGCTGTTAACGAGAGCGCGATTGCGGCGATCGTGGGCGATCGCGAGGAGAGCCCTTCGCTTGGAAACTAGACAAAAGCCTAGCGAAATGAGAGACTCGCGGACGGTGCTCGAAGACGAGCCTGGCATCCGCCATTTCCCCGTGCGGAACTTCCGGTCTCTTGCTTTTGGGACATAGGCGCGTTCTACTAAAGTGTTTACAAGCTAATTTAACAGCCTAATTCATATTTCGGCAGCAGAAGGGGATTAGAGGCAATCGCTGCCGCTTGCAGTGAACCGTACAGGATTTCCCGAAGTAGGACTCGAATCCACGACCCGGAAGATGCGAGATCCGCTCTCGCGGCCGAGCGCCACCTCGCGTCCGAGCGCTACCTCGCGGCAGAGTGCCACCTCGCGGCAGAGCGCCTCCTCGCGGCTGCCACTCTGTTTGCCGCTCTAATCTGTGATAGCTCTCTCTCTCTCTCTCGCTCTCTCTCTCTCTCGCTCTCTCTCTCTCTCTCTCGCTCGCTCTCTCGCTCTCTCTCTCTCTCGCTCTCTCTCGCTCTCTCTCTCTCGCTCTCTCTCTCTCGCTCTCTCGCTCTCTCTCTCTCTCGCGCTCTCTCGCGCGCTCTCTCTCACGCGCGCGCTCTCTCTCTCTCTCTCTCTCTCTCTCTCTCTCTCTCTCTCTCTCTCTCTCTCTCTCTCTCTCTCTCTCTCTCTCTCTCTGCGACGACTCTCTCTCTCTTCCTTTCGCGAAATTTCGCCCCTCGCTCGGCTGCGCCGCCTCGATGGGACGCCGCGCGGCGGCGTGTGCAACTTCACCTTGCTCGCCCCTGCCGCCGCTGTAGCTAGCGGCTGACCCCTCGTCAGGACCCACCGCGATGTCGGCCAACGCGACGATTGGCGGTCTGCGACTCTGCAGTTCGGCGTCGCCGTGCGCTCTCGGCGCCCAGTGCATACAGGGTAAGTAAGTACGGCGCTACGCGCGCCCTCTCACCGCCGCCGTCGCCGCCGCCGCCGCCGCCGCCGCCGCCGCCGCCGCCGCCGCCGCCGCCCTCGACCTCGACGGAGGCGGATGCGCTTCGCGGCGGCGGCGGCGCCATCGCCGTTCTGCGTGCACCGAGAATTCCGTCGCTTCGCGCGAGCAGGCGTCTGCTTCTGCTACGGAGTTCTCTGGACGTCGCCGATCTGCACCACTCCGTCGTCGTTCAGCTCGCTGCTGCAGCCGTGCTCGCTCGCCGTGGACTGCTCGCCGTCCTTGAACTCAACCGCCCTGGGCCAAGCGGTGTGCGGCTCGTCGGGCTACTGCTACACGCCTTGCGGCGCCACCGACAGCAGCTGCTCGCCAGCTGCCGCGTCAGGCGCCGCAGCCACCGCCGCGGCGTGCGTCGGCGGGGTGTGCGTCTGCACGATCGACAACACGATTAAGGTGAGCGACGGCGGCTCGTCGCCGGAAGCCCGCACGCCATCTTGCAGCCAGACGAACGCCTCTGCGAGAACAATCGAGAATTGCCTCCGCCTGCAGTCGCTGCAGTCGCTCGCGCGTAGTGTCTGCGCTGCAAGAAAATGGCGCTTAAACCCCTAACCGCGGTAGTTTACTAAAAACGGCCTAAAACCTTGCCATTCGCAAATTCGAGCTCGTTCTCAACTCAGTACTAGCCCGCCTACCTAGCCGAGCGCTTACTCCATCGTCTGCGCTGGCTGGCGCTGCAGATTCCGGTCGGCCTAGGCGGAAGTCATGGACGCGGCAAAGACATATGACGCGCCGACTCCAAAAGGGTTGCGTGCGCACGTTGCGTGCGCACGCAGCTGATAAAGCACCGCGTGCGACAGACACGCGAAGATGCGCTGCAAATTTTGTGAGGCGAACGCTGGCCGAGGTATGGCATTGGGCGAGATGTGACTTTGCCGAGGTGTGACGTTGGGTGACATGTGAAGCTGTGCGATATGTAACGTTGAGTGACATGTGATCTTCGGCAAGATGTGACGTTGGGCGAGGTGTGACGCTGGGCGAGATGTGACGCTGGGCGAGATGCAATGTTGGATGGGATGTGACATGAGGCGAGATGAGACATTGGACGAGATGCTACTCAGAGGACACTCGAAGCATGTGGCTGGACTAGAAGACTTTTGCTCTTCTAATAGGTAACGCTGTCGCGCGACCGCCACTATGTTCTCGGAATCTAGGTGTAGTCTTTGACAACTGACTAAAAATTTTAGAAATTTCATTAAAAAGACTGCCTCCATTGCTAACCGTCACGTCCGACCCCTATCAAAGTTTAGAGACTGTCCACCGGGGTGGCTTGCAATTTTTTCAAATAGCTGCTCAGTTTATAATTGATTTTAAATGAGATTATTGAATCTCGGCCAGATTATTGAAATTCCATTTTGCCTGGGCTAATAAAAATAGCTGTTAGGCCACTGCAGCTGGTGACGAATACGGCTGCAATGATAGTTTATTAATCCCAAAGGTCTGATCGTGTGTCTCCTTTGCTGTAAGACCTTGGATGGCTGTTGGTTGATCAATGGAGATGAAGTTCTTACTCTGACCTACAAGCCACGGCACGCAAGGGCTAGGCTCCTCCATACCTAGCTGAGCTGCTGCACGATTTCAGCCTCCACGTTCTCTCAGGTCCTCTAGTTCTCTAACGATAAATTAGCTGCTCCGTTCCTAGGCTTAAAGACAGTTGGCGACAGAAGTGTTTGCTCAGCGGGTCATCAACTGTGGAATTCACTTCCAAAATTCGTATGCACCGACATCTACACTCCTGCTGCCGACGAATCCTCTCCAGCCTCATCCTTGGCTGCTACTTCTATACTCCTCTCTTCCTCGACTGCCATGCTGACCCAGCTATTTGCAGCAAATGTAAAGCGCCTAGAAAGAGATATTGAGTTCCCTGAGGGCGCTTTGTCAAGTGCATTGTTATCATTATTTTTGCCACTGGTTAAAGCGCTCTCCTCGATCAAGGTCAGGGTGAATTTATTTTATGTCCGAGGTCTTGGGTTCGAGCTCCGTGGCACATGTGAAGCGCCTCAATACAGATTAAGTTCTCTAACGGCGCTGGACAGATGAATTTTTACATATTTCATGTAGACAGACGGACAGATAACCTACCGAGGACGCTATGGAGTGATCGTAGCCAACGGTCACTGGACCGGCTCTGCAATTGTCTGCTGCGATGACAGATCCGAATTACAGCTAGCGTCTAAGTAGACAGCGACCTTGGGCGGCGGGGGCGACCTTGGGCGGCGAGGCAGCGGACCGCGGCGGTTTTTCGTCTGTTTCGAGAAGGGATGCGCCGGCGGCCAGTGATTTTGATCAAAGATTGGGAAGGACGAAAACGAGGCTTGTAACGCGTCTGCTGCCACGTATACAATTGTACATACGATCTGCAACTCTGCACAGCCACAAGGATTAAGTGGGTGTCATGCTAGAGGAGTTTTTGCAGCGCACTCAATGCCTAAGCGGCTTTCGGTGCGCACACAGTGGCCAGCAATAGAGGTTAGAGGTTAGAGGTTAGAGGTTAGAGGTTAGAGGTTAGAGGTTAGAGGTTAGAGGTTACGTTGAGTAAGAATTTCGATAGAGAGCTCCGCGCAGTCTAGGACCTGCAGAGCAAAAGCTTCTGTCTCCAACAACCTTAAAGAAAAATTATGGAGCAACTAATGTATGGTCCATAGAACTGAGGGCAGGAGGAAGCAGAAAATGGTGCACTGGCTCAGCTAGGTGCGAAGGAACAAAGCCGCGGCCTTGGGTGTCAGCTTAAGAATGTCGATAAATAATAAATAAATAATAGTAAATAGTAGCTGATTGAACAGCCTCGTTTGCATAGCGTCTGAAGACACTTAATGGCTGTCACAAACGCTTGCAGTTGGCAATATAGGATCGCCCACTGCAGGATTCGAACCCGTAACCTAGGTCGTGAAGAACGAGCACCTCCCGGATCGCTCCTACGATCGACCGCAGCAATCGCGGCATCCGCAGCGAATGATAATCATGTGATGCGGAGCCTCTTTGTGATTGGTTGTCCAAACTTGGTGCTCCATTCGCCGCACTCGATCGAAAGGCTAAATGGACTTTTTTTGGTAGCTTAGCCCAAAACTCAATTACAGCAATAATAATATTTTTATTATACGTTTGTATAGCGCCCTCGGAGAACTTTCTGAGCACTTTACAGCTGCTGTAAAGAAAGCATGACCGAATGATTCGTGGTAACGTTCGCAATTTCATCAAGCATGACATTGTTAGATATTACAACCACAGGATCAACACGTAGATACGGTTAGCACCAGTAGCAGCAGCAGGCACAGCGTCAGCGCGCACACAATGGACGAATCGCAAGGACCAAGTGCCGGTAATAAGCAGGTGCGTTTGAGGCGCAGGCTGACCACCCGCAGCCAGCCACTGGGCAGAGCCAGACGGCGGCGGCGGCGGCGGCGGCTGCAGCAGGTACGCTGTCGCTAGCGCGCGGGCCGGCAGATCCTTGGTCGCCGCTCGTGCGCGCGCGATCGAGCTCGCGCCGCCTCCGGTGCGAGGAGCCATCAACGGCCATCGGCAATCACAGTAAAGCCCAGCCTCGACAGAATCAGGGAGGCAGCGGCTCCCGGGGATTCTGTCGAGGACCTGACTTATATTTAATATATATATTTATTATCTTTATATTTTATTGCATATTAGTTATACACATAATCAAGATCAAGATTGGTTAATAAGCAAGATCTTGATATAAAGATTATAGATCTTGCTTATTAACTAATATTTCTAGCCATTAGCACGGTCTTCATATCTTATCTTCCCATCTGCTTATCTTGTCTTGCCATCTTCTTATCTCATTGTCTCGGACATGAATCGAAAGAGAATGCGGCAGCATTCGCAGCTGTGGACGCGGTCTTCTTTATAATTAAGAGTTTTTACACTTGAATCAGTTTGATTCAGCAGCAGGTGAGCTGCCCTAGGTGAAACGGCGACTGTCCTTGGCCAGCCAGACCTCATCCAGACCTTGACCTTGACCAGACCCTGTCCACACCTCATCCAGCCGGCTTAAAGGAGGTGAAGCTCATCATTCAATCGTGTTTCCCTTTGCAGCAAATGTAAAGCGCCTAGAAAGAGATTGAGTTCTCTCACGGCTCTTCATGAAGAGTATCATTATTATTATTATTATTATTATTATGAAGCGGTGACCTCCACGACCGGCGGCACTAGCGCCGGGAAATAGCAGCATGTTCGCAGACAATGACGCTTGCCGCAACGAGACGAGATTTCAAAACAATTTGGAAATTCCTCACGGTCACCTTAAGCTAAATTAATGCAAATATAACCCTTTCCGTGTGGCGTTGGAAGAGTATCTCCGTCATAATCGGGAATCGGCGGACCAGAAATGGATTCATGTCCGCCGCTGCGAGCTCATCTTAAGTAAGGTAAAGTTTAGCTGATGTAACAGCCTCATTTATGCAAATGCGTTACTCGCTGCCTCTCTTGGTTTTCCCAAATACAGTCTTAAGAAATAGATAAGGACCGGAAAACTTGTCGTAAACAACCGGACTTAGCACGGAGCCCTGAGGCACGCCATATTTCAGAGGTACCTCAGATGATCTTTGTCCAGTTTAAGTTGAATTTTTGTTAGTCGAGAGAGCAAAATAGAGCCCCCGGTACCCACAACGCATAACTGTCGGACATCGTTTCCGCCCTTCTGCTTGCGGCGTTCTCAAATCTACTGACCTCACAGATTTCCAAGTTTTTCTAAATTTTGACTTTCTGTGTTTGCATGAACGTGGCCGAGTGCGTGCGTCCAAATTTTTGTAAGTCGAACCGTCGTAAGTAAGGGGCTGAATGCACTGTAGAATATACCAGTATATCTCTACTACTACTTAAAGCGAGAAGGTCCGTCCTTCCCTCAGTCATGCAGCAAGATGGCGCACCTGCGTCGCGTGGCTAGATGGCGCAGCGTTGTCTTCCGCGACCAGTACTTTCGGGAATGACACGTAACAGACGTGCAATATACGTCTAGTATGACTCAGCGAAGCGAGTCCACACGCAGTGAGCTGCTCTCACCAGTATAGAATAAGCCAGTATCTGTACCCGGTGTGTATATATGAATCGGCCCTTCACGAGAGCTTTTTCACGAGAGCTGCTTTTGAGCGGCGACCCTCCACTCGCGAGCACGCGGGCACAGGCTCTCAGACCGTAGCGCGCGCACTTGACATGCGCTGCCATTTAATTGCGACGTTGCCTCCAGTCCCTCCAGTCGCTTCCATCCAGTCGATCGGAAGCCTGCCGACGTGCGGCGCTCGCCGCAGGAGGCGTGCGCATGCGCTCTCGGGTTGTTTTCCGAGCTCATCGAGCGACGCCACGCACGCATGCTGGCGCGCTGCTCTGAACTAAGTGCGCTTCCGCTCGCGACGATGTCGGCGAGCAGGAAGGCCATGTCACCGACCGGCACGAGGCACATCCGCCGCCCCGCGCGGCTGCGGTCGCGCTTACAGGTTGGCGACTGCGCGAGTCAATCGAGGATCATCTTTCAATGGTGGATGCCGGTCGCTGCTCTCGCCGCTGTCCTGCTGATCGCACTCGCCCTCATCGTAGCCGTTTGCCGCAAGAGGCGAGGGCCACCTGCCGCCGGCGCAACGGCCGCCGAAGCGGCCATTGTGCAGCCGCCGCTGCCGCATCAGCAGCAGCAGCCGTCGCCGCAACAGCAGCAGCAGCCGTCGCCGCAACAGCAGCAGCAGCCGTCGCCGCTCGCACGGCAGCCCGCCGCTGCGAACCGACAAACGACAGACGCCGCCGCCGCTGCGGCGACTTCGGCGGCAGCGGCGGTACGGCCTTTATCCCGTGCGACAGATCGGCCGTCGGCTCACGCCGCACTGAACTAGCGCTCTCTGCGAAGACCTCGACGGGCAATCTGCGGCGTAAGTGAGCCCGACATTGGCTCGCCGGCAATCGAAGCCGGACTGCGGCGAATTTGCCAACTTTGCCGTCTAACTGAGCAGCGCAGCGACAGTTGAAGAGGGGACTGGGGATAAAACTTCGCTCCGAGTGGAGACCACTCCTACCGTACTCTTAAAATGAGACGCCACGACAAACCGTGCGCCGCCTCGGCCGTCCGTACGGCCGTCCGTCCGTCCGTCCGTCCGGCCGGCCTTCTCCTGCAGCTGGCGAGCGCGGCTGGCCGCATAGCGAGCTTTCGCTAGCGCGTCAGGCGCCACAGGCGGCGACCGGTTTGAAACCGGCTGCGAGCGCGGAGCTCCAAGCTTCCGGCTTCCGGACAGAGGGCTTCCGACCGGCTGAAGCCGGCCGCCGCCGCCGCCGCCGCCGCCGCCGCCGCCGCCGCCGCCGCCGCCGCCGCCGGGGCCGGCGGCGACCGCCGCATTCCCGCCGAATTCTGCCCGCCGCCGCTGTCAGGCGGGGCGGCGGCGGAGCATTTCCCTCAGAATTCTGCCCGCCGCCGCCGCCGCCGCCGCCGCCGCCGCCGCCGCCGCCGCCGCCGCCGCCGCCGCCGCCGCCGCTGCTGCAAGTGTGCACTCAGCGCGCTCACCGTTACGCGGTACGTAAGCCGAGTGCAATGCGATGCTCGTACGAGTGCAAAAAAGGCTGCAGACAGATCGGATCTCTGTCGCATGCGAGCAACGGCCGCAGTGCACTCGCGGCGCACGCGGCGCGCGCCGGTAGAATAGAGACCGGATCCGGATCAGGAGCCGGATGCACGGCTGAGCGCGCAGCACGAGCTGCGAGCGCCGACCGTTTGACCGGTTGCAAGCAGCGAGCCGTTACGAATTAAAGAGATATGAAAAAAAAGTGAGTCCCGCAATCCGGCTAATAGGTCGCCGGGGATGAGGTCGCGCCGGGGGTGCTCCCGCCCTCTCATCCCACGCTGAATCCTTAGTCCCGCGCGGAGGTGAGAGCAGTCGCGCGGTGCAGCAGCCGCCAGCGCTTATGCGTTACGGCTGACCCAGTTACGGCTGACCCAGTATTTTTCGTACAGTAACGGCGACCTGCAGGACGGCGGCTCTGCACGCACGCGACATTCACTGGGCGATCGAGAGCCGAGTGCCGCGCGGTCGCTGCGCACGCGCCCGCGAGAGCGTGAGCGCGAGCGAGTGAATGCGAGCTCGTCGCGACAGCGCGCTCGTGCTAGACAGCTAGACAGCCGTGCGGCCAACGATTCAAGGCGCGACGCCGACTCCTACCGGTTGCGTCACCAAGACCCGACGTGGGAGGTAACTCCACGAGAGATACTTTATTTTGTGGGTACTTTACTGAATCGGAGAGTCGGCCGCTCAGCCTCGGCTGCCTCGAGTGCACCCTCCGGCCAGTGCTACTCTCTCTCTCTCTCTCTCTTTCTCTCTCTCTCTCTCTCTCTCTCTCTCTCTCTCTCTCTCTCTCTCTCTCTCTCTCTCTCTCTCTCTCCTCTCTCTCTCTCCTCTCTCTCTCTCCTCTCTCTCTCTCTCCTCTCTCTCTCTCTCTTCTCTCTTCTCTCTCTCTTCTCTCTCTCTCTCTTCTCTCTCTCTCTCTCTCTCTTCTCTCTCTCGTCTCTTCTCCTCTCTCTCTCCTCTCTCTCTCTCTCTCTCATCCCTCTCTCGTCTCTCTCCTCCTCTCTCTCTCTCTCTCTCTCTCTCTCTCTCTCTCTCTCTCTCTCTCTCTCTCTCTCTCTCTCTCTCTCCTCTCCTCTCTCTCCTCTCTCTCTCTCTCTCTCTCTCTCTCTCTCTCCCCTCTCTCGCTTTCACCTCTCTCTCTCTCTCTCTCTCTCTCTCTCTCTCTCTCTCTCTCTCTCTCTCTCTCTCTCTCTCTCTCTCTCTCTCTCTCTCTCGCTTTCTCTCTCTCTCTCTCTCTCTCTCTCTCTCTGTCTCTCTCTCTCGCTACACTCTCTCTCTCCCTCACTCTCTCTCCCTCACTCTCTCTCTCTCTCC
This sequence comes from Cristatella mucedo, assembly GCA_009760855.2. Classification (NCBI taxonomy): domain Eukaryota; kingdom Metazoa; phylum Bryozoa; class Phylactolaemata; family Cristatellidae; genus Cristatella; species Cristatella mucedo. The sequence goes on from WPIO01000165.1 coordinate 353,386, forward strand.
TAATAATAATAATAATAATAATAATGCACTTGATAAAGCGCCCTCAGAGAACTCAATCTCTTCTAGGCGCTTTATATTTGCTGCTCCCCCTCCCTTTCTCTCCCTTCCTCTCTCTTTTCTCTCTTACTTCCTCTATTTTTTCTCTCCACTCTCTCTCTCTCTCTCTCTCTCTCTCTCTCTCTCTCTCTCTCTCTCTCTCTCTCTCTCTCTCTCTCTCGCTACACTCGCGGCCGTGCGTAGGAGCGTTAGGCATTTGGCGGCCGGCGACGCAAGTGCGGAGCTGCCACGATTCTTACGCAACGAAAACTACTCTACTGCTGCCCACTGTAGTACATCCTTTCCAGCCGTCCTAAAGTGCTACTTCCATGCTACTCACTACCTAAACTGCTCTGCTGACTCTGCTATTGTTTCCACTTTCTCTTTGTTGCGCGAGATAAAGTCAGTTGGTTACCGAATGCGTACCGAAAGCCGCTTAGGCTGAGTGAGCTAAAAAAAAACTCTCTTGCGTAACACACTCATAGTCTTCATGGCTTTGTGGAGTTGCAGACGGCGATGCATTACATTACGCTACGTTGGTGTGGAGCGGGTTAACGGTTGCAGCAATAATAGGTCTCATTTACATACATATATATTTACATATTTTTACTTTTGCTTTTGTTTTTATTTTTTATATTTTTTTAATTTTTATTACATACATACATTTGCATAGCGTAGAACTTCTCAATCCAGGCGATCGTCAACTTGCTGCCAGAGAGTCAATACTCGTGAATTTAGGCACCACGCCTAGTCAAACTTCTGGCCAGTCTCCCTTCTAAACGTTCTGCACCGAGTCCTGGACAGGAATTCGCGCAAAGAATATCGGTACAAAAAAAGCAAGCTTTGACGCAAGGGATGACCGGAAGGGTAAACTGACCGGAGCCTGACCGGCCTTCTTCGCTGCGACTCGGGAGCTTACGGTTATTCCGGTCCGGTCGACTCCGGTGCTTCCGGTCCGGCAGCTCGCTTCTGGCTCCGGCTAGTGACCCGTGACCCGGAAGCGAGCTCCAGACTTTACTAATATCAACAAAAGGTTTTCAATCTAGAGCGAGGGTCGGCGAGATGACGAGATGCAGAAAAGTGGAGAGGGCGTGGTGCGAGAGCACGCGACCGCAGCAGCAAGATCGGACAGTGCCAAGGAGTAAAGCCACCGGTCAGCTAGAGCGACGACCTTGAACTCGATGCGACGCTTGACTGGAAGACAGTGAAGCTCTGACAAGGGACTGGCGCGGTGCGGCAGCCACGCCTTTGACGACACACCATATGAGCTGCTGAGTTGTGCACCAAATCGCCGACGAGTAAGGGTACAGGCCGGGTGTCCCGGATAAATGGAACAGCAAAAATCTAGATACAATAATAATAATATGGTAAAAATAATATAACGATAGTTATATTATTCACAATAACTGTAAAGCGCCGAGAAAGAGATTGAGTTCTCTGAGGGCGCTTTATCAAGTGTATTATTATTATTATTATCTAGACGCGACGTCACAAACTCGTGAATTAGCTTGGCTGTCGTACTCTTTTTATAATTTGGTCCTGATTTTGGCTGTGTTCCTTTGCTGAAAGTATGCTGATT
>WPIO01000165.1:360000-422500 GCA_009760855.2 Cristatella mucedo
GGCTACGGACGCCGCCGCCGGCGGCCGTTGCGCGCTCTTTTGTAAGAGCGACTCTGAAGGCAAGCTAAGCGAAGCCGAAGCTGAAGTCGTCGCTCGAGCGAGCCGCTGCCATTTTCTTTCACCGAGAGCGGCGCTCAAAAAGGAGCGGCGAACGCCGCGCTTCCGCTTCCGCTCGCTTTCACTCGCTTTTTACCAATCGCAGCGCAACGGTCGCTCGCGCCCGCATCCGCGAGAGCGCGCCACGCGCGCGCTCGCCTAAGCTTGAATGCGTTCGACGGTCGGCCATTACGACTGGTCGCGACGGTCAGTCGTACTGACCGACCGCGATGCTGCGCAAGCGACGCAACTTGATCCGCGCCGTTCGGCTGCGGCAAATATAATATAGATATAATTTAAATTAAATCTACTTTTGCCGTCTTCTTCGGATTTTAAATCGGCTCTGCCAGCGTATCTCCTGTTGCATCTGCGCAAAGTCTATGCGTCCCGTTCCAAAGTAACCTGGCTAGGTATCGTACTACCCGCCTTCTGAATCGAATCGTTTAGCCATACCTCATACGAACCTCAAATCCTTTGGAGGCTGCATTTAGTTCGTATGCTCCCACAGCCTGGAACTCACTGCCGAATGACATCACGATATCCCTCTGACTTGACGACATTTGATAAAAGCTTAAATTGTACGGTTTATTACAGCATTTAGTGAGTACTTGCGATTCGTCTTTTTCGCGCTTCTGCGTGCTGACATTATGCCTGCCGCTACTAACCATATTGTACATGTTGGCAATGTGCACGTCACCTCTAAACAGGTCACGCTTGATGACATTATGCATGCTACTACTAATCATTCGATCTTGCTTTCTTGGCAGGTTATGTAGTGTGCGTAGGAATAGATTCAGTTCACTTAGGGCGCTGTGCAAATATATTATTATTATCGCTATTATATTTCGCCAGAGCACTCCGGCAAGCGATCGCTGTAAGATATGACTAATAAATAGTATATAATTAATATTATATAATTAATCAATATTAAATATTGATTATGTTAGTTATAATTAATAATATGATATCAATTATATTAAAATGCATATATTATTAAGTGTTATATTATAGATACAATATGGCGATCTATAGCTACAGTTTCTCCCTCCTCCTTCTCCTTCTTTTCTTCCTCCTTCCTTCTTTCCTGTAGCAGTCAGCTAATGTATTGTAGTCTGCAATCTCGCGATCTCGCTCGCACACTCATTAAAATATCGTTGCGGTTACAGCGTCGCAGTGTCGCAACAAAGTCTTTCTTGCACGCCGAGTATCACTGTATCCCTTTGATTGGCTGCTTTAATAGCTGCGCCGCCGCTCCATTCAAAGGCTGAGAGCAAGGGAAAGATCGCTATCTGCATTGAGTAGGCCGTGGCGTCACGTGACACCAAATGACGCATCGACTCCCGGTCTCTCGCCTCGTGCGCCCACGTCTGGCCGCACTTCGCACTCGAGTTCCCCAGATAAACTCGTCTCCTGCGTATGTGGCTGCTAATTTTTAGATTCGCTGAATCGATTCACTCGCGCCAGCGAGCGTTGGACGCGCGGCTGCCCACGCGGTTCGCGGTCCGCATTCACACGCAGCTACGAGGGGCGATGAAGCGAGGAGTGCTCGTGTGGCGTGGCAAAAGCCACCCTACGCAGCGGCGGCGACCATTTCAGCTGCACGCTCGGCAGCGGACGTGGGAATCCGTTAAATGGCAGTCTTCACCGTCTGCGGACCCCGGCGAGAGCCGCCGCGCTTGCCGTCGCTCGTTTGCCTCAGAGACGAGGCGACAGCCGGTACGTCGGCGCAGTTACGTCACTGCTTCAGCGAACAGCGCCAGGCGACGAGCTTCGAGAATGTAGCGTAAGAACTGGACTGGACCGCGAACGGGACCTGCAGCGTTAAATGTGAAGGCTCGCGAAAGCGAATGCCACGGTCAAACGCCTGCCGACAAATCAGGGCCGCCGAAAGCGGACGAGCGTAAACTGGGAGCACAAGGCGAAACAGCGAGTCGCACGCATTTTTTCTCCTTCGCTGGATCTTTTCTCCAGAGACGAATCTGCTTGAAGAGAGGCGAGAGGCAGAAATCATTCTCAATCTCGGTTCCATTTTTTCCATTTTTTTTAATTTCAGTGACCAAGTATCGCGAAAAAGCCGAGAGAGGCGCAAGAATCCGCGCCCCCTCACAGCCGCATGGGCGCGACGCAGCGAGTGCGCATGCGCGTAGCGCCCGCACCGCCGCATGGGCGCGCGATCGCCCGGCGATCGTTGCTGAAGCGTCGACTCTCTTTTTGAACTGAGAAGTCGGACCGCTGGAGAAGCGCAGCGAGTGCGCACACGCCGCCTCCTCGCTGCCGTGGCAAGGTCACGTGACACGGCCGTCCTCGCCAGCTGAGCTGCGGTCGACGAGCGGTCCGCCCGAGAGACGCGAGCCTGCGTGCCTGCGCGCGAGGGGGACGGTCCGCTCGGTGCGACCACTTCGCGGCAGCCTCGTACAGCGTCACCTGATCTTGAATATGAGTAAATGCGTATAATTTATTTGTATTGTGCCCTAAGAGAACTTAATCTCTGTTCAAGCGCTTCACGTGCGCCACGGGACTCGAGCCCAAGTAGCCGGCGAGTGGGCGAGCCGCCGGCTACTTCCGCCGCCGCCACCGCCGCCGCCGCGCCTGCTCCATACCAGCCGAGAGCCGGCGGAAGCAGATGACGCTGGGAAGCAGAGGACGGCTCGCGTCGGTTCGCCCAAACCCTGGGCAGCTCTGCGCGACGACGCCGTGCCTCTCTTTTCTAAGGCCCTGACCTCGCGAGGGCGTTGTAAACACCTGACCTCGCGCTCTCACCCTCACTAGTGAATAAGGGCGGTGACCCGAGCGGGGCGGCGGCGGCGGCGATGGCGGCGGCAGCGGCGGGAGCGATGCAGGTGGCGGCCGCTCATCGCTAGATAGCCGCGCCATTTAGAACGCGTGGCAGCGAATATTTTGAACGAAATCTCTGAGTTGCGCTGCGTTATTGCAGGCTGTCTCTCTCTCTCTCCTCTCTCTCTCTCTCTCTCTCTCTCTCTCTCTCTCTCTCTCTCTATATATATATATATATATATATATATATATATATATATATACATATATATATATATATATATATATATATATATATATATATATATATATATATATATATATACTCTCCTCTTTCTCTATGATTCCGTCTATTCAATATATATATATATATTATAATATATATATTTTATATATATATATATATATTCTTCTCTCTGCCTATCTATCCATCTACTTATATTCGTCTATCTTTTTATCTATATTTTATACATACCTATGTTATACAGTATATCTATGTTATTCTATAATATATCTACCTTCTATATATATATATATATATTTATTTATTTATTTATTTATTTTTGCATGTATGTGTGTATATGAATATACAGAAAGAGAGATTGAGAGAGTAAGAGAAAGCGAGAGAGAAAGTAGTTCATCCAGGTGGATGTTGCGAACGAGACTGTGCGCCAGACGGCAGTTCAAAGCCATGCTCTGGGCGCCGTACGAGAGCTGCTCTACGCCACTGAACTCGCTATTCATCATACGCCTGTTGTACTCGCTGTTCACCATACGCCTGTTGAACTCGCTCGAGCTCTCCAGAAGCTACGACGATACGCGCCCGACTGGCTTGGGTACGCGTGGCAGGCGGCGGCGGAGCAGGGGAGGAGCGGGAGCGGAGCAGGGGAGGAGCGGGAGCGGAGCAGGGAGGAGCGGGAGCGGAGCAGGGGAGGAGCGGGAGCGGAGCAGGGGAGGAGCGGGAGCGGCGACGAAGCAGTGGAGGAGCGGGAGCGGAGCAGGGGGAGCGGGAGCAGCGGCGGAGCAGGGGAGGAGCGGGAGCGGAGCAGGGGAGGAGTGGGAGCGGAGCAGGGGAGGAGCGGGAGCGGAGCAGGGGAGGAGCGGGAGCGGCGACGAAGCAGGGGAGGAGCGGGAGTGGAGCAGGGGAGGAGTGGGAGCGGAGCAGGGGAGGAGCGAGAGCGGAGCAGGGGAGGAGCAGGAGGGGCGTGAGAGCGCGCAGAGTCGCTCTGGGAGCTCCCGTCCTCGCGCTCGGCAGGACTCGCTATTCACTGACCCTCGGGCGGCTGCGTCCCAGTGAAACGTCGGCCATTGTAATGGGCATCTGCTCTGAACAAACTGTGTAATGCGTTCGAGATAAAGCCGCTTTCAGCAGCCCCGTCTCCGCTGACGCCGGGCAATTGTGCGGAAGCTGAGACGCTGCACCCACTGCATACAGCGGACGACTGCGGCTCGGGCGGCGGCGGAGGCGCGAATCCGCTCGCTTGCGCCGAAATCAGGTCAAGGCGCTCAGTCCTGCGCGCTCTCTACGCGCTCCGGTCTCGCGCTTCGTCGGAGCGCAGCAGCAGCGCAGCGTCGGCGGCGACGTCCGCTTCGCCACTCACGTCCGGTCCGGTGCGGTCGCGCAGGAGCGACACGGCCTGGTAGACGACGACGCCGCCACCGCCGCCGCAGCGACAGAGAACTCACTGAGGCAGGTCAGCGCTCGCTAGCGTAGCCCGCGGCTCGGCCGCGAACGCCGCGCCACGCGACAGGTAGCAAAGCGCCGGAGCTAGCGCAGAAACGCGCGCCCGTCGTCAGCGGCGGCGGCGGCGGCGGCGGCGGCGGTGCCTTAGTCACCGCCGCGGACTGCGTTCGCTGTCTGTCGCGTGCAAGAGTCGGCGACTATTGATAGCCGCCGCCGCTCGCGCGCTTCGTGCCGACGAGCGCTGCTGCGTCGGGAAGCTGTCGGCACGTCTCCGCCCGACCGCCCGCCGCCACAGCGCACCGAGCTCGCTCGTCGAAGCTCGCCAGCTCCGCGACGGGCGGACAACTCCGACGCGCGGCCGTCGGAGCGCGCGTCGTGGCTGTCCGCCGCGGACGCCTACCTGCGCCCGACACCACGGTAGCCGCGAAATGAAGGGAGAGAAAGAGAGTTAGCGAAACTGGGAGCGAAGAAATGGGAGAAGAAAGGAGAAGAGAGGGAGAGGGATAGAGAGCAGGGAGAGAGAGAGAGAGAGAGAGAGAGAGAGAGAGAGAGAGAGAGAGAGAGAGATGGACAGAGAGGAGATAGAGAGCAGAGACAGAGATACAAAGAGAGAGAGCAGAGAGACAGAGACATAAAGTAGAGAGAAAATATAGAGAGAGTAGATAGAGAGAGTAGAGGAGAGAGAGAGCAGAGAGACAGAGAGACAGAGAGATCAGAGAGTAAGAGAGAGCGGAGAGAGAGATATAGTTGGAGAGAGGAGAGTGAGAGAGAGAGAGAGAGAGAGAGAGAGAGAGAGAGAGAGAGAGAGAGAAAGTACTGCTGGCATTTTCCTAGAAAAGCGGGCGTCTGACAGTGAGCTGGCGCCGACCGCCCCGCCCCGTCCCCCGGCGCTACCGCTCCCCGACCGTCTTCGACGCGCCGGGGCACAACAAACACCAGCCGAACACCAACCGCCCCGCCCCCGCCGCCATCGCAATCGCGGCGATCGCGGCCAACGTCAACGGAGCCACGGATGACCCGTCGCTGCGTCTGCTCGACCAAATTGATTTTTCCTTCGCAGGCTAGCGCGCGCTCCAGTCGCGGCAGCACCGGGCGGTCGACCGTTGCTTCGTCTCTGGTGGCCTGGTTTCTCGGAATGCGGAGCTAATGAGAAAGGGGAGTGGCTCATCCCCCATATACCTCAGCAGCCAAGCGAGATGGCGCCCGGCGTCGGCGGCCTGCGACGCTTCCGTCTTACGCCCCCGCCCTAGTCGACGTTGACGGGGGCGCTGTAGCGCCGGCCGGCGGCTCGTCGTCTCGACGTGCCAGAGACATAACAGAGATTGCTTATAAGAAAGATGACTCGTGACGGGGGCGCTGTAGCGCCGGCCGGCGGCTCGTCGTCTCGACGTGCCAGAGACATAACAGAGATTGCTTATAAGAAAGATGACTCGTGGCGAGACAGTTAGTCGATGTCAAGAAGCCCGGCCTTGTCTGCTCGGCCTAGTCTCGATCTGAAGGAGGTCGCAGAAGATCGCAGTAGGTCGCAGAAGGTCAGCGCAGGTCGCAGAAGGTTAGCGCAGGTTCGCCGTCGACTAAGTAATCAGCCGTCGTCGTGTCTTCGGGTTCTGAGCTGCTACTTCCATGCTACTCACTATCTCAACTGCTCTCCTGACTCTGCTATGCTTCTCACTTTCTCTTTGTTGCGTGAGACGAAGTCTGTTGGCTACCGAATGCGTACCAAAAGCCGCTTAGGCTGTGAGTGCGCTATACAAAACTCATCTGCATAACACCCGCATAGTCTTTGTGGGTTTGTGGAGTTACAGACGGAGATACATAGATACATAAGCAGCTATCATTTCTAACTGCCACGCGTGTGGCAGCGTAACGTTCCCTCTGTGAGACCGAGACGCAGTGAACGGATTAATTTTAGTCGTAAGCTGCCAGCCCGCCGATTAACACATATTCAGCGAACGCCCTGAGTTCGGCAGCGCACTTAGTTACTGCTCAAGAAGATTTATTAGCAAATCGATCCTGCTTAAGGAGGCTTTAGTATGCGGCGCCATCGGGCAGTATCAAACGCAAAAAAGAAGATCGGACAGTTGAGGTTACTTGTTTCCAGGGTGGCGAAGCTGCGGTCGCGGTCGCAGTCGCACAGACGCTTAGTTTCAGCGGCAAAAGCTTACAAAAAAGGGCTAACAACCTGTGCAAAAAGCCGTCCAGTAGCCATTGCATTTTGTACTGGGCGGCCGTTCGCCAGCTAGGATAGACCGGTGGCGATAGCGAGATTATCGCTAATTATTAGTGATTTGCTAGCAATTAGCTATATAATTAGCGTCTCTCTGCGACGTCACAGTGCTAGAGGGAGAGAGAGAGGAGAGGGGAAGATCGAGAGACAAAGATAGACAGACAGACGGACGGACAGACAGACAGACAGACAGGCAGATGGATAGATAGACAGATAGATAGGCAGGTGGATAGATAGACAAAGAGAGAGAGAGAGAGAAAGAGAGAGAGAGAGAGAGAGAGAGAGAGAGAGAGAGAGAGAGAGAGAGAGAGAGAGAGAAGAGAGAGAGGGGTCTCAGTATTACGAAACCGCATGGTCCGGCAAATAGGATCCCCGTCGATCTTCGAATGCCAGCAAAGAAAATGAAGGAATGCTTGAGATGAAAGCCAACGACGCGGCAGATTAGCGTAGAACCGTCGCCGGCCTTATGAATGTGCCACCCACAGGTGCCACCCATAGGTGCCTTCCGTAATAGACCAGATTTCCTGGCTGGAATTTGGCCCCCCTCTCTCTCTCTCTCTCCTCCCTCTTACTATGTCTCTCTCCTCCCTCTTACTATGTCTCTCTCTCTCTCTCTCTCTCTCTCTCTCTCTCTCTCTCTCTCTCTCTCTCTCTCTCTCTCTCTTGCTCTTCCCTCATCCTGCCTCTCTTCTCTCTCTCTCTCTCGCCCTCTCTCTCCCTCCCTTGTCTCTCTCTTCATTTGCCTGTATCTCTCTCATTCGCTTTGCTCTGTCTTTGTTTGTCTCTCCATACCTACCCTCCTCTATCCCTTATACGCTCTCAATTTCTCTCTTTTTCTCTCTCCTACTCTCGTTTCTCGTCGGATGGAAAGGCAGCAGACGCCTAGTTGGATTGAAGCCGCCATTCGCTCAGTAATCTAGACATATGTTTTGTGAGACTGTGCGCACATTTATAAACCGCTAGCAATCACAACCAAGCTAGCCCGTCTACTTGTAACGTACCGCGCTAGATCAATACCGTAGCTCACTACTTGCAGGTCTTCTTGCCCGTGCAACGCGACGCTCACAGTCGATGTAGAACTATGCAGCCTTTCTCAAGCTTTTCTTTTCTGAACGCTGGGACGCTGCCACATTTCCTTCGCTACTTCTCAGCGATCTGCACTGGCTTCCCAATCGGACGCCTATCGTATCGACTTCGGAGGTTTCGTCCCTCACTCGTAGGTCCTCCCTTTCATTGTCTTGCGGCTCCGTGAAAGTCATCTGGCGCACTTTATCCTCAGGCTTCGCGTCGTGGGCTACGCGACTCCTCTGACTCGAGTCATTTAGCCGTGTCTCCATCCAACCTCACACACCACGAAGACCGTACCTTTAATTTGTATTCTCCGAAGCTGAAACCGTGCGTGGAGCACACTCCCAAATGACGTCAAGACGTCCCAGGGCTTGAAAATGTTTTAGAGGAAACTCAAACCCCAGCCTCACATTCATTCGCTGCGTCCGCGCGAATAGTCCTTTGAGGGCTTATGCCTGCTGACAATAATCATGCCGCCACTGACCCCATTTATTGTCATAGCTTTGGCATACCTAAAGTGCCTGCAAAAAAGATTGCGTTCTTTTAGGGTGCTATACAAATACAATGCTATTACTTAAATAGCCGGAGTTTCTTGGCATAACAATAATGCAAATTATTGTTATCATTTATTTATTGTATTTTTATGTATGCGTGTTATTTATTATTATATTTTTATTATAACAGCGACGGTTCCAACCACAGATGACTCATTTGACCCAATTGACCGCTACGTGTCTGTGGCTTCCTCCTCGTCCTGCTGGGACGCGCGACGGTGCGTGGCACACGTGTTAGTTAAAACCAAACGAGCCGAACTTTAAAAACCTATTGCATCGGGAAAATGAGGGCTCCTCTCCTAGTAGGCCCTTCTTTATAGGCGGTCGGGAACGATATTAGCTATTCTGACGGCGTCTAATGTACGACGTAAATGCTTTTGCAGCTGAGTTTTAAATAATACAATAGTAATTTAATAGCTAAAGCTCACTGCTTGTGGACTCGCTTCTCTGAGTCACTGTAGAAATACACGTTTATTGTACATCACTCCCGGAAGTACTGGTGGCCATCTTGCGGCGTGACGGAGGGAAGGACGGACGGACGTTCTCGCGTTAATTAGTAGAGATAGTAGCAAAACTCTTGAATCGAGAGGGTCTCCATCGTTATGAAATGCCATCGTCCATTTCCAGCTGGCATAATCAGGAAATCGTATCGCTGCAGCGAAACTGCTGTTGACATTTGCACGCGCACACGCAGCACGCGGCTACAGTTCGGGCACGATTTTGAACCGAGCCTCTCGCCGCTTAGGGCCCTCCGTCCGTGAGCTCGTCCGTCGTCGCTATTGCTCCGCATCGCCGCACCGTAAAGCGACACACAACCCGTATTTCCGACGTCTTTGCGCCGCGGTTGTCGAAATGCGCGTTCGACGCGGGCGGTGCCCGCGAGCGCTACTCTCGCGCCCGCTTGCAACGCCATTGGCTGAGCTCCCGCGCTCAGCTCGCGAACTGCAAGCGACGCTTCCGGCGAGCTTCCGTGGTCGCTTCCGGCGCGAGCTTCTCTCGGCGAGTGAGACGCGACTTCTCGCACGCTCGGCTGCTTCCCGCTCCAGGACGGAGCGACCGGAGCGACGCAGGATGCTGCAGCGGAGCAGGACTCTGGACGTGACTCCCGAAAGCCCGTCGTTTCGCGTGCGCTACCTGGGCCGGCGCGAGACGTTCACGGCTCGCGGAAAAGGTAAAGGCGCCCACGCCCACGCCACTGCCGTCGCTTCCGAGCGCGTCACCGCGTAGCCGAGGCCCGAGACGGCGAGAACGCGCGCTTCGCCGGCAGACGGTCTCACGACGACGACGCGGCACCGGAAGGTCAGAAAAGCTGGAAGTGAATTCCAGACTTTCAGTGAATGAAGGCCGCTCACTGTAAAATTCTCTCTCTCTCGGTCTCTCTCACTCTCTCTCTCTCTCTCTCTCTCTCTCTCTCTCTCTCTCTGTGTCTCTCTGTCTGTGTCTCTCTGTCTCTGTCACTTTTAGGTCTCTTCATTCTATGGCTCCAGCCTATCTTTCAGATATACTACCCCATCAGGCAAAGCATCGTACCACTCGCTTTTCGGAATCCAACAGTCTAGAAATACCTCGTACAAACCTTAAATCCTTTGGAGACCGTGCATTTAGCTCGTATGCTCCCACAGCCTGGAACTCCCTCCCAACCTGCATCAGAACATCCCCTGACCTGACCACATTTAAAAGAAACTTAAAAACATACCTATTTAGGACAGCATTTAGTGGGTCCTTGTGATTCGTCCTCGATGTGCCTATGCGTGCTGACACTGTTCATGCTGCCACTAACCACATTTGCATGCTGACCCAGTGCATGTAACCCCTAACCATGTTATCAATTTTGTTTGTTTTTCAAGCATGATTTTACTTACTATTCTATTGCGTATCACTTTGCAGCAAATGTAAAGCGCCTAGAAAGAGATTAAGTTCTCTGAGGGCGCTTTATCAAGTGCAATATTATTATTATTATCTGTCTGTGTCTCTCTGTCTCTGTCTGTCTGTCTCTCTCACTCTCTCTGTGTGTCTCTCTCTCTCTCTGTGTCTGTCTGTCTGTCTCTCTTTCTTCTCTCTCTCTCTCTCTCTCTCTTCTCTCTCTCTAACTCGTTATCTCTCTCTCACTCTCTCTCTCTCTAACTCGTTCTCTCACTCTCTCTCTCTCTCTCTCTCTCTCTCTAACTCGTTCTCTCTCTCTGCGTCTCTCTCACTCTCTTTCTCTCTCTAACTCGTTCTCTCTCTCTCTCTCTCTCTCTCTCTCTCTCTCTCTCTCTCTCTCTCTCTCTCTCTCTCTCTCTCTCTCTCTCTATCTCTCTCTCTCACTGTCTCTCTCTCTAACTCGTTCTCTCTCACTATCTCTCTCACACTCGTTCTCTCTCTCACACACTCTCTCTCTCACTCGTTCTCTCTCTCTCTCTCTCTCTCTCTCTCACTCACTCTCTCTCACTCGTTCTCTCTCTCTCACACTCTCTCTCTCTCTAACTCGTTCTCTCTCTCTCTCTCTAACTCTCTCTCTCTAACTCGTTCTCTCTCTCACTCTCTCTCTCTCACACTCTCTCTCACTCTCTCTCTCTCTCTCTCTCTCTCTCTCTCTCTCTCTCTCTCTCTCTCTCTCTCTCTCTCTCTAACTCGTTCTCTCTCTCACTCTCACTCTCTCTCTCTCACTCTCTCTCTCTCTAACTCGTTCTCTCTTTCAATTGCTCGAGCACGTCTGCTGTCGCGTTCGTGGCTGCAGGTTCCGTGGCTCCGAGATTCTCTCCGCGTGCGTGGTTGTAGGCTGCACGCAGAGGATCATGCAGGACATGTGGGATCTGGCCACGGCGGAGCGTGACCTTGAGCGCGTCGAGGTCACGATTAGCCGGACGGGCGTGCGACTTACGAGGGCCCACGGCATCGTCGAGGACATGCCCATGTCCGCCATCACCTACTGCAGCCTCGACCGGGCCATCAACAAGCGCCTGTTCAGCTGGGTGCACTTATCATCGGCTGCGGCTGCGGCAACGGCCGAAGGCGGCGGCGGCGACGGCGGTAGCGGGCGTGCGCTCTGGTGCACGGCCGTGGTGGCCGACACGGTGCAGGCGGCACGTGTCATTGCCGGCGTGCTGGCCAAGGTGTTCCAAATGGCCTACAAGGATCACCAGTGCACCAAGCGCTCCATCGTGCGTCGCCAGGCGTCCAAGACGGCTTCGGTGCTTTCGCTCACGCCGCCGGCCAGCCCGCCGCGCCAGTCGCTGAGTGGCGACGGGGCTGCGGCGGCGACGAACGGCGATGGCTCTCGCCCGACGGAAGCGAACGGCGGCGACGGCGGCGAAGCTCCACAGAGCCAGACCGGCGCCTGCGCCTCGGCGGAGTACGAGAATGGCGAGCGCCTGAACGGAGTTGCTGAAATCACCGTCGCCAACAGCACCGTGCTACTAGACGACCAGTGAGCCACCCACGTGACCAGTGACCCACGCAAGCGATGACCAGTGAGCCACCTACCGCAGCCGCTCGCCCCTAGGCATCTGGACCTCACTCTCTCTCTTCGTCGATCGGGACCTGGGGAGGTAACTCCTCACCCGCCTCGATCTTGTTGGTTGAGGCCAATCGCCCGACTGCCGCCTGGCCACCGAGCTCTCGGGCGTGAGGCCGACGCTGAGGTGGCGGCAGCTCTGCCGTTCGCTCAAAGTCGGGCGCCGCCTCGTAAGCGCGGCGACCGGTGTGAGAAGCTGTAGAAGGCGGCCTCATGGCGGTGGCGATGGACTCGGGGGGGGGGGTCGCAGACCGCCGCTTCTCGAGCCACTCGTTCGGGCTCACTCGCTCGCTCGATCCGGGCTCCCAGCTTAACGCCGACGTGGAATCGCTGTTATCCGAGCTATTAGTACTGCTGCGTTGGCTGGCTGTGCGCTCAGCAGCAACTGCACCGAGCTCAGCGGCTGACAGCTCTCCACCCGATTCTCGTGCGCTCCTCTTCCGTTTCCGCTGCACCAGCTAAGACTGCCGCAGACTGGTGAAGCTGTGAACGCGCGACCGAATTCGACGCTTGCTGAACGACGGCTTGCAATACATGGCGAAGTAGAGCTCTATTACCTGTCCGCCGTTCGAGAGAGAGAGAGAGAGAGAGAGAGAGAGAGAGAGAGAGAGAGAGAGAGAGAGAGAGAGAGAGAGAGAGGAGAGAGAGAGAGAGAGGAGAGAGAGAGAGAGAGAGAGAGGGAGAGAGAGAGAGAGAGAGAGAGAGAGGAGAGAGAGAGAGAGAGAGAGAGAGAGAGAGAGAGAGGAGAGAGCCATCTGTTGATGGTTTGCACTCCTCCGCTAGGGCTTCGGGCGGCGCTCCCGCAGGAAACGGTCTAACTGGGCAACCAATCAGCGACTGCCGTGCTAACCGTCTGCCCATTTAGAGCCATTAGCCGAATTCGGAGACGATGGCTAGCGTCTTGTTTAAACGTGCAAACTGCTGCGAACATTCGTACCACAAAGGAAACAAAAGGAGTGAGAGAGAGAGAAAGTAGACAGTCTAGCTTTGCTTGCGTGTACGAATGCAGAGAAGTCTTGTGTCTTTCGCTGCCTCGTATTATTGTACCGAACTGTACCGAATTGCTACTCACCGCATGAGCAGCTTTGTTTGGCAACGCCAGTAGTGGCTCAGTTTGAGCTTTGCACCACCACCCGATGCCATTTCAAGCTGCCCTGTTTCGCATAGCAGCTTTTATATAGCCTCGCCGCCTAAGCAGCTTTCGGTATGCATTCGGAAGCCAACAGGCAACAAAAAAAGAGAAAGAAAAAGAAAGAAGCCTGAGATGATGAGTCAGCACGTACCAGTTGAGGTAGTGAGTATGGTAGGTAGTAAGGAAAGTAGCAGCTCAAGACGGGTGGAAGGGATGTGCCATAGTCGGCAGCAGGAGAGTAGATGCCATTGTGTAAGAATTGTGGGAGTGAATTTCAGTCTAAAACCTGCAGAGAACAAGCTTCTGTCGCCAACGGTCTTTAAGTGGAGGAATGGTACAGCTAATTTATTGTCCGTGCAGTACCTGAGGGCACGAGAAGGCTGAAACTGGTGCAGCAGTTCCGGTACGAAGGAGCCAAGCCGTGAGGGGCCTTGTGGGTAAGAACTTGGCTCTGTATCCGGCCATTGAAGCAAAGAAGACACTTGGCTGAACCTCTGGGATTTGTTAACCAGCTTCGCAGCCCTATTCATCACCAGCTGCAGTGGCCTAATGGCTATTTTCGGTAGCCCAGCCAAAATGGAACTTCAATAGTCCAGCCGAGATAGAACCAGGGAGCTAGTTAAAAAATTGCAAGCCACCGTGGTAGTATGTATAACCTAATCTTGGATAGGGGTCGGAAGCGATGGCTAGCTGTTGAGGCAGTCTTGTTGGAACTAATGCAACTACTAAATGCAATCGAACTAATGCAAGGGAACCGGCGATATCTGCAATGTAACGTAATGTATTTCAACTGTCTGCAACTCCACAAAGCCATAAAGACTATGTGGGTGCTACAGCCTAAGAGGCTTTCAGTAGCCAACCCTCCACAAAGCCATAAAGACTATGTGGGTGCTACAGCCTAAGAGGCTTTCAGTAGCCAACCGACTTCGTCTCAAGCAACAGGAGAGAAAGCGGGAAGCATGTCAGAGTCAGGAGAGCAGTTGAGGTAGTGAGTATCAGTAAAAGCAGCAGCCCAGGACCGCTGAAAATGATGAGCCGTAGTTGGCAGCAGGAGAGTAGTTGTCGTTGCGTAAGAATTGTGGAAGGGAGCTCCACAGTCTAGGACCTGCGGAGCTAAAGCTTCGGTCGCTGCATCTGTTAAAGCAATCAAGAGCCTGATCGACGGCCCTTCAAGCACTAGCACAGTCAAGATCAGGGCTTCGTCCGGTCATGGCGAATTAAGCTTCCTATCAGGCTTCCAGAGCTTCTCAGTGCTCTCGTTGTATCTCGCAGCAACGGCACTGAAAGAAAGCTACTACGTGCCCATGTGAATTAGACAATAAAACAGGTTCACGTGGAGTATTCGATGCTTTATTACTATAAGACATGAATATGAAGCCAGACTTCTCCAATCTATGACATTACGCGGTCAACACATGCGCAACTACTGTCGTCCACCTTCGGCTGTCGGGCCATATAATAGCACCATCACTTGCGACACCAGTAACATCGGTAACATACAGAGCCCAGTGGTGGGCGGGGCACAGGCTAGGGCGAAGAGCTTCAACTAGCTGACACAGGGCAGCAGCAGCCAAGAACGGCATCTAAGGTGAGATGAGAGAACAGAAAAAAATCAAGAAAGAAGTGACGGCTAGCTGTTCAGCCGTTAGAAGGAACGAGTAGGTAGACACGAAAGGAACGTAGCAAGAGAAACGAACGACCTCAAGCAAAAGTTGCTCAAGAAAAAGTCTGAAGAGGACAGAACGACAGAGCATGCAGCAGAGAGAGAGAGAGAGAGAGAGACGGCTGCAATCAAAACCGACACGAACTGCGCACACGCTGCAGCATGACGACCCTGCGACCTCGTCAAAAAATAACTTATATCAACACATAGCGGCTCATACTCGCGTACTGCCAGCACAAAGCTGTCAGGTCCGCTGCTGCCGTCGCTATGTCGACGGTTGTGGCCCACGGGTCCAAGGCGGCAGGCAGAAGCAGCAGCAGACTCCTTCGGGCGACTCGTAGTGGAGATCATACTGCCGGACGAGGAATGTCTCGTGAGATATCATGGTCGGTTTTGCTCCCTGCCACAGGCCCCCGTGCAGCCAGAGGTCAAGTCTCAAAGTCCCCGTAGAGTGCTTGGCGGCAAGTCGTGCAGCTCGCGACAAAGAATAAGCAAACGGCTGCCTCGTTGAAACGCAGCCGTGGCGGCTCAGTGGTACCACCGCCGCCGCCACCACCGAGTCACGCGGCTGCCGCGCAGAGCACAGTGGACTGCCGGCCGCCGACATCGATGCGCGCGCGACGGATCAATGCCAAGGGACGGTCCAACTAGACGAAGTACTTTGTAAAAAGCTTGCAGCCAGCCTGTGATTCTAATGAAGACGACCAGAAGTGTGCTATGCCATGCAGTCTGCGGAAAGAGATGCCACGTATTCCACGAATCGGAGAGTCTGGCTCGGCACTGGCACGGCACGGTGCTGCGCAACCCGCGCTACTACTTTAGCTGTCAAACCAGTCGGTGTCACTGCGGCCTCCGCCTGCTGAGCCGCCTGCGCCGCCCGCACCGTAACCGCCGCCGCCATAGCTGCCGCCCGAAGATCCGTAGCTGCCGGCGGGCCGGCCAGAGCTTGGCCGAGAGCCGCCCGAGCCTCCGCTCTGGCGGAAGTCGCGCGACGAAAATGCATTCTGACTCCTGCAACCAATGCAGCACAACCTGTGTACAACCAGGAAAATGTGCACACAAAAATGTGTCCAAACATCCAATCAGCAACGTCATCGTTCCCCTATCGCTGCCGCACCCCCATCCCGAATCGATTGTACATTTGGTATTGGCAAATAAGAGTAGCGCAAAAGCCTTTCAGCAGTTACTTAATTTGCCATAACTTTGTTCTGGCTATTAATGCACACATTACAGAGGATCAGCCATGCAATGGTCTCTTGAAAACAGGCAGCTTCCTCCATTTAAAAATCCTGATCGGTCAGGCAGTCAAGCGCAATAATGCAAGAGCAGTAAGCCGAATTTTGAGTCACGATGATGGAAGAACCTTGCTTCAGTAAGGTGTCACACACGGCGGTACAGATCACGGTAAAAGACGGCTAAATGGGTGGCCTAGTACTTAGCAAATAGGCACGCACGCAGCTGACTGCCACGACGTGTCACGACGGCTGACTGCCACTGGTGCTTTGCAAAATGCTGAGAGGCAAGGCACGCACCTCATGTTGCTAGGTCGTTTCCTAGGCTGATAGCCACCGAAAGCGCGCGAGTCGGCCATGGCTTCAAGCCAGTTGGGCAATTCTTGTCCTGCTTCACTAATCAAGTCCAAAAGCTCACGAGCCATCGGCCGATTCTTCTCATTGAAAAATGATGTTGCCAGACCTAGGAAATTTTGTAAAAACCCACGTAATATTGAGAAACGACACAGAAACATACATTACAGCAGCATCGGGCACAAACATACATGAAAGCAGCATTGGACTTTAAAGATGGGACAACTAGAAAACACGATTCCCACCCGAAACCAGGCCTGTGAGCAGACACAAAAACTCGTGTGACTATCGAGAGGCACAAACAGGGCTCCGAACTGCCATGAATAGCTTAAATTCAAAGCACCACCATGCTGGACAAACAACTCCTGCTCGCTAGGCATAAACCGTTCCACGATTACCCACCCAGATTGCCCACACGTCCTGTTCGACCGATGCGGTGCACATATTCGTCGATGTCAGTAGGAAGATCAAAGTTGATCACATGCTTGACATTGGATATGTCCAGACCTCGGGCAGCCACCTGAAGTAGTCAAAAAACATGAAGGATCGCAGTAGCAGAAAAACTACACAGCAGCAAAAAAGCCGGCAGTATGGCTTGCGGTGTGGCCGCTATGGCCTGCTGTTGCTGCTACTAAATTCGGGTAATAAGACGGGTTTCTACGATGCAAGCTCACACTTAAATTGCACGCATGTCAAAATTTTTCTGCAAACAAAGCATGCATGCAGCTGGTATGTATGCATGAGCAATTGGCTTTGCCCCAACACAAATCTTAATGACCTTAGTCCCTTATCGTGCCACACGGCGTAGAGGCCACAAGCTTCTGCATTGCCTCTTCTCCTGAAGCACATTCCACGGAGAACCTGAATCTTGCTGAAAAGGTGGTGTTCGGAATACATCAGAGCTCGACCTTCGAAGTAGGTCGGGCTCTGTGGAATACAGCACATCAGAAGAGACAAGGCAGAAGCTTATGACCTATGTTGCTGGCTAAATAAAGATCACAAAATAATCGTGGTGAGGCAAAGTCACACTAAACGCAATCAAACTAACAGCAAGTGTTCGTTGTTAGGCTGTCAATAAATATTCTCGCTAACTCTTTAGTATGCCTGGCCTGGCACGGAAGGAAATCCTACTCTTACCCGAATATACAGTGGCTCGAAGCCACAGCAGTAGCTGTACTGCCGAGGATTTTTTTTACATAAGTAACTCCATACACTGGCACTGCCACGATAGGCCGCCGCTCGAAGAAAAATGGCAAACACAAAACTCTGCTGCTATTCTACATACCGCAGTAGCAACAAGGATTGGGGTGGTGCCGTTACGGAACGAGGACAGCGCAGCCTCGCGCTCTCTCTGAGTCCGATCTCCGTGGATGCTCGCCGTAGGATACCCTTGCTCGTACAGGAAGCCCTCCAGCACATCGGCTCCACGCTTGGTTTCCACAAATACGAGCGTCAGCGAGTCGGGCCCTGAAAGCATGTGGATAAGATAAACAAATAAATAAAATAGGTGGAGCAACGATGTGACGTAAAACCGCACGGGGTGGGGCGGCAGTGCCGCCTGGTGCCATCGTCATGGCCACTGACCTCCAGCGTTCAGAAGGTCGAGAAGGAACGACCGCTTGTCTGACTCCTCGACCCAAACAAGCTTCTGCGTGATGTTCTCACTCGTTGAGCCGACACGCCCAACGGCGAGAAAAATGTAGTCGTGAAGGAAATCGCGAGCCAGCTGCTGGATGTCCTTGGGGAACGTGGCACTGAACATGAGTGTCTGCCGCATGCCGGCAGGCATCATCTGATGCTGCTCCACAATCTGCCTAATCTGTGGCTCGAAGCCCATGTCGAGCATGCGATCGGCTTCATCCAGCACCAGGAACCTGTGTGGCGTGTGCGCAAACGTCGAGCAATGCGATGGCAAGCTCTCTCGGGCTTCGACGATGCTCTCCACCGTGCACCTAAGCTAGCTAGCGAGCCGACCGTCAGTGATCGGTGATGCGCGATTCTACTAGCGAGCTTGCTAGATGCTGCAACGCCTGCCGCACTGCACCCGAGGGTGGCATGCATGTCAAACGAACCAGACAGTGCAATTCATAGGTGCACACATCGCAAACAGTGCATACGAAGGGCACGCCTTCTCGTCAGGCCAAACGCGACAGCTGCCAGCAGTCAAGCTGCTACACTCGGCTTGTACTGCTAGCAAATGCTCGACACCCGAAATGACTTTCAGCTTAAATACAACAAAGAAGGATTTCTTCTTGGTCTCGTGGGTCGAACCCAGTCCAACAGAAACCAAATAATCGACACACAACATGCCTTACTCCAACATACAACTTCTAAGACCAGAGATTCTAACATCAGAGGCAAACCTCAGCCCAGGTTTGCCTAACAATCAGAGCCGAGCAAACCTCAGCCCGCTGATATTCGGTTTGCCTCTGATCAATGAGGACAAGGATATATATATATATATATATATATATATATAGTAAACACTCAAGATACCCGAGCACCAGAAAAAATGAGATAGTGAATACACGGGAATGCACCTCGTGCGCTGATATTCGGATCTAAGTTTGGTCTCAAACCCATTCCCTTAAAGAGTTAGTCTTCATATATAATAATAATAATATTGCACTTGAAGCCGAGCACCAGAAAAAATGAGATAGTGAATACACGGGAATGCACCTCGTGCGCTGATATTCGGATCTATCTCAAACCCATATATAAAGAGTTAGTCTTATATATATATATATATATATATATATATATATATATGAACACTCAAGATACCATCCCCAAATAAATAGGCACTAAATAGCACACAGTTTAGAGAACCGGGTGATACAACTACCGGGCTCATTCGTATCTCAATAATAATCCAGCATTACAACACACAAATAATCCAACAAGTCGTGTGACCTGCATAAACGACGCACGTTCGAATATGCACCTACTGAGTAATAATAATAATAATAATATTGCACTTGATAAAGCGCCCTCAGAGAACTTAATCTCTTTCTAGGCGCTTTACATTTGCTGCAAAGTGATACGCAATAGATTAGTAAGTAAAATCATGCTTGAAAAACAAACAAAATTAATAACATGGTTAGGGGTTACATGCACTGGGTCAGCATGCAAATGTGGTTAGTGGCAGCATGAACAGTGTCAGCACGCATAGGCACATCGAGGACGAATCACAAGGACCCACTAAATGCTGTCCTAAATAGGTATGTTTTTAAGTTTCTTTTAAATGTGGTCAGGTCAGGGGATGTTCTGATGCAGGTTGGGAGGGAGTTCCAGGCTGTGGGAGCATACGAGCTAAATGCACGGTCTCCAAAGGATTTAAGGTTTGTACGAGGTATTTCTAGACTGTTGGATTCCGAAAAGCGAGTGGTACGATGCTTTGCCTGATGGGGTAGTATCTCTGAAAGATAGGCTGGAGCCATAGAATGAAGAGACCTAAAAGTGAGCGACAAAACCTTGAAGTCAATCCGTTGCTTGACTGGTAACCAGTGCAGGTCGGCGAGAAGTGGAGTAATGTGGCAACTGCGACGCTCACGACAGACAAGCCTAGCTGCAGAGTTTTGCACCAGCTGCAATCGCCTGATCGCACATGCTGGTAGGCCAGTAAGCAGTGAGTTGCAGAAGTCGAGACGAGATGTCACGAATGCATGGACCAACTTGGACGTGGTATCCTTATCTAAACAAGCCCTAATTTTAGCAATGTTATGAAGCTGAAAATAGGCTGATTTGACTGTGGAGCTGATGTGGTCGTCTAACGAGAGGTCGCTTTGGAATATGACACCTAGATTTCGAGCTGATGCAACTGGAGATATGCTGGCAGAGCCAATTTTGAGTAATACCAAACAAAGTGGGGGAAAGGGGGAGGGGGTCACGCAGCAGCAGCAGATCAACTGCTCAACACGAGGTACCGCTGCCACCAACGAGCAACCACAGCGCGGGCCAGACCAACCACTTCAAGACTTAGAAGCAGCAGCAGCACGGGCGCACATACCGAACTCGATCCAGAGCAATCTTTCCTCTGTCCAGCATGTCGACGAGCCGACCGGGCGTGGCAACGAGCAGGTGACAGCCACGGTCGAGCTCGCGCATCTGGCCGCCAACATCGGCGCCGCCGTACACGACGCACGGCCGCACATGCGATCGGTAGGAGAACTTGCGCGCTTCGTCAAAGATCTGGCAGGCCAGCTCGCGAGTAGGCGCGAGCACGAGCGCCAGAGGATAGTGCTTGCGCCGGTAGCTTCCTCCTCGAGAGGAACCGTCGTCGGGCGTCGGCCCGGCCACACAGATCTGATTTAGTATGGGCACAAGGAAGGCAGCCGTCTTTCCAGAGCCTGCAGCGACGGGTTCACAAATCGTATTTCTCATGCCTGGCTGGAATGAAGCGCGAACCGTACATATCGAGCACTGAAGCTACGGCAAAACGTGTTTCAAGCTGCAACTTTAATAAGCAGAATGGCGTTTCGTTTAAGTGCCTCGGGGATGTCACAGCGGAAACAAAGCCAAGGACAGTATAATGAGAACACGGTGGGAGATGACATCTGGGGAGCTGGATTGTAAACATTTTAAGTAGACATGTAGAACACTCAAATAGTGAAGTCATAAACTTGGAATCGAATCACAATATTCAGGCCCGAAAACAACACTTGCCAAGTATACCACATGGTAAAACCCGCAACTGCAGATAAAACGGGCAAGAGCACTGCTGTGCACCAAAGTTTAAACTAACCTGTCTGAGCACAGGCCATGAGATCTCGCTTCTCAGAGATGATGGGCAGTGCCCACTTCTGCACGGGCGTCGGCTTGTCATAGCCACACAGCGCTATGTTGGCATTGATCACTTCACACAGCTTTAGGTCTGCGAAGCTCTCAGTGGGCGAAGGAGTGTCGTTGCCAGTTGCGTCCACCGGGATGTCTTCATACTTTTTAAAGTTTATACCAGTATTACCACCACCAAATAACTCACTACAAGAGCCACGAAACAGGTATTAAATTGCAGGTTAAATTTCGATAAGACTGCCATAAATGCATCCCAACTGTGCTGAGCACCACAGGTGCTTCTAGGTAAGACAAGAGGCTCAAACACCAACATTTTCACTAAGTGACAGCAGCAACTTAAAAGCATTTCAGAAAAAGGGGAGGGGGTAACTGGCTGACTATACAGTGCCAGTATATGTAAGTGCCCAGAAAAAGATTCCCTGATGGCACTACACAAATGTTTTTATTACTATTATCAGAAAAGCCACTGCTTCGTGAAACGTTCAGTGCACTTGACATATGTGGGCTCACTTGATCATCAGGACTTTCTACAAGGACATCAACGTCATAATCAGCTGTTGAGTATTGCACATTATTAGAATGCAGACTCGGCTAAGCAAAGCCATAAGTAAGCCTCCTCTTTAATGCTTCTGCTCCAATGCCTTCACTTCAGGTGCAAACTCAGTTCAAGCAAAAGCAGGGGTCGGACATTTGACAAAAAAGGCATAAAAACTGGTACTCGATTGTGCTTGCATCAAGTGGATGCTCAAATAGTGTTTAGAAAAGCTAGGGAAAGAGGCCTAGCAAGGAAACCATAATTACATGTGCCTTATGGGGACACAAGTTATCATCTACAGAACCACTAAACCGAAAGTCTTCCTCATTTAAGCTAGTAAACTACTGCCTCGGTGCTTCAAGGGAAGATCTTCAAGGTGAACTAAAAGCTAATCCACACAATTCATTTGAGTGATGAAATCGATTAACTGAGAAGTAGACAACCTCATCTCACGAGTTGCTTTCAAGAGTACCGTAAAATCCAAGCAAAATGCTAGCAAACTTGTTCATTCGGAAATTATTTTTTAAGAAGTCTGAGCATTGATAGAGACCGCATAAGCAACATTGCATGAAGGTAGTGAATCGATCATCAGCAGGATTATTTTAAATGTCACGGTTTACCCATTCATTTGATACTTCTATTCAGCCGGCTAAACCATAGCACTGCTAATGCAAGATGATCTTGTAAGACCCACATAGTATTTATGGCTTTGTGGAGTTACAGGTGGAGATACATTACATAATGAAAAATACTAGCTGATTTAACAGCCTCTTTTGTATAGCAACTTAAGAGCCTTTTACGGCTATCACCACCGCTTGCACTGTCTTGCACTGTTGCAAGGATGGCCCACCACAGGATTCGAACCCACGGCACCGGGACAGAGGTCGTGAAAAGCAAACGCCTTACCTAGAGCGCATCACGGCTCAATCCCTAAAACTGTACGGATATCTGAAGGATGGATATGTTATGCTAATGCTGCTGCAGAGATTGGTGGAGGCTACACACTACTGAAGCCAACAATGTTGCCGGTGCGATTGCAAAGCAGCAGTCTGCTAGGACCAGTTGGATACCGGCATTGCACTTGGAGCAGCATAACATAGGCACAGAATTAAAAGAAACTGTTCCTGAGCATGCACACATTACATGTGCTAGCGTGCACACTGCACTGTCTAACGCTCACCGTTCGAGTGTCTCATTCTTTGGTAATGGCTTGGTCCAGTCACTTGCCGAGTCCGAACGAGAATCCCAACTCCCACTGCCACTCTGGTAGCGATATTGACCACCACCACGTTGCGGGTCTCCACTCGAACCACGATAGGCATCACTTCTGCCACGTTCCCGATCACCTCCGAGAGATCCTCCGTGACCACCGCTACCACCATCATCTGCATCTTGCCACCTACACAGTAAATAACATCTTCAGCATTTGCTTACGGCAAGTCCAACAAATGTGACAATCCCAGCACATTTGGCCATTTGCAAGCCCACACCTAAATATATATAATCAGCAACTGCTATTTCTGCATAGAGAGCTCGTCAGATGCCTCGGCAGTTAACAATGATACGGCATGTTCAAGCCTAGCATTAAAATTAGCAAGCCCACTTTTCAAACCAGGAGGAAACAGAATGAAGACGTATGCAAGCAGGCGCAGACAGACGATACTTCGCTCGTTAAAGAAGGAAGTGTGGTCAAAATAGAAGTTTTTACGTCTTCGTGGTGCAAACAAATATGCAGGAATGAAAGATACTACCTAGGAACCTAGCTTACAAAGGATGTATACACTTCAGCAATCTATAAACAGAGAAAGCTCTGAATGCTAATAAACCATGATGTAAACGTAAAAAGCCTAACCAGGATCTTTTGAATTTAGCCACACCCGTTTATCGGCCGATCTGCAGCATGCTAAGCAAACGTTGCTTCATCTGCACCAGTGTCACTAGGTGACTGCTCTATTTAAAGTGAAAATCGGGTTCACATACATCTCGGCATGCTGACAGCTGCCTACACGGTAATCCATCAGGCAGCAATTACTGGCCTCTATTATTGCCTCTAATCAGAAATAGAGCAATGTTTTTCAGGCACATAAATTTGACCATCAAGTTGATGCCATCTAGAGCAATTTTTATGCAAGCAAACCCCTAAAGGCACTATTGAGATATCATATTTAGTTCACGATAGTGACTCCATTGCCGATAAGCAGGTATTACATATCTCCACGTATGCACAGATGCACAGTGTGAAACCGTACGAGAATTGAGAGCACAGCATATGCATGCACACACGCGCGCGCACACACACACACAACACACCAAATAATCATTAATAGGATCTTGTTATTGTGTCTGAGCACCTACTGAACTCTTTAATAAATTCATTTACCAAGTGCATTCACTCACGGTGACTTGTACAACCGTCTGCAAAGCAGCACAAATTATGGGTAACAGGTCGGAACATAACCAATACTAACAAACTTTCTCTGCAACAAACCTTTGTGGTGTGCTCTCACAACACAGGCTTCTCGGAATTTAGACATCCTGCCATCCTTCACACTAACTGAAATATTTTAGTGATCGAGCCTTCAGCTCGAAAGCACCAGGAGTTGTAGACTGGCTTGCGGCTATGGTTACCACCCGGCTCTTAAGACGACTCGGCGAGGGTGAGCCGGAGGGAGCACAAGGTCGGCTCACGAAGCCAACTTAAGCTAACAAGTGCTGGCGCTGAGCACTCGAGCTCTCCTCCTTCTAAGCCGACACTCAAAGCCCAACAGCCATCATCGAACAGAATAAACGAGCAAAAACCCACATCAAGCATGCACGGATGCTGATCCGAAAAACTAGCTCGACACCACATGATACAAGGCCCCGGATCTGTATGACTATTAAGAGAAACAGTGGTGAAATACTTGACCGAAGTGCATTGTAGGTGGGACTGAGCATTGAACAGGAGCACATTTAGTGGCATTTTGGCCAAGTCACACAACCTTGCGAGCTGGTTAGTCAACGCCTGTCAAAACTACAAAGTATCCACTATATACGTCAAAAGCCAGTCCTTATTTTTTCGGGTTCCGAAGAAAAGGCATGGCGACTAGGTAGGCATGCAAAGCGAAACTAAGCCAATCTACAGGAAAACAAGATAAGCGATTGGCTGGGTTACTGGCTGTCAGGACCCTATGGCTGAACTACCCCTATCACTGTTAGATGATTAGCAGACAAGAACCTAGCTGACATGTTACAAGCATGACATGTGACAAATTACAAGCATGACATGTGACAATGTGACATGCACCCTGTTACAACAGTGTCCGATGATCAGCAGGTTTGGGATTAGCACAGGATGTTTTCACTTACCGACTGTTGGTTCGCAATGGTTGCGATGATCCTCTGTCATCAGATGATGAAGGGCCACTGCGGCCAAGTGGTCGCCTTTCCTCACCTTGCCATCTACCCCCATCACTGCCGGATGGACGTCCATAGCCACCTCCTTCACTGCCGGATGGACGTCCATAGCCACCTCCTTCACTGCCGGATGGACGTCCATAGCCACCTCCTTCACTGCCGGATGGACGTCCATAGCCACCTCCTTCACTGCCGGATGGACGTCCATAGCCACCTCCTTCACTGCCGGAAGGACGTCCATAGCCACCTCCTTCACTGCCGGAAGGACGTCCACCACCTCCGCCACCTCGTGGCTGCATTCCTCCACCATAATCACTGCAAAATGAGCGAGAATACTTGCAACACACAAAGACCCACATCCATAGAGGCTGTTTATACTCTCAAATGTGCGACATCTTTTGTGCAGCCCAAAGGAGCTTGACATCGGCATTCAGGCGATAGATCGAGGTAATTAAAAAGCAGACACAGAGGTCCCAAAAGTAAGCTACAAAAGCAGTGCTGGATAAACAAGAAAGACAGCATATAAGTATATAAGAGACCTAAGTAGTGGAAGTCATCAGAAATGCCTACCCCATTTCTATTATGTCTTGTCTTTTGAAAGGTATCCTAAGCAAGTATTCGATTGTCGGACAAATTGTATTAAGTGTTTTCTTGACATTTCCCCTTTAAAGGCTGCACCTGCCACTGCCTTTGATATTCAATGGTCGAAAAAGACATCTACTGGATCTATACTTGGTCGTACAGGCAGCTACACCAATAGCCTGCCAGCCAGCTTTTTTAGATGCAGCTTTAATATCATGGTTACCAATGAAATATATTTGTGGTGCCTGCCTACGATGTGGAGGGGACACGTACATGCGTACGTGCATGCTGGTGCATACTCACCTGCACGGGTCTACTCGTTAGCAATTCTTGGTCGATGTTGCTGGGATTGTGCCATGTTTGTACCTCTGCCAAGTGCGCTGGGAGAATTTTGCCTGAGTTCGAAGCATGTGCTGCCACTCAATGCAGAGCCAGCTCACTGCGGCGGTGTCTTTTCATACAGTTAGCTGACACCACCGTGATTTTTTTTTTGGAACAACTCATGACTAACCATTAGCAAACATAAAGTACCTAGAGCGAGATTGAGTTATCTGAGGTTGCTATATCAAGTGTATTATTATTATTATTATTATTAAGTATAAACTAGTAGACTAAGAGATCTAAGACTTAGTATGTAAGAGACATTTAAGTTATATAAGCATTCCCTTGTGCAGTGTCTGGGTACCTAGCTAGGAGGAACAAGGCAGCAGCTTTCTTCTTTAGCTCACTGCTCAGTCACAGTGATCCTACATAAGCAAGCGCATACCACGGTGTTAACATGCACCGACGTGCCCGAGCCCATACATAAAGCAAATGAGGAATTTGAATTGTCCTAGACTGGTTCTGCATACAGCCCTAAACATGCTTGGAAAAGTCATACACATACTAGGTGCATGCTCACGGAGTGACCCAACGGTTGACAAGCATGCCTTGCAGCATAGGGCAAGGAAAGAGCAAAGCGCTAGTAGTAGTAGAGCTATGAGCTAAGTATATACAGTAGCTATAGTAGGCAAATGAGGTCAAACACTATGAGGAAACAGCAAAATGACCGAGTAAAAAACCAATACCTCGATGCACCTCGTCTTCCATCACCCATATAACTGCTGCCATTGGCCGGGCTTGGATCTACAAGCACACACACACACACACACACAAAGTGAAGTTGAGCTGCCAAAAGAAAGGTAAATAAAGCAAGGCACATATATGGTAGTTGAACAATTACCCTTAATAAATACAAAACTGGAGCAGATCAACAAGCTACCATGACCACTGACCCGATCGTGCGGTGCATGTCACAACAATACTGAGCATTTAGCTGGGTGGGGGTTCAGTGTCTGTTGGCATCGGGGGGGGGGGCATTGTGTGTGTGTGTGTGTGTGTGTGTGTGTGTGTGTGTGTGTGTGTGTGTGTGTGTGTGTGTGTGTGTGTGTGTGTGTGTGTGTGTGTGTGTGTGTGTGTGCAGGGGGAGTGATGGGGATCCCACGATCTATCAACTATCCAATTACAGAAAGGCTTTCTGATAGACTAACCGAAATGTAATCGCAAAGGTAAGCTATCAACTCAGTGCTATGCAATTAAAAGTTCTTACTAGATACATGCATCTCGTGACACCACATTGGCAGGGGCACTTCCGTCAGTGGCAGATGTGCAATGACTACTCATAAAAATTGGCCGGTCATACCACCGATTATCAGAACAAGATGGAATTAACTATACTAAACAAAACCGTACAGCTGACCAAAAAAACGTGAAAGCCGATGCAGATATGAAAGCTGATGCTCACAGCAGCAGCCGTGCAAAGAGAACGGCAGCATTGTACAGTAATATTCGAGTGAAAAAAGGCTACTCATTCCGTTTTAAATAAAAAGGCAGCCATGAAAAAGTTACACATGTACTACCAGTATGCACCTGCAGTACGGTTGTCAGTCCAAAAACAAAGCCAATATCGCAGATAAAAGTGAAATCACTGCAAATGTCATGGCGGCATACAGCCATTAGTCTAGCAACTCGTTCAACCTTCTTGCTACGTCGTAGATGCTACGCACATACCCAACAATTTTTTGCTTTTGATGCAGAGCGACGGCATGACATGCATCGTGGTACTGGGAGCACAAACTTTTGCCTTGAGCAAGAAAGGTGATAATCCCACCCACAACCTCTGGCTTTCCAGGACAACATTGTATCAACTGTGGTTATCGAGAATCTTCTCCCCTTCTCAAAAAGGGCGCAAACACTGATCACGTTTCTCCAACCCTGGAAGAGCTGATTTTGTTTTCTAGGTTCAGCACACAAGCAGGAAGCATATGAACTGGTGCACAATTGTAGCAGGATAGAAAAAACGATTCGTGAAGACAAACTAAATGCTGAAAAAACACTGGCTTTATTCACTTTAAATGTCAAGTCAGAAGACGTCAAGGTGTCTCTCAGCTGCCAGAGTTTCAGACTTGGTATGCACAGGAACTGAAGTCGCGGTTTTTGTTAGATGCATTGCCAAATGACACCTTTCAAGGGAAGCGGCAATGGTGATGCGGTGCTGCACATGCAGGGTTGTATTCTTCAAACTAATGACGGCTTGGTTAAATAAAGGCAGCAAATCGTAGCCTGTCAGTTCCAATTCCAACCCTCCACGGAAGTAGAATGACCGGCTAGAGGAGAAATAATTGATCCTCTACTACGGGTACTACGAGGTTAACATAATACTCACCAGAATTTCTGCTGCTATCGGCTCCCGAAGACCTTGCATGCGGAGGAAGATACTTGCCACCTGTCACCGCTACAAAACAGACTCTCCACTATTTGTCACCATCAGATGCAATGAAGGCCCACACAACATGGAGCACCTATACCATGCCGCATGCGGTAAAAACTATATAATACGCACGATTGGCAAGGACAACAGAGCTCCCTTAAAGTTAAGCCAATAGCAACAAAAGAGGATGGGATAGTGGGAACGATCTCTTGCAGTACCATCACTTCAAATCAACCAATTGTTTTGCACTGCTTCAAAGAGGGAAAGATGGTTGGCCTCTAATCTTTCAAATCGACCAGTCATTAGACGAGCCTAGTTCCTCCACTGCCAATTCGGCCTACTGTCAGACAAGGAGCATTGAGAAACTCAGACTACTCAGATACCAGTACCAACAGCCAAACTGGTTCAAGCACCTCTGTGACATTGCATCTGTTATTGCAATCCCCTGTATTCAGAACTCATTGCCTATGCCCGATACTGTGAATGTCATTAACTACGTACCAATTCTCCTGCAGCGAGTTCTATAGCACCTGAATAGAGTACTCCCATGGTGCTATAAAAACAACCAATTATTATTATAATTACCATCTTAATCCAAAAACCCCCGTCATTGGTATTGGATTTAGTTTGGGTCCTTGCTTAACCAATTTCTAGGCCTGAGAACATGTCTGAAGGAAGAAAAATATTTGTATAATGGCCTCAGAGAAGTTCATCTTTTTCTAGGTATTTAAGATGTGCTGTAAAGGAAGCATGATCGAATGTTCTTATGGATGACTTAGTGCAAATCAATGCAGCAAACCATAGGCATTTAAATAACAGACTGTTAAATTAAAATGACTGAATTCGAGCAACTCAAAGGGCTAAAACCGGTTCATGCTAATAGCATGACTTTAAATAATAGGCGACATTCTTGAGCGCACTTGAAACGCTACTGCCTATCCATTACAAAGTGTTTGGCATATGTGACCAGGTGTTTATGCACTATTTCTTGTACAGTCAATGCTGAACCCATTTGTATCGTTCTTATACTGGTGCTTATCATTGGAAAATGTAAATATTGCTAGCTCTTGCAAATCCTGTGCTCTGGTGAACTTTTGTCGGTCAGCAGTCCATGAAACACTACAATATTTGACGGTATATCTTGTTCCCAATGGTGGGCAGATTTCTAGATCACGAATGCCAAAATTCTTAAGAAAAATTAAGTTTCATCTAGGACAAATTACACTACCGTCTTCCAAATTGCTTATCGTTATCAGATGAAAGCATCACTGATGGAGACGCCTTTTCAAAATGATCACTGATAGGCAGCAATGGGTGCTCAACAGAAGCGAGGGAGGGGGAGTAGGTGACAGAACAATCACAAACACCGGCAGTGGTAGAAGGCGAGCAAACTGTGACGAGATGAGATGAGCCACAAGTTCAAGCATACATCATCTACCTACGAACATGTGGTGAAACTCTCAAAGCTCACAAAACACGTCTTGAAACCGTACCTACCAATGACGAGTCCAAAGCCCGGAGCCCTTACCGAATCTACCGGCAATAAAAGCTACTTGCATGCGCAGATGTAAGCACACAGCAATGGTTAAGTTCTTACGCTGACCCACAAGGCCCGCCACGGCTTGGCTCCTTCGTACCTAGCTGAACTGCTGCATCGGTTTCAGCCTGTCCGTGCCCTCAGGTCCTGTGTGGACAATAAATTAGCTGTCCCATTCCTCGGCTTAAAGACAGTTGGCGACAGAAGCTTTAGCTCTGCAGGTCCTAGGCTGTGGAACTTGCTTCCACAATTCTTACGCAACGACAACTACTCTCCTACTGCCGACTATGGCACATCCTTTTCAGCGGTCCTGAGCTGCTACTTCCATGCTACTCACTACCTCAACTGTTCTCCTGACTCTGCTAAGCTTCCCACTTTTTCTTTGTTTCGTGAGATGAAGTCTGTTGGCTACCGAATGCGTACCGAAAGCCGCTTAGGCTGTGAGTGCGCTATACAAAACTCTCCTGCATAACACCCACATGGTCTTTATGACTTTGTGGAGTTAGATACATTACATTACATATCTAGCAGTGAAGGCACAGAAGAAAGTCAAAGGATAACGAGAAAGGCCTAGACAGCCAGAGCCTAGTGCGGCCGAGACACTGCATGTAAAAGCAATGCACCAGATCGAATGCTGGCGAATCAAACAAGATCGACTGCTTGCGAATCAAACAGCTCTGCTTTTTGGAGCAATAAAAAAGCACAGCTGGTGTTTGAGGTGTTGCTGAAGCTTTTGTGCAAGCACACGCCTCTCTTTTACTCTCTTCTTTCTCCTCACAATTCTTTCAGTCGCTCGATCACGTGCTTTCCTCTTCTTCAACTGTTTCCCCCTCGCCCCCTTTGCTTGAAAACAAGTGTAATAGTAAATAACACTAATAATATAAATGATAGGTTGTTTGCATGCAACCAAGAGAACTAAATCTCTATCCAGGCACAGATCAACTCGCCGCAAAAGAAGCAATAACCATGGGTTGATGACATGCACGCTACCATGCTTAGACAGGCAAGTAAAAGCACGTACACGTATGTATCATTCTTAGACCAACATGCCAAAGCACACACGCGGACATTTGGGGCCATCAGTTAGCAGGAGCCCAGGTTAGTAATATGCACTGAGTCATGCACATGTGCACAAGCAAAGCACACTGGAGCAAAAGAAAAAGTTCACTGATGCAAAGAAAATACCGACCGGAACAGATCAGACTTAAGCTAAGACTTGAATGGTCTACTAAGTCAACTAAGGCAGTGACACAAGACAGTGAGCCAATTCCCAAGTTTGTGTGCAAGTTTGCCAACAAACGATTTTCGATTTCTCGCAAAGATAAAAAAGGAAGGCCGCCGATCGGACGCTCTGGATCGGATGCTTGAACAAACTGGAGGAGCAAGGACGACGACGGGTAGATAGGCTGGTGCAAGCGATCGCAGTGACCTCCAGGTCAAAGAGAGAATGCTTAAGTCGATTCTACGCTTGATAGAGAGCCAGTGAAGCTCAGACGAATTTGCTGTGATGTAGTAGCTACGCCTTTAATGATAGACCGGAGGATCTGCTGACTTTTGCACGAGTTGCAGCCGATTAGGCCATATGCCGATAGTCGTGAATAAAGGTAGAGGGAGTTTGCAATGACCGATGATGTAATGACAAAAAACAATCAAAAATGTATGATGCAGGCTATAAAGCAAACGGTTGGTATCAGAGCGAGGCTTAAAGGGGTCGAAGGATAGATAGATGGCTAAGAGCTGAGAGTCATGGGAGTAAAACTAAAAGCCAAGTTTCTGTTTGGAGGTGACTTCGAATGCCAGATGGAGAGTGCAGATGGTGCAAAATTTTTTTTTAAGAAGCTGAGGTACCTCATACCCCACACTTCCCCCAAATGACCGACAACGTCCATTTAATAGTCAATTGTCTCAAATGCCACTGAGAGACTGGTGGAAAGGCCTTACCCTGATCGAAATTGTTCAGAAGGTCAAACCCGAGGCAGAGCAATTTCTGTTGAACGCGGCTAGCTCAAAATCCCGATTGACAAAATGTCAGTCATGCATCAACGCCTAGTTTCGGGCTAAATGTAACTCGATCTGTTGTAACCACTAAACACCATAAACACACACACACACACACACACACACACACACACACACACACACACACACACACACAAAGTGGACACCCAAGATCAATCGGACTAAGCAGGCTAGACGAAGCACGTAAGGGGGAGCCTCTAGCTGGAAAGAGCTGGCAGGCCGGGGAAGCACAACAACGGAGATAGTTAATTCAAGCAAACGGCCCGAAGAATCAACGCTTAGCACGTCGCTGTGCGAAGAAGCCGAGTCAACCGGGAAAGCTGCACGATCGGCTAAAAAAGCAGCTTACGACGACAAAAAGCCACCAGGAGGTGGTGGTCACAGGAGCCGCCGACCTCGGCTTACCTTGTTCGCTCCGGCCACCTCCGGCCGAGCCGCCCTGCAGATTCATTCCGCCGAACTAAAACGACCAAAGAAGTGGTGGTGTAATTTAAGCCGCTGCTAGGTCAGGCCATTAGCCGGTCAGCGGCTGTCGCCCGCTCGCGCATCGCGCTGTGGCTCAGCGGTGGTCAGCGGCTGTCGCTCGCTGACGGCTGTTCCATAATTATACAACTGTCGGCCCGCAGCGGCAGCCTCGAAGCGGTCGCCGGCCGGAAACGCCGCGGTCACAGTTTGAGACAAAATGCACGGAGCTACTGCGCGCTCCCGTTCGACATCGCCGGCGCACGGTGCTTTTGAAAGAAGCTGGCAAATGGACCGTGCGCCGTAACGCTCTTACTACATTCAATAACCGATGTCGTTACACGCCGAAAACATATAACAACTCAAGACTCGAAAGTGGTCGACACATTCGAAGCAGCCGCGCTTGCTATGGCACTTCGCATGGAGGAACGCGGCCGATTGACGAACTGCCAGCGACATAATGCGCTACGAGCAATGGCGCTCCGCCACCGGCTGATTTGCAACCATTGTGCGATCTGTAATCACCACCGCAATAGGTTAGAATATTATCGCTTTGGTTCTTCTTACCTGTTTTTCTATGAACTGCTGTCCATTCTCGACGCTCATTCTCTACAAAAATGACGAAATGTTTTTCACAATCGACAGCGCCGAGACGCAACCAAAGCGTGCCAGCCCATGTAGACAGAGCCGCTGAATTAAGCTCTGAGAGTATGGTAATGAGTCACCCGTACTAAAACCTGTATATGAATTGATAAACAACAGTCTTACCTGGCAGATATTTCTTTAATAAACGCAGAATGCTACCAACCGCGACACTTCTTCACGCAGTACACGTACAAAAGGTAACTATTCACTGCCGTCAACGGTACCCAGCAGTCCCTCCCGCGTCATAGATAAACAGAAGCTGCTTTTTCGAGAATTTTTCTGAATTTTCTTAAATATTATTAAACTTTGTATTATTTTCATTTATATTTTAGCTTTACTGGCTGTGTTAAGGAGGACAACCCAGCGGCTAACGACGCCATCCCGCTTTACGACACATCCGGTCTTTTCCATCAGCCATATTCTGGTATGTAGTCGTCATTGGTTTGGAGCGGTACGATCATCCCGCTGCTGATGCTTGTGCCAATGCCATCCATGTGTTACCTGTTATGTATTCGCTGGTCCGTAGTTGCATGTATCACTCTATTAGCCGCTGGTATTGGCATGAGCCCCATTTCTCGTTTTAGATCCGGTAGGCCGAAAAGATGGGCCGTGTTATTCGAGCCCAGCGTAAGGGTGCTGGAAGTGTGTTCAAAGCTCACACAAATCATCGTAAGGGTGCGGCAAAGTTACGAGCGTTGGATTTTGCCGAAAGGAGAGGATTTATCAAGGGTGTCGTTAAGGTATATAGTCTGCGACAAGTCCAGCTTTTCCCACGTTGTATGAACCGTGTTGAGCCTGATCCTAGGCAGCGCCTGTTCGCGGTATGTTTAAATAGAAGCGACATGCCTAAAGTACAGCGTTCACGGGGAAGTGGGCTGCTAAATCGTGGCTGTTATTTTGTCCTTTCCACGGCGACTGCCGACTGAGAAGTAGCGTGAGCCCATGCGTATCTTTACCCCGTCAGGGGAAAGGCGAGGTGGGTGTCAGCACGTGTAGCCTCTTGAGAGTCTCACTTTGCGTGACACGCACTTGCTCCTCCTTTTAAGCTTGTGCACGTGTTTTAGGACATCATCCACGACCCAGGCAGAGGAGCACCTCTGGCTAAGGTAGCTTTCAGGGACCCGTACAAGTACAAGCAGAGGATTGAAACGTTCGTGGCCGTGGAAGGCCTCTACACCGGTCAATTTGTATACTGTGGCAAGAAAGGTAGGCTCTGTCTCGACACCGCAGGTCCGATGATATTGGAGTCGTTTGCTTTGATGAATATATATTTATTTTCTTCACTTTGACCTGAGCAGCAGCATTGATGATAGATTAGCCCTGAGCAAATTTGTATTGCATCTCACGCAGCAAATTGTCGCGTCGACAAAAAATTTAATTCTGGCTGTTTTGTAGCTGCCTTGCAGATAGGCAATGTGTTGCCGGTTGGCCAAATGCCCGAGGGCACAGTGGTGTCTTCTTTGGAAGAGAAAACCGGCGACCGTGGTGCACTTGCCCGATCATCCGGTAACTATTGCACGGTTGTCACCCACAACCCAGAGACTGGCAAAACTCGTGTAAAGCTGCCGTCCGGTGCTAAGAAGGTCGTACAGTCTTCGGCTCGTGCTGTCGTCGGTAAGTGACCTGGCGATGGGAAGCTTGGGTGGTGCTGCATTCCTAGATGATGATTTCTTCTGTCTTGATATCTGTGAAGATGTTATTTCAAGAGGCTGTGTCTGATGTGCCTGATCGTTGTGATGATGTAAGCCTTGCATGTAATCGTGGGCCATCACTAAACGTTACTTCTTTCTCTGTAGGCATTGTTGCCGGTGGCGGTCGCATTGACAAGCCGATTTTGAAAGCTGGCAGGGCATACTTTAAGTACAAGGCTAAGAGAAACTGCTGGCCTAAAGTGCGAGGTGTTGCTATGAACCCCGTCGACCATCCATTTGGTGGTGGTAA
This sequence comes from Cristatella mucedo, assembly GCA_009760855.2. Classification (NCBI taxonomy): domain Eukaryota; kingdom Metazoa; phylum Bryozoa; class Phylactolaemata; family Cristatellidae; genus Cristatella; species Cristatella mucedo. The sequence goes on from WPIO01000165.1 coordinate 394,942, forward strand.
TCACCAGCACATTGGAAAGCCGTCGACCGTCTCCCGAGACACTTCTCACGGCAGAAAAGTGGGTCTCATTGCAGCCAGGCGAACGGGTCGTATTAGGGGCACCCGGGATAATATTAAGTTTACTGAGGCAGCCAAGGAATGAACTAATAAACTTCAAATCTAACATGTCTTCTTTTTTCAGTGAGCTCTTTGCATGCCCAGTTGCAATCGCTACCGAAAGCGATTGGTCTGCTTTGAGTACAACTGCCGGCCAGTAGCCCAGCTTGTTCTGTAAAGCAGTTTCAGCCTTAATAGACAGCAAGCAGTCGATCTGTCATGTATTGTCTGCCCTTGGCTTGTTTCGCTGCTGAGTACAGCCAATTTTTGTGCCCGTAGTACTATGGAAATTTGTATTGCACCCTAAGAGAATATTCCTATAACGTGCTTCCGCATATGCCACGTGGCTCGAGCCCATGACTGGTCGGTGGGAGCACCAACCACGGGTCCCCACCATCGCGATAGTCAAGGGTGCTTGGGCGAAAGCAGTGATACGTGTTTGCCACCCACTATGGGTTGGACGCTTGTAGACTTAGTCATTGATCATAGATATGGATTATTAACTACTGAACACCATAAGTTGTTGATTATTTAGGTGTAGTGTACAGTGTTGAGCTTAGAGGAAACAGCTGTCGGGAATACAGTTTCTATTAGCTCCAAATGGGCTGTCAAGTCGGCTCACCACGGCAGCAGCATGCGTACCTTCAGAATTGCTGCCACTCGGTATCTCAGGCATTGCAACATTAGACATTGTTATAGATATAATTCTTGGGGTGTAGTGCTTTATTTTACGACGAACATGTCTGCTAAACTGCATTCCTATATCCAGCTCATATTGCTCGTAACGTTAGTATCTACTGTTAATTTATCGCAAGTCATTTGGTAATGCTTCCTATACAGCATCTGTAAAGTGCCTAGTAAGAGATTCAGTTCTCTGGTGGCGCTATACAACGTATTACAGTGATACATATTATTACTAATTACGATATTCAGAGCTGTCTTAGCTAGTTTGGCACGCTGATGTTTCAGAATTGTTAATGCACAGCCCTTACGAGCCTCGCTGAAATAAGCCATCACTTGCTCATTTCCATCCTTAGACTCGGGTGGCACCCTACCAATCCCGTGGTTGCTGGCGTGGCAGCCTAGTATATAAAGAAGAGACCTGGAAAACTCCGTATAGGCGCAGTGGTCAACGGTTGCTTTAATTGTTTGAACGTGACATCAGCTGCTGTCGACCATTCAAATCTTACACATTTCACCGTAAGGTGATGGAGGAGTGCTGCTATGTATGCAAACCCCTTCACAAAGGCCGTGCACAAAATGGTGAGTGCTTGAACCCAGAAAGCTTCTCACCTGTCCTGCATCCTTCGGCGTCGGCCAGTCTACTGCAGCTGCTAATTTATCCGTATGGCTCCTTACGCCCGATTCTCCAAAAAATGCTCTAGATTACTTCCCTGTGAAACAAGTGACACTTCTTAGGATGCAATTTCAACCTACCTGCCCTAAGGCGTATAAAAGATTGAACGAAATCAATCTCGTTATCCAGATAAACTAAAGCTGTCTTCCAATTGAGACCTCGTAATGCTCCCTTCATCAGCCTCTCAAAAGTGGCTGGTGCACAAACGAAAGGGCACCACCATAAATTGCCAGAGCCCTTGCCCATACGAAAAAGCAGTTTTTGGTCTATCTTCCTCGGCCATTTTCGCTTGATGGTAACTTCACATCAAGTGTAGAGAACCATATAGCGCCTGATAATGAGTGAATCTAGGGTATCGTCAATCCGTGGTATGAATGGAAATGAACCCTTCTCGGTAGCGTTATTAACCGCCCTAAAGTCTGTGCAGCTGCTCATAGTAACATCTTTCATCTCAACTAACACCACAGGAGAAGACCAGAGACTAGATGATTCTTCCACCACCATTGTTTCACTCAATCGTCCGTGACTTTCTGGAGCTCTTCCCGGTATTTCGGCGCTATACGTCTAGAGCTCTGCCTGATTGGTGCACGGTTGCCTGTATTAATCCTGAGTTCCACCAAATCAGTAGATCCCAAGTCGTGATCACCAGATGAAAACATATCTGCATAAGGCCCTAGAAAGTTCTTAATCTCTTGAGGATTCGTCAACTGTAAAGTGAGCAGTACCTCTACCACACAGGTCTTCAAGGTAATTTGGAAACCTCTCAGTTTGCTAACCGTGACGGCATGGGCCTCATGTATTTCAACACACGTTCCGAGATCCACTCCCGCTCTGTGAGCCTGTGGCTCGTCAGAAACATTAGATAATATGACCGGCACTTTTTTTTGTCTAGAATCAGCCAGACTCCGTCCCATAATCAAGCCGGCTGCTAACTCTGATAGACACACGCTCTCTATTAATCCTCAAGGCCCTTCTGACGCTCGATCGGTTTTTAACCAAACTGCCTCCTCTGTAGGGGCTGCTATAGTTACTGCATGCGAACTTTTGAAGCAATTACGTCCGCCCCACAGACCTCTAGATCCACAAGAAGCCGACCGACCGTGCAACCGCATCTCACAAGGTTCTCTCTAGCCCCCATTGGCACCAGGTAATCTAAACCCAAGATTCGTCATCCTTATCGACTACAAAAACCCGGTTGCATTCCCTCTTGCCACAACCCTTAATCCAACCTCCGTAGGGCCCTACGTCTTGCTACACCACAAATTCTCCGTGGCCTCAAGTCATCTCGCTCATAAAATTGGGGCTAACGCATGATAACTCCGAGCCGGCGTCAACTTCCATAATAATAATATTAACAATAATGCACTTGATAAAGCGCCCTCCGAGAGCTCAAATCTCTTTCTAGGCGCTTTTACATTCGCTGCAAAGGGAACCTCGATTGAATGGTGAGTAATATCAAGCTTGATAAACAACATGGATAGCATGGTTGGGGTGACATGCACAGGGTCAGCATGTAAGTGTAGTTAGTGGCAGCATGCATAGTGTCAGCACGCATAAGCACATGAAAGACGAATTACAGGGATCCACTAAAAGCTGTCATAAATAGGTGTGTTTTTAAGTTCTGTCATAAATAGGTGTGTTTTTAAGTTCTTTTGAAATGTGGTCAAGTCAGGGGATACTGTGACCCAAGTCGGGAGTGAGATCCAGGCTTTAGGAGCAAATTACAAATTAAATACCCGGCATTCCTTTTCACTTCCTTCCTCCCTTGCACCGACGAGGCATTCACTCAGGTGTACCTGCATACTAGTGGTGGTGAAACTAATACATCCGCAGTTGTTGCCTATCGCCTGACATCAATCTCTAATTTTTTCCCGAATCTCTATTGCTATCATTCACCTGACGCGGATTCAGGTATGGGCAGTGTCTCCTAAAATGACCCATTTCGCTACACTCAAGGCAAGGATAACTTATTTTCCTTGGGGTCAAGGTGGAATCCTGTCGCTGTGACCTATCCCTCTCAACGTCAGAGTCTGCACGTGCAACGTAACCCATCCGAGTATTCGATCTAAAACTTGTTTCCCTCATATCGCCATTTTCATAGCCTCTCCTATTGTTAAACCCGCGACTTCTGCAACTCTTTAAAAAATTTAGTTGCCCTTAATGATGCCTCATCGAGTGTTCATGTGTGCGCCTGCGGCTTCTGCTGTAATTAGCGAGCCGCCTGACATTAGTGCACATACACGCCTCACCCGCGGCCACTAGTTAAGCCACTGAAGCAGCTCAGCGCAGCGTCGGGCCACTAATGCGGGTTATAACATTTCGTGTCGTCTGCTCCGATTGATTGGGCTCCCATAGATACCTGTGATATATATGCTCCCATAGATATACGTGCCTGCTGAGAGTAATAAAGGAGAGTCTCGCACGAGCGCCCGCTGTGTCTCCGCGAGACTCCCACTAGAACAGCCGGAGACACTGTCGTGCAACAGCGTTTGGGGTTTTCCCCTTTTTAAGTACGTACTGCTCCAGAGACGGATTATCCAGGGCCCTTATAAAGAATCCCGCGAGGAGGCAGCAGCAGCAGCACTTTTACTTCGACTGATGGGTTCGCCTTTATCGCTAGCATCTTTATATTGAGTGCCAGTAAGCTTAGTGTCTCGCCCTTTCGCCTAATTATCCCATCTAACTACCCCACCCAGCTCTTCGCTACATTGGTCCGCGTCCAAAGCGAGACTTCAGCACATGAGCTAACTACACGTAATTCCCGTTATCCGATGGCGCTAGTACGTCCAACACTCCTACGGGCGAAACCTTTAAACTGGTAACCGGATTGAGGCCTCCTCCTCAGCCTCAGACCAGCCATTTGAAGCAGCACACTCGCATTGTTTACGGTAAGCCTCCCACTTTGTCGTACCGTCAGAAGTAGGTATAGCTAAGTCGACTCCCACACCCGATGCGGGTGCATGAAAAGCGAGCTCATTCGCAGCCAGACCTGCTGTCGGATAATGGTCATTTACGCCCCGGCGGCGGCGGCGGCGAAACCGACCGTCGGACCTGAGTACCCGGTACTCAGGTCTCTCAGGACCCTCCGCCTCCGCCTGAAAGTGTTTATCGAACTTTCTCGACGCAATTAGCACTCTGGTTTTAGGAGGCTACTGCCGTTACCAAAACCAGGTTCCCATTTTCCTACTCGTCTCTCACATTCTCATCATCTCCAGATTCTCATCATCTCCAGATTCTCCTACTTGTCCGGTGGCTGTATCGGAGTCAACTTCTACGAGTCCCGAATTTCTTTTTGCGGAGCCCCAAACGCCTTGGGAATTAAGATGCGGTGCATGTTGAGCCGAAATTTCAGCGTCCAGTCCACTGGTGGTGACTTTCCCGTGAAAGTCAGCAACCGCAAGCTGCAACATGGCTAAAAAGTTCTTACATATCTGACACGTTATTCTCTAAAAGCGTCGCGTTTTTAGCCGCTACGGTTTGTAGGCAGTCTAATTAATCTCCACGATACTCCAAGGAATCATCGATCAGGTCCTGCGTAGACTTTCAACGAGACTTTTAACTTCTGCCTGAGCGCATAGGACATACCCAGCAACTGCACCTTTAGCCGGCTCACGTTCGAGGACGTAACTGACAGATGGGCGTTGACGCTATCAGTGAATAGCCTTCGTTTCTCTACGTGATCCTCCGGCCGAAAAAAATGAGACACTGTCGACCAAAAATATCGTCTAATTATTTTTCTACGTTATCTAGAGCACGCTGGGTACTTTCCCCTCGCTCACCTCTGACCCACGTGTAGACACAGGAAGCACTTTATCTTCCACAACGATAGGCCCGAACTTATCAGCATTCCCTTGTACCGAGTCTACCGCCACCGGTTCTGACTGCACGTCAGCGTCAGATAGCTGTCTTATTTTGCTACGAGTCACCATACCGGCTGTCGTCGCACGATCGGCCATTGCCAATGACAGAGCAAAACACAAAGCTCGAGCACGAAATGCAAGGTTAATCCGTAACTTCTGAAGTCAAGGTTAATCCGTAACTTCTGACGCAACTGTCATGACAGCGAAACCCTCGCCAGTTCGGGTAGCGGCGCAACGTGTGCAAAGACCTGAACCAAGCAGCAGGTACGCCGAAAAAACACTTCTTCTTGAGTTCTTCTTGAGCGCCTCTCATCTCGCCTGCACACTGCTCTGCAATGGTTCAGGTCCTATCTCACTCAGTGAGAGACCCCGGAGTATTGACGTGAATGGACTAAGATCGTCCGAGGTACCTCTGAAATATGGGGTACCTCAGCGCTCCGTGCTAGGTCCGGTTCTTTTCACGGTTTATACGCTCCCGCTGATGTGATAGCCAAGCACAATCTAGGCTTTCACTTCTGTGCGGAAGACACTCAATTGTAATTTTGCTTTGATCCCTCCCAGCCTTCGAGCACCTCAAATTCTCTCAACTCACTTGCTGCATGTATTGATGACATCCGCACATTAAAGGCAGCAAATTTTCTTAAAATAAACTATGATAAAACTAACTTACTAGTTATGGGCAAACCCAGTGTGATTCACAAAAGTGGAAAGACCGACGCTCAAAATTGGCTCTGCTAGCGTATCTCCTTTTGACCCAGCTTGAAATCTAGGTGTCATGTTCCAAAGTGAGCTCTACAGTCAAACCTGCCTACTTTCAGCTACATAACATTGCTAATATTCGGGCTTGTTTAGACATCACGTCTAAGTTGGTCTATGCATTCGAGACATCCCGTCTCGACTTCTGCAACTCACTGCTTACTGGCCTACCGGCATGTGCGATCAGGCGATTTCAGCTGGTGCAAAACTCTGCAGCTAGGCTTATCTGTCGTGAACGTCGCAGTTGCCACATCACACCACTTCTCGCCGACCTGCACTGGCTACCAGTCAAGCAACGGATCGACTTCAAGGTTTTGTCGCTCACTTTTAGGTCACTTCATTCTCTGGTTCCAGCCTATCTCTCCGATATACTCCCCCACCAGGCCAAGCATCGGACCACCAGCTTTTAGGAATCCAACAGTCTACCAATACCTCGTACAAACCTCAAATCCTTTGGAGACCGTGCATTTAGTTCGTATGCTCCTAAAGCCTGGAACTCCCTCCCGACCTGCGTCAGAACATCCCTTGATCTGACCACATTTAAAAGGAACTTAAAAACACACCTATTTAGGATAGCATTTAGTGTGTTCCTGTGATTCGTCCTTGATGTGCTTATGCGTGCTGACCCTGTGCATGTCACCCCTGACCATGTTATTCATTTTGTTTGTTTATCAAGCATGATTTTACTCACCATTCAATTGTGTAGCGCCCTGCTGGCCTTGGCTGAATTTTAGCGCGAACAAGAGCTGTTCGGCGCCGGGCTAGAGCCCCTTTGTCCTGGAGCAGTGAGCCAGAGAGGAGCGTCAGTGCGGTTGCAGTGAGCAGAGAGGAGCGTCAGTGCGGTTAGAGGGGAAGCGCTTAAGAGCAAGCCAGGAAGCTCCCTGACCAGCGGTGGCGAGTCGGCCTTTAGAATTGGTCCGATACCCTCGGGAGCGGCTGACTGATGTTGACTGGCCTGTCAACCTTCGCCATCACTCTGTCCAAAAAGAATCGTGTGGAACCCATTCGCCATTCAAGCTGGACAGGGGGGACATTCCAGTGGCCTAGTGCCGGTATTAATTCCTCACCGTAATGGGCCATGGTGTCGGGCCCAATACCACTGGGCTCTTGCCCCATTGTCTCAGCCAAGTATTTAACAGTCGAGCGACGCTCGCTCTGGGTCTTTTGCCTCGTGTCTTTTGTCTTTGGTCCGGCTCTGCGCCTCGACGCCGTCGGGCACTCGTTCCTCTAAAAGCGAGGGAGGAGGGCGGGCTGTCCGCCGATGATGGACGGGACAGGACGTGACAGCTCTAAGAGGATTCGGTGGAACTCCACCGAAAACGGTCGTATCGCGCCCGGGCTGGCATTTTGTGTTCTTTCGTGTTTTGTGTGTTCGCGCTAGCACGTGGTCTCGGCATAGGGTTTTGCCGGTGCGAGCTAGGCGTAGTTGGCGTCTGTGGAGCCCTAGTTCTCCGGGTAGGGTTTGGGCTCCGGTTCGCGCTTCAGTGTGGAGAAGTATTTCCTCCTGGAGTGCTTGAGTTGGCGTGTGTGGAGTATTCCTGCCGCACTGGTGGAAACCGAGTTCTAGTTCCCGGTCAGGGTTTAGACTCTGGTTCAGGCTCCGTCTATTTGGGTCGTTTCCCATTATACTCGTAAGCAGCCCCAGTGTGGAGAAGTATTCCCTCCGCAAGAGTGCTCGAGGTGGCGTGTGTGAAGTATTCCTGCCACACTGTTGGAAACCGAGTTCTAGTTCACCGGTCAGGGTTTAGACTCTGGTTCGGGCTCCGTCTATTTGGGTCGTTTCCCATTATACACGTAAGCAGCCCCAGTGTGAAGAAGTATTTACTCCGCAAGAGTGCTTGAGTTGGCGTGTGTGGGGTATTCCGGTCGCACTGGTGGAAACCGAGTTCTAGTTCACCGGTCAGGGTTTAGACTCCGGTATGCGCTTCAGTGCGGAGGAGTATTCCCTCCGCAAGAGTGTTTACGTTGGCGTGTTTGGGGTATTCCCTCGGCACAGGTGGGAACGGATTCCTAGTTCACCGGTTAGGGTTTAGGGTCCGGGTCGCGCTTAGTGTGGAGGAGTATTCCCTCCGCAAGAGTGTTGGTGCAGTTGAGAACGTGCGAGGAGTGTGGAGATAAAGCTGAACTAGACGCGCAGCGACTTTGTGCGCTTGCGAATAAAGTTCAGTAAAATCCCCAATCTGTGTGTCTCGCTTCCAATTCACGCCGCAGACTCACGACCCCCTTTAGTAACGGTAGGCAGGTCAGCGCCAGAAACGCTCGTTTCGTGGCGGCCAGCTTATTGCGCGTAGGCGCGCACCGAACGGCATTAGGCGATAGGCTACGCCGCTAGGTAAGCGGCAGGTCAAGCTTACCCCGCCGAGCCTTCGGCGTTACAATTGCATTTCCTTTTGCAGCAAATTTGAAGCGCCTAGAAAGAGATTGAGTTCTCTGAGGGCACTGTATCAAGTACAGTATTATTATTATTATTATTAAAACTCAGCACTCAATATTCCGCAGGCAGCGCTAGCAACAACACCGCAGCAGTAAAAGCGAAACAGTAGCCTATACTCTACAGCCGATACACCCGGGTGATTTCCTACTGACTCGCTAAAACAACAAATACTGGCTGATTTGACAGCCTGTTTTGCATAGCGACAGAAGAGCCTCCACCGCTATCACCGCCGCTTGCAACGGCGATAAAAGATCGCCCACCGCAGGATTCGAACCCGCGACCTCGGTACCGCGAGGTCGTGAAAAGCAACCGGCTCACAGCAGCCCGAGCTCAGCCCAAGACTCACCGATCGGCCGACCGTCGACGGCTACTCGACAAACGCTCCTAGACTGCGGTCACGCGCAAGCCTTATCTAGTTGCAGCGTCGTAAGCGACACTAACCACTATCGTACATAATGCTGCTCGTCAGCCTCAGCTTATTGCGGCCATATCATGAGCAGCCATCTCGTCGGCGTCCATCCCGACTCAGTGGCGACGCACTCTCAATCGAGGCTTCGCTAACGAGCTCGTAGCTCACGAGAAAGAGAGAGAGGAGATAGAGATAAGAGATAGAGATAGAGAGAGAGAGAGAGAGAGAGAGAGAGAGAGAGAGAGAGAGAGAGAGAGAGGAGAGAGAGAGAGAGGGAGAGAGGGAGAAACAAAGTCGCGTTGATGTCGCTAATTTTAATCTCGGCCTTTTCGGTTGATATTAGGAGCGTCAGGCGCAAAGGTCGCCGTGCAGTCATGCAGCCACGTGTCTTCTTCTTCAGCCGCGGCCGCTTGCTAGAAGACCGCCGCGCCGCTACCCTACGGAGTCGACAGCTAAGCGCTTAGTGTGAGTTTTCGCTGGGCTTCGCAGATGAATCTTGCAGCAATCACGTGACTGGTCGGGTTTCCTCCCGGCGGGTGGGCTAGGTGGAGACGGACGCGAGGGAAAATACCCACCCGGAAATAGGAACGAATGCATCGAGCAGTCGTTCTCAAAGTATGGCTATCAACCGTGGTATCAAAGCAGGTGTGTTTTTGAGTGTATATTATTGCACAATACAGTATCGTCTGCACAAAACTTGACTAATTCACGATTGCAAGCAGCTTGTAGTCGCGAGCCGGCGAATGAGTAGCTCTCCCACGCGAGGAGGAATCAGAAATGGTACGCAGTCGCTTGCTGCTCCGCGCTCGCGTCGACCGCATTTTTGCGCGTCTGTAGAGCGTTGCGATTTGTAGCGCGTGTAGTTACGGCCAGTGTTGGAACGTGTTCTGGTAACGTCTTGTAAGCCTTCGCACGCGCGGAGTTCCACGCGGCGCTCGCGAGATCCGCGTCGGCCCCCCATTCGCACCTAATTGCAGCGACCGAGTTGGAGCGACCGGACCGCCGACCGGAATTCACGCGGGCCTCACTGCTGCTGCTCCCGTTTCACCAATTTCCAGATCCGTACCTCGTCTCTCTCTCTCTCTCTCTCTCTCTCTCTCTCTCTCTCTCTCTCTCTCTCTCTCTCTCTCTCTCTCTCTCTCTCTCTCTCTCTCTGTCTGTCTCTGTCTCTGTCTCTCTCCCTCTTTGTCTCTCTCTCTCAATTTCTCAATTTCTCTCACTGTCTCTCTCTGTTTCTCTCTCTCTTTCTCTCTCTCTCCCTGTCTCTCTCTCTCTCTCTCCCTCTATCTCTCCCTCCCTCCCTCCCTCTCTTTCTCTCTCTCTTTCTCTCTCTCTCTCTCTCTCTCTCTCTCTCTCTCTCTCTCTCTCTCTCTCTCTCTCTCTCTCTGTCTCCCTTTTTCTCTCTCTCTCTCTCTCTCTCTGTCTCCCTTTTTGTCTCTCTCTCTCTGTCTCCCTTTTTGTCTCTCTCTCTCTCTCTCTCTCTCTCTCTCTCTCTCTCTCTCTCTCTCTCTCTCTCTCTCTCTCTGTCTCCCTCTTTGTCTCTCTCTATCTTTCGAGTGCTTGCAAAATTCTCAACGAATAAAATAAAGACTGCTGACCCCAGGGAGGGGGGTTGCCTTTCGCTGTCCGTTCCTTCCGCTCGAGACCAGCGCTTACCAGCTGCTGCTTTTGCCGGCGTACTGCCGTGGTCGCGAGCTCGCACGTGAAGTGACGCCGCGTGAATGGACTTGTGATGCTACGCTTGCAGGAGGCGCAGGCAGCACGAGAGTCTGACCGCTCGATTGAGGTTCGTGTGCCGCTTGACGACGGACCGTGCGGCGACGGCCACGGCCATACCGCGACGAATCGAGGCATGGCCGGCGAGGCGCTCGGAGAGGCTCCGACGCGGCCGGAGAGCTCGCCACCGCAGCAGCAGCAGCAGCAGCAGCAGCAGCAACAACGGAGTGAGCCCCGCGGTGCCGACGACGTCGAGCGTGACACCGCGAGGCTACTGGGCGAGGCTGTGCGCCGTCTGGCGAGCGCCGTGTCCTCGGTCGACTGCAAGGTATCGGACCTGATGGCTCGCCTGCCCGCCGCGGTGCCGCTGCGAGGCGGAGGCGGCAGCGCTGGCGACGAGCAGCTCGGCAGCTCGGAGCAGCAGCAGCAGCAGCAGCAGCGGCCGCAGGCGGCGTCGTGCTCGGCTGGCGGAGATGCGGCCATCGGCAAGAACGTGCTCGAAGCACTGGCACCTGCACTGGCGCAGCAGCGAAATGACCTGACAACGACGGTGCAATGGCTTCAGAGCCAAATGGACGCCGTCGCTCGCCAGCTGCAGCTGATGGGCAGTGCCCAGCAGCAGCTCGTCCAGCAGCAGCAGCTGCTGCTGGACGAGCTGCGCGACAAGGCCAAGGCCAAGGCCGCTCGTGCGGGCAGTAAGTCATTCGTAGATGCTGTGTGAGCTGCTGCTGCCGTCGCCTCTGCCTCCTCCTCCGCACGGTCGGTGCTGCTGCTACTGCTGCTGCTGCTGCTGCTGCTGCTGCTGCTAGAGCCAGTCGAATGCTGCAGCCGGCCGGCTCACTCATTGCAGCAAGCAGTACACCTGCTCAGCGCTTGCAAGCTACCGTACCGCCCACTTTGCTTCGTTGTCCAACAGCAGGGCAACGTGGGAGTTCATCCATAACCAGCGGCCTTAGGGCAAAAAAGGGCCGAGGCTCGCGAGACGCGCGACTGGCGGACTGTGGACTATCGAGAGCGCCAATCGGGGAGGGTGGCTCAACCTGGGCTCAATCTGGGCATCTCTCGACTCGACGCGATGCCACTGGGGATTGAGCCGTTGAGCAGCAGACGCCGACGATGCAGTAACTGACCATGCAATGACTGCCGAGGCAGTTTATGAACTAATATGCATGGTTGGACCACGATGATAGTGGCGGCAAGGTCAAGGATTGCATTGCCGTGCAAGAACGTGCCGGGCTGGGCCATCTGGCAGCAGCCATCTGGCAGCAGGGAAGTTTGGCCACGTTTGGTTTGGGACATTTTCGCACGAGTTTTTTTTACGGACTGGCGAGCTGCTCGCCGAAGTTGCAGCGAGCAGCAGTTGCAGTCCACTTCGACATCGGTTTTCAAATCAGCTTACTCGCTTAGGCAGGTGACCGCACAATGCATATGCAGTTTTCGTCCTCGAGTGTGGGCAGCCAGCAGTTGCAGTTGGCAGCAGCGCCTGGCTATGAACTCCCGGTCGCTTACGAATGCTCCGGCCCTATTCTTAATGCAGAAAGCCGCAAGCTGCGTGCAAGCTGCAGGCTCCCTCGCTGCAGCTTTGGGACCTGCTTTTCGCTTTGGCACCTCTGTCACGTGCCATCGCCATGCTCTTTTATTTTGCGGCGCTTTCGTGAGATGCCTGCGACAGCGACATCTTGTGTCGCCAGCGATGTCGTGCTCTTCGAGTGAACGGCTGCTTTTACTGCTGCCGCGGCCGCCACATTGCGTTGCATTGCAGGCGAAAGCTTCAGAGCCCACGCCAGCTGCTACGACGTGGCGGTCCTGGCCGATGACAGGCTCCTACTGGCAACGAACAAGGGCGTCCGTGAGTACTCGCCTCGCGGACGCGAGCTCAGCCGCTTCCTTCGCGAAGACCTTGCCGTGGCCGTCGACGCTTTCGGCTACGACGGCCGCGTTGCCGTCTTGCTGAGGAGCAGGGGAGCGGCAAAAGCCAAAGGGGCGGCCTCGGCCTCCGACAGAGCGAGACAGCCGGCCGACGGCGGCTCCACCACGGTGGTCATCATGAACCGCAATGCTTCTTGGTCTGCTGCTGCTGCTGATGCTAGTGCTGCCGATGCTGATTGGCTCGAAGAAGGGAGGTTTTCAATGACCCCCGAGGTGACCTGTCTAGCGACGATACCTGAGTCGGGCCAACTGCTGGTCGCTTGCGGCTTGGGAAAGCCGGACGTGCATTGCCTCACCAGAAGTGGCAGTGTGAACTTCCAGATGAAGGCTCGCTACGGCGTCAGGGCGATCGCTGCCACCAGCTGTGCAATTGTTATTGCCTCGTCCGATCAGCGAGCTGTCGACGGTCTCTACGTCGTCGAGGCGTACTGCGACAAAGGTAAGCAGCTGCTGTGGGAGTGTCCGTGCAAGGACCAGGCGTACGATCTGTGCTGCGACCCTTGGGGCAGAGTTTATGCATCCGTCAAAGACAGAGGGCTCGTTATGCTGGTCTGCGATGGTCGGCGAGACCCTGGCAAAGGTCAAGGTGAGCAGGTAGCTCAGTGCAGCGGCAGTGCTCCAGCTCTCAGAGAGCTGGTGAGCGGACTCTCCAAGCCTGCCTGCTTGTCGATGGACAGCAGGGCACGGCGCCTCGTTGTACTTTCCTATGACGGACGCATCGTCAACGCACTCAAATGCAAGACGCTGCAGATCGAATTGAACCCGATCATTTAGTTTCGGCGTGTCGTACGGCCCTGTATTTTTTCCGCTGCAGCACACTCTAGGGAACCATGACTTGTCACGCATACTCGTGCATGCATTTTTACCTGCTGTCTGCCGCGGGCATCACTGACCTGTGCGCTGAGCCTGTGCTCATTGTCCCTGCGAGACTGTGTAAGCAGCAAGTTTGCTTTTATGTGTATAGAGCTGTGTACTTACACGTGGCTGAGCATTTTCTTGCCCATGTGCGGATGCTCACCTTACAGGTACACTGCTCACCTTACAGGTACACTGATCACCTTACATGATGTAGATTGCTCACCTTACAGGATGTAGATTGCTCACCTTACAGGTAGATTGCTCACCTTACAGGTACATTGCTCACCTTACAGGTAGTAGCCCTTTTCATTCTTAGCCACCAAAGATGATACCCTATGTTCGAGGCTCAGGATGCTATTGTGAGCCCGTTCAAACCAGGTAGAATCGTCTATAAAGGGTCTGTAAAGCGTAAAATATCTTAACTAACTGCATTGCTTTAACTATGCTAAATGCAATTGCCGCTATACCTGCACGCCCTCATTAAAAGCTTCCGAAATCGCCGGCTTCATTGCACACCATTTTTTTGTTTGCATTATCTCTGCAATCGATGCTGTGCAGTTATGTCCCGATCCCGAGCAATCGCTGAGCTATAAATAGCCCTCGTTGATTACCTGCACCCCTCAGTCTTATTTAAGAAATTGCAGAAGTAATGCGGCACACGTGTTAGTAGTGAAGATAAAACTAAGAGTGCAGTGCCATTTGCAGTTGGCGCCAGATCAATGAGCTCGCAGCCTCGTTCACGTCGTCCGGGTGCCGTTTATTGGGATTCAAAGCATGTGCCTGTCGGCAGATTTTCAGATGTAGCCCAGCAACTACCGCCTATGTAAAGCAGCCAGTTGTGCTTTGCATTGCAGCAGTCGTCGAGTCCTGGAGGAGCCCGGTGTAGGAGCGTTGCCATGGCGATACCGCTAGGCATTAGCCGTGGCTGGGCTGGGTCCAACTTCAGTTTTAGTAAGCAACAATCAACTAGGGCATAACTTGCTCGGCTGAATGGGGGGGGGGGTCAGCCATTGCACTTCGACTTTGAAGAGGAATCCGAGTTGGCATGATCTTACTGTCTTGTGAACGACGTCGCCCAGCTGAGAGCACCAATAGTTGTATGATATGTAGGCAAAACTTGCCACAATCCCAAAGGTAAGCCAGTGGTGGCAGGCTGGGCTATTTTGATGATTTTATTAAATTTACTTTAATTAAATTAGATTTTTAAATAATCAAGTTAATTAAATTAAAATTAATTATTCTATATATACTATTATAATTGTAATAGTATATATAATATATAATAATATAACAATTTATTATTATATAAACTAATTAATTAAATAAATAATTAAAATTAATAAAATAAAATAAAATTATTTAATTACATTATTTAAATGGTAGATTTAACATTTAGTATCATAAATATAAATATATCTTATGACGTTTTATATAATCCCAAAGGTAAGCCAGTGGTGGCAGGCTCGGCTGAAGTCAACTTGGGAGACAGAAAGGAAGAGCCGAAGGGCTCGGTGCAAGGGTCAAGGGCAAAAGGTCGAGGGTTCGAGTGCTTCACCAGTGCAGCCCCATTATCTATTGGGCTGCTGCAACGGCTGCTAGGCTTGTCGCAGTCGCTGTCCCCGAATTACTTAACAAAGCCGCGAGGACAATGTCGGTGTTTAGAAAGAATTTTTTGTAGTGCATCCAATGCCAAGCTGGTTTGGTCCGGTGGTTAATCGCCCCGACCAAGGTCAGACTGAGGTCGTGGGTTCGAGAGCCCGGAGGCATACGTGAAACGCCTGAATTGAGATTAAGTTCTCTTGTGGCGCTATACAAATGAATTATGTATATATATATATATATATATATATATGTATATAGCCTGAGTGGCTCTCGGTGTACGATAGGTAGGTAGTCAAAAGACTCCGCTTCACGAAACGAAGAGAAAGTGAGAAGCATAGCTAAGTCACGAGGGCAGCTGAGATAGTGAATAGCAGAAAGGAAGTAGCAGCCAAGCTTAGCCGGTGACGAGTTTAACGAGGTTTAAGTCACGGCATGCAAAGGCTGGGCAGTTAATAACTATAATAATAATAATAACGCACTTGATAAAGCGTACTCGGAGAACTCGGTCTCTTTTTAGGCGTTTTACGTTTTCTGCAAAGGAAACACGGACACCGGTCGCGTGCTGACCACTACTGTGGAGTCCGTGGAAATAAACGTCTACTGAAGCCCGATGCCATAATGAGTCTTGTAATGAGTCGTCTTGTGTCACTGCTCCTGCGACGGAGATGACGGTTGTCGCGTACGGGTTTTGGACAGTCGCTTTGGCGGCAGCCTGGCTGTAGATCGCTTCGATGCTTGCCCAGACGAAAATCAAACTACAGGCTGGAAAGTATGTTCGGCACTCAGCAAGTAGCAGCAGGAGAGAGAAGAGGCGCCTAGAAAGGCGACAGTTCCGCTTCCTCGCAGCCTCCGGAGCTGCAAAGCGAAAGCTTCTGTCTCCAACGGCCTCGACGCTAAGTAGCTGCACTTATCGTCAACGGAGGAGCTGCCGGTTCGAGGAGACTAAATCTCATAAGCAGTAATTAACGCCCGGGTCTCATCAAGTCATAATGCTCGAATTTTGTGCTTTGACCTTTGGCACGAGTATTAAATGCCTTGACGCCGCCTATCAGAATTCAGATTGGACCCAAGATATGATATATGATATGATATATCGCGGGCCTCAGAAATTGATGAGATCGTGGGCAACTCGGCCGCAGTCTATTGTCGGGCATGAATGTTTTATGCTGCCCGGGTGTCACACCTGTAAGTCGCTGGTAGAGCATAATTCATTCCTACTTGGTGAGCCGTGATGGCACACTAGGTAAGGCGGTTGCTTTCACGACCTCGGTCCCGAGGTCGTGGGTTCGATTCCTGCGGTGGGCGATTCTTTATCGCCACTGCAAGTGGTGGTGATAGCCGTAAAGGCTCTTCTGTCGCTATACAAAAAGACTGTTTAATCAGCTAGGATTTATTTACTTCATCAGGCTTCTGGACCGGATTGACTTCGACAGTCAAAGGAAGCCCAATCGTGGCCAAAGTCAGCCGAAATTATTCGAATGACTGCGGTTAAATTGTCGTTAGCGGCGACCGATAGTCGGCTTACTATCGGGTTACTTCGAGTCGGCAGTTGAGAAAATCGCCACTTTTTTCGAGGCTCTGGAATTTAATATGTAAAATTTCTTGAATTCAATATGTAAAACGATCTCGTGCGGGAACTTGTGCGGCAAGTCTCGACCTTAAAACTCTGCTGATCTTCGATCTATCGATCGTCCCGGTGTCGATGGCACGATGTCGAGCGATGCCCGCGATACGATGTGGATAGTCCTTTTTTCGTCCTCTCACTGCCCGCGATGTCTCCGCCGATGGCGTCAAATGTGGCGTCGGGACTGGCGGTACTGGATCGCCATTCCGTGCACCGCTCACCTTCGCTCCGCTATTGCGCCCCCTCTGCCGGTCGGCTCTTCTCTGAACAAGCTAAGACGGCGCCGTTTGTGCATAAAGCCAGCTCATTTTCTGCTACGGGCGCAGTGCCCACGGCAGGCTGGTCAGCGCTGTCGCCAGTGTCTGTTCGTATCTATATTAAATCAACACGCTTAAGATAGCCCAGGAGGTAAGGTGCTCGCTCTTGACGACCATGGTCGTAGGTTCGAATCCTGCAGTAGGCGATCCTTCATTGCCAACTGCAAGTGATGGTGATCATGTCCAGGCTTTTCTGCCGCTATGTAAACGAGGCTGTTAAATCAGCTAGTATTCATTCATATCTTTTCTGGATCAGATTTGGTCGCCAAAATCAAATGACTAAACCCAAATGTAATGTAAGGTATCTCCGTCTGTAACTCCACAAACCCACAAAGACTATGCAGTGTTATGCAGGTGAGTTTTGTATAGCACACTCACAGCCTAAGCTGCTTTCGGTACGAATTCGGTAGCCAACAGACTTCATCTCACGCAGCAAAGAGAAAGTGGCAAGCATAGCAGAGTCAGGAGAGCAGATGAGGTAGTGAGTAGCATAGAAGTAGCAGCTCAGGACCGCTGAAAAGGATGTGCCATAGTCGGCAGTAGGAGAGTAGTTATCGTTGCGGAAAGAATTGTGGAAGCGAGTTCCACAGTCTAGGACCTGCAGAGCTAAAGCTTCTGTCGCCAACTGTCTTTAAGCGGAGGAATGGGACAGCTGATTTATTGTCCACACAGGACCCGAGAGCGAGAAGAGGCTGAAACTGATGCAGCAGTTCAGCTAGGTACGAAGGAGCCAAGCCGTGGCGGGCCTTGTGGGTCAGCGTAAAAACTTTACTCTGTATCCGTTGCTTAACCGGCAGCCATCCTAGCTCTGTTAGCAAAGGAGACACGTGGTCAAACCTCTGGGACTTGAAGACTAGCCTTGCAGCCATATTCAAAGTCCGCTGCAGTGGCCTAATAGCTTTCTCTGGCAGCCCAGCCGAAAGGGAGTTACAACAATCAAGCCGAGACAGAACTAAGGAGCAAGTTAATTTTTTTTACAAGCAAGTGAGAGACAGTTACTAATCTTGGATAGGGATCGGATGTGATGGCTAGCTGTAGAATCAGTCTCTTCTGAATAAAGCTTTTAAAATTGAGGCAGCTGTCGAAATCGACACATAAATTTCTAGCACGTGGTGATGGTCGCACAATAGCATCACCTAGTAGAAGAGCAGAGCCTTTTAATCCAGTCACATGCTTAGGGTGTCCTGTGAGCAGCAGTTTGGTTTTATCAACCCTAAAACCTACACCCTGAAACCTCGAAGCCAAAAAATACAAGATCTAACAACTAGACTCTAAGCTGCAAGCCCAACAACTTACACACCATAAGCTTTGTATGAAAAATCCCAAGTCCCAAGCTAAAAAGATGTATCAAAATGTGTTTATGTAATATATGTAAGTACAGACAGACCCTGGCAACCATCTTCGCCAGCCTGCTATGGTACTGTGACCATCGCAGTAAGTGAGCTCTGTGCACAAACGATACTGTACTAGCTGAACTCTGAACTGCATCTCAATCCTGATCGGTCGACTGGCTACGAAATTCCGTCGCGTGTTCAATCTTAGCACTGTCAATTCCCGGACTGGTTTTGTGGCATGCCAGTCATTAAGAGGCTTGCTTATGTCAACAGAGCGGTGCAAAAAGTCTCACCACTCGTACTACCGGTTTTCCAGTTTACTTAGGCGCGAGAGGTAGTCTAAATAATTCCCAATATCTCATTGTGGCGGTAAAATCGACGTTTTGCTTTTGTACATTTTGTCTGGCGCGCAAAGATAACTTAATCTCTATTCAGACGCTTCACGTATGCCACAAGGCTCGACCCCACGGCCTCGGTTGGTATACAGCACCATGACTTGACCTCGGTTGTCAAAGGCGAGCACCTTAACCGCTGGGCTAAACCAAGGCGGCATCTAGAGCTCGCTACAGCGAGTGTACTCGTGCAAACAAAAATGAAATGCACGTACTTTGCTGAAAGACCCGGAGAGACTGAGAGGGCCACTCTAGACAACCAGAGCGAGGCAGTTTTAGTGCTCAACATTGAATCGGCCAGCTCTGCTATCTGCTTTATCAGCTCTGCTGTCCCGGGTTCTTGTCGTCTTTAACAAAATGAACTCTTTCAGGCTAGTTTTATTAGTTTGTTTTCACACCGTTCTTCTCGCTGGTAGATCGTCCCTGACCAGTCTTTACTACAGCGACTTGACACTAGCGAGCTGATGACATCCGCTGGGTTCACGACTTGCCCCTCGCAGAGCGAGGGAATTACCGTGCCTAGCGGTGACGCATTAATACACTGTGCATGCCGCCACTAACGACATTTGCATGCTGACCCTATGCATGTCACCCCTAACCGTGTTAGACTCTTGATTATTGAGCATGCTAGCACTAACCATTCGATCGCGTTTCCTTTACAGCAAATGTAAAGTACCTACAAAGAGATTGAGCTCTGAGGTCGCTTTATAAAAAAAATGTTGTTATCGTTATTATTATCAATAACAACACAATCGTACTATTATTACTTACTATTAACATAGTTATAAATATGTTACAATACATTTATTCTAATACATCTAAATATATTTATGGAATGTATCATTGATCTCGCACAGGTTCCCCCGGGGGAGGGCGAAGAGTCGGCTCAGAGGTAAAGTCCCTGTGCAGCATGTTCAGCTTGATCTTTCTTGAGATCTTGAGCTCAAGCTCAGCAGAGTTCGATGCTATCGATCACCTGATCACGGGGGCATCTCATTCTCTGGCATCTCAACATCGTTTAAGGCATCATTGGCAATCATTGCAACACGCTGGTGAGTTAGGTCCGTATATATGCAGGAGACTCTCTAACCCAAGCTACGCTTATTTCATTGAGCATGCTGCCGCTAATCACCCGATCATGCTTACTTTGCAGCAAATGCAAAGTGCCTGGAGAGAGAGATAGAGAGAGAGAGAGAGGGGGAGAGAGGGGGAGAGAGAGAGAGAGAGAGAGAGAGAGAGGGAGAGGGAGAGAGAGGGAGAGAGAGTAGCACTGGCCAGAGGGTGTACTCGACGCAGCCGAGGCTGAGCGGCCGACTCTCCGATTCAGTAAAGTACCCACAAAATAAAGTATCTCTCGTGGAGTTACCTCCCACGTCAGGTCTTGGTGACGTAACCGGTAGGAGTTGGCATCGCGCCTTGAATCGTTGGCCGCACGGCTCTAGCTGTCTAGAACGAGGGCGCTGTCACGACGGAGAGAGAGATGAGAAGAGAGAGAGAGAGAGGGAGAGAGAGAGAGAGAGAGAGAGAGAGAGAGAGAGAGAGAGAGAGAGAGAGAGAGAGAGAGAGACACAGAGAGAGAGAGAGAGAGAGAGAGAGAGAGAGAGAGAGAGAGAGAGAGAGAGAGAGAGAGAGAGAGAGAGAGAGAGAGAGATGGAGGGAGGGAGGGAGGGAGGGAGGGAGGAGAGAGGGAGAGGGGAGGGAGGGAGGGAGAGGGAGGGAGGGGGAGAGGAAGGGAGAGAGGGAGGGAGGGAGGGAGAGGGAGGGAGGGGGGAGGGAGGGAGAGGGAGGAGGGAAGGAGGGAGGGAGGGAGGAGGGAGGGAGGGAGGAGGGGAGGTAGGGGGAGGAGGGAGGGGGAGGAGAGGGAGGGTGGAGGGAGGGGAGGGAGGGAGATTGGGGGGAGGGGGAGGGAGGGGAGGGAGGGAGGGAGGGAGGATGGGGAGGGAGAGCGGAGAGAGGGAGGGAGACTGGGAGGGAGAGAGGAGAGAAGAGGGGAGAGAGAGAGATTCAGAGGGAGAGAGAGAGAGAGAGAGAGAGAGAGAGAGAGAGAGGAGAAGAGAGGGGAGGAGAGAAGAGAAGGGCAGGAGATAGTCGTAGACAGAGAGAGAGAGTGAGAGAGGGGGAGAGAGTGAGGAGAGAGAGAGTGCGAGAGAGATGGAGGAGAGGAGAGGAGAGAGGGAGAGAGAGAGAGAGAGAGAGAGAGAGAGAGAGAGAGAGAGAGAGAGAGAGAGAGAGAGAGAGAGAGACAGAGAGAGAGAGGGAGAGAGAGAGGAGAGAGAGGAGAGAGAGGAGAGAGAGAGAGAGGGAGAGAGGGAGAGTGAGTTCTCGAAGAGCGCTATAAAAATGCATATTATTATTATTATTACTTCAGGGCTCTTTGCTTGGTCCGCTTCTTTTCACAATTTGTAATCTCCCTCGGACCGACGTGATCGGCAAGCACAATCTAGGCTTCCACTTTTATGCAGATTACTCACAGCTGTAGTTATGCTTTGATCCATCCCAGCCTTTAAGCAGGTCAAACTCTCAGTTTCCTTCTCTGCATGTAATGCTGACGTCCGTAAGGACAATCATAACAATGCACTTGATACAAGCGCCCTCAGAGAACTCAATCTCTTTCTAGGCGCTTTACATTTGCTGCAAAGGGAACCGTGATTGAATGGTGAGTAATGTCATGCTTGATAAACATGAATAATATGGTTAGGGGTGCCGTGCACAGGGTCAGCATGCAAATGTGGTTAGTGGCAGCATGCACAGTGTCAGCACGCATAAGCACACAAAGGACGAATCGACGAATCGAAGCTCATCGACGTCAAGGGTTTCCCTTGTCACTTTAACCTTTAACCTTTCATTCTCTCGCTGCAGCCTTGAACCACCTGAACGCCGACTTGACCTACCGACTTGAACCCTTTACAACCGGGCTAAGATTCCTATGACCGGCTCTTCATACTCAAAGTCGTTTAGCTTCACCTAAAACCAACGTCAAATCCTTTGGAAACCGTGCCTTCAAATCGTATGCTCCCAAAGCACAAATCGCTTTTTCAAACATCGAGCAATGTCACAACATCCCCTGACTTGACATTTGAAACGAGGCTGTACATGCACTCGCTCCACACATCATTCGCTGGGTTCATGAGAATTGTACTTTGTGTGCTTATGTTTGCTGATTCTATGGATGCTATACTTGACCATATTGCCACGATTCCTTTACAGCATATGTAAAGTGCCTAGACAGAGATTAAGTTCTACGAGGTGCTACACATGCTACTAGTTGTTACTATTAACTTCTGAACCAGCATTCACTTCAAGGCAGCTTCAGCAGGGTAACGGCAAGGAGTGGGAGGGAGGAGGGCGTGGTTGGGGATGGCGTGGGCCGAGGGTCCACAATACCAGGCTTTGATGTCGCACCTGCTAATTTGTCGACGGACAGGTTTTGCGCGTTCGAACTGACCGCTCGTTCAGGCGATAATAATAATAATAATAATAATAATGCACTATATAAAGCGCCCTCAGAGAACTCGATCTCTCTCTAGGCGCTTTACATTTGCTGCAAAGGGACATGCAATTGAATGGTGAGTAAAATCATGCTTGAAAAACAAACACAATGAACAACATGGTTAGGGGTGACATGCACAGGGTCAGCATGCGAAACTTGTCGACGGACAGGTTTTGCGCGTTCGAACTGACCGCTCGCGTTCAGGCGATCGAGCATGAAAGCGCTCGAGATGTTCGCAGCAGAGAGAGAGAGGCGATTCTTAAGGTCGGTTCCTTTTTGCTGACTCCGTGGCTCCGATGAAGACAATCGCCATCTTAGCCGTCGTCATCGCCTAGCCAATTGATCCGAAAATCCTACCGCCACCAGAAATCGAGAGCCCTCTCGAGGGCGTGGCTCTCGAGGCGTGCAGAATGCTCAGGCGGGCAGCAGCGCTGACAGCCAGAGGCCGCAGCGCCTAGCCCAATCGCACCGAGCCGCTAGGCGTTCATCGAACACTGCAAAGCGGCAGCAGCAGCAGCAGTCGAAAGTTCTGAATCGACTCTCTCGCACTGGCTAGCTCGCTAGCTGCCGGCCTCCTTCTGCTCAGCCAGCTCTGCAGGCCTTGACGCGAGAGCGCAGGGAAAATAGCGCTCTCGCGCTTAGTGCTCGACGACTCGTGGTGCTTCGGTCGGCGTTGATCACGGCTGCCTCGATGACACGACACCTTCAGCCATACAGATTCAGCTCGCATGTATTTGCATGGTGCCACGCACCGACAGAAAGAATAAAGCATGCATTCATAAATAAGTTAAGTGGTAGACGGCGGTCCCACGAGGGCCCCGATGGCACGAAAGAAACCGGAAGCGCTCTGAGCGCTAGATAGCTGCTGCGCTGCCGAGCCGAGCGAGAGCAGGCGTCAGGCGTGTCCCGCTAAGCGTTTCTAGAGCTGTCACATTAATTCCTTCAACGGCAAAGGGAGGAAAAGGCTGGGTCTGCGCGCGTGGCCATCACCTCGGAAGGAGCCATCGGTCACGCACCTGCCAACGGCTCCCCAGCCAACACATCCAAGTTGATCGTGGCTTCGGAAGAGGAGGAGGAGAAGGAGGAATAAGCAGAAAGAGGAGGAGGAGGAATAAGCAGAAAGGAGGAGGAAACAGGCAGCAGGGCTCAGGGAGTGGGGTGAGGGACATTCATCTGCTGGGCTGCACTCTGCTGCTGCTCGATCTGTCGATTGCAGCGCAAAACCCTACCCGCCAACGAGGAGGCAGCCAGGGATGAGACCAGCAGCAACAGCAACAGCGCCAAAACATCGGCAAAAGGGGGAGGCAGCGCGGGTGGGGAGAAGGGATGAGACCAGCAGTCGTGGCAGACGGCTGCACCGGGCTAGACTTCTGTCGTCGTCGTCGTCACTACTTGTCATCGTCTGTCGTCAACCGAGGCGATCAGGCCCGCCCGGCCGGCCGACGGTGTGGCATGGTGGGCGAACCTCACTTGGTCGTCTGCTTGGCAGTTCGCATCAGCCGGTCCCACGTGTCAGCAGGCGGGTCGCCAAGCCGCGGCAGTTGAGCCGCAATCTCGCCAATGGCCGCCACCGGCGCCTGCTCAACAACCCATGAGAAGTGCTCGAGCGCCGCTACTGCGGCGGCGCTGACGGGCGTGTCAGCAGAGCTGCTGGCTGGCTCAAAAGAATGCGGCAGCGGCGCCGCACGAGTCACGGTGGCAGCGGGGCAGTCACGTACCGCTCGCGTCAAGTGCGACTCGTAGCGGCTGGCGACCAGCGCCGACTCGAGCCGCGCCCTGTGGCGCTGCAGGAACCGCTCTCGGCTTTCCTCCGACAGGCGCTTGCTGCAACGAGGATTCGTGAGCTAAAACACGGGGGGGGGGACTAAAAGGGTCAAGGACGCTGCCTATCGCTGCCTTCGCCTGGAAGCCGCACGGCACTCACTCGCTCTCGCGAGTGAGTGCCGTGAGCACCACAATCTGACACAGAGAGACTGTGCAGGCCAACAAGATCCGGCGACCCAAGGCGCCTGAACGACGACGAGGAATTCAGGCGCCTGAACGACGACGCGCGCACGACGCGAGAGTGTGCTCCTACGCCCGTGCGGAAGAAAAAGGAACTAAAAACACAGATATTTATGACAGTATTAAGTAGGTCCCGGTGATATTCGTTCTTTACATGCATGCTGCCACTGGAGCGCCACACGGCTAACCACACTTGCATGCTGAGCCCCTGTGTATGTCACCCCTAACAAAGTTACTCTTGTTGTTTATCGAGCACCCAGCCACTAACCGTCCGATCGTGCTTCCTCTGCAGCAAATGCAAAGCACCCAGAAAGAGATTGAGTTCTCTGAGGCACTTCTTTATCGAGGGTGTTACTATTATTATTATTGTTATTAAAACGATCATGTGCATGGGCAGGTGATAGTTTTTCTGCCAGCTTCCGGTTCTGGCCGATTCGCTTGTGTCACTAGTGCCACGGCTACATTGCCACAGTGGCGGTGGCGGAAGCAGCAACTCGGTCACAGAACGGCTGCGGCAGATGCAGCATGGGATGAGGAAGAGGAGGACGGCAGTTCCGGTGGCTGCATTAACCCAAGCCAAGGGCAGCCGCGGCTGCATGCGGGCAGTTGCTACGCCCATGCTACGACGAGGGGCTAGTCCTTTTACATTAATTTTTTAAATTTTTTTTACTGTAGCTAAAGCTTACCTTTAAACCGCTACTTAAGGCCTCGTGATCCGATAAGTCAGCAGGCGGCGAGCTCTCACAAGTTCATGAGCAGAAAGGTTGAGGCTCGGCTACTCAGCTGCTAGTCGATCAGGATGTTTTGCAATTCTGCAGTTGGCAGCGCCACTCAGGTCAACATTCACTCGTTCATTTTTCTGCCTTTAAAACGTGGAGCGATCGCCGGTCTCATGCCTACCTGCCTCTGACTGCTCCAATGCAGCAATGCAAAATGTACAGTCTCCTCATCTTCTCTCACAACCTGTTTGTGCAGCGAGACCTGCACCGATGCTCGCTGAGTCAGCTAGATGGGAAGCGCCTCGAGGAAAAGGCGATTCGCTCGGTGAGCCATGGCAAACGCTCTCCCTCTCCCTCTCTCTCTCTCTCTCTCTCTCTCTCTAGATATATGTATATATCTAGTATGCGGGGCACATTTACCTGCATTTTCTACACCGGTTTGGGTCGTGTAGCTGAACCTTGCAGGCCTGCAAACAAGCTGCACTTAATGCGATGCCAGCACTTCTGCACAGCGTGCCCCCACGCCAATGGCAGGCTGAGAAGCAGGCTAGACGCAAAGCGAAGCTTGACTGCAGGCAGGAGGGCGTCGTTTCGAGGTGTCTGCACCGTGGCGATCGAGCAATCGACAAGGGGCGCCGGTGGCCACGAGCATTGCCAGGAAGTGCCCCGTCACAGGAGGCAGCTCACCTCGGATAGATTGTGAAGTAGGTTCTCGATCCTCATGCGATTGAGCTTCCGCTTAAACTCGGCCGGCAGCTGCACAGCGGCCCCACTTTTCGCCCTGGCCTTGCGCCGCTTGCCTGTCTTCGTTTGTGGCGAGCGACGCTCCGACATTTCGGCTGCGTTGTTGAAAGGAAGAAAGGCCACCGGAAATGATTACTAGCGGATGTAAACACGAAAGCCGTCGAGACGACGATAGCCCGGCCACAAGAGACCACTTGGCCTCAGAGGTAACATGATGACACGAGCGGGGAGGGGGCACCTCCCCCCCCCCCCGAGCACCTGCCCTCTCCCGGGTCAGTTGGACAGGCACCTACCCAGCACCGCCACCGCTCTGCGCAGCGGTGCTGAGCTTGCGCTGCTTCCGGTAGCCATCTTGTAGCACGCTGCATTTACCTAAGATGCCATCACCCGGCCTCGTGTGCTCACCTGTCGAGGGGCCAGCCATAGTGTCCTCGACCCTGCTGCTACCACTGCGACGGCGTCGGCGCAGCTGCGTCAACTTGTTCGAGCAGTAATCGCTCACGTGGCTGCAGCCGACTTCCGCCGTGCTGCACTCAGAGGTGCCTTCTTCTGCCGGCGGCTTTGCAACGCTCGCCAGAGAGTCCGACGATGCACCACCTGCAGGCACGGCGCAAAAATGCTCCGTGGGTTCGGTCACGTGCACTGTCACGTGCACTGTGCAGCAGAACAAGCGGCTCAGGCGGCACGGCACAGCAGACATGCCTTGGGGGGAGGAGGAGAGAGGGCGCGAGGAATGGGACCAGTACACCGCGAGCCGCCGGCCACGTTCAAAAAAGCCCAGCCTCACACGAGCATTCCAAAAACTGCAGTGCATTGTGTGTCATGCGCAACGCTCGGCGGTTTAGATTTTAAATTTATCATGACAGCCATTCCCATTCGAACCTTTAAGCATGGCAGTTGGCCAAAGCATCGCCGGTGGGCAGAAGCTCGTGGTACATACACAAAAGTGGCCGCAGAGTGACTAACGGGGAGGGGGTGGGGGTGGAGTGGAAGAGGGGGGTCGGTGAGCTGCCATTACCACTTACGGAAGGCCAAGGTTACGTTCACATTACCACTTACAGAAGGTCAAGGCTAGGCAACCGACACCGCTCGTCCTTTGCCCGTGTGTCGGTCCTTGACCATTGTCATAGTCCGTGACCGACACACGGGCAAAGAGTCGTCATCGTCGCCACACTCGCGTGCGACTAACACACCGTAGATCGAACATATGTACCGACGGACAGAGAGCATCATCGAAAAAAATATATTAACACCCTCTATTTGTATAGAGGAGAAGGGTGAGCCTCAATAATAGTCGAGCGCTCTAAGAATCGACGAATCTCCATTGATGCTTTGCCCGTGAGCTGCTGAGAGCCTCTAGGCGATTGGGCTGCTGACACGGCACTGTC
The DNA here is from genome assembly GCA_009760855.2 of Cristatella mucedo. Classification (NCBI taxonomy): domain Eukaryota; kingdom Metazoa; phylum Bryozoa; class Phylactolaemata; family Cristatellidae; genus Cristatella; species Cristatella mucedo. The sequence continues at coordinate 421,971 of WPIO01000165.1, forward strand.
CTCGGGAACGTTCTGGAAGTAGAGGTCTCTCCTACCCCCCTCCCCCGACCGAGGGGCCACTGAGCCGCTTTGCACGCAGCAGGCCCGCTTCCGCCCAAACATCGGCAGCGAGATGCCACGTTCGAGAGACGTGACGTGTTGCTGCTTGATGTGCAGCAGCAGCAGCAGCAGCCTCGGCGTCGATTTTTGGCAACACCCGCGACATCAGCGTGCATCGGCACTAGCAAGATTATCCGAGACTGCTGCCGAGCCAACGAACTCGAAAAGCAGCTGGTTGCCCATAGCCTTAAGTCACACACGGCCTGGTCCAGCAAGGGAGGGGGGAGAACTGCCTGTACTGAGAGCCCCCCCCCCCCTTGCCCCGGACAATCTTCCATCGACAGCTGGCTGTGCAATTAGTCGCACACAAAAGGCACGAATAACGAGCCACACAATTACTTCCACGGCAGTGGACCATTGCATCCACAATCGATGCAACCAAGTTTGCACCTTGCATTATGATTCCCCACACACGAGTAGATTCGAGTGAT